>JABMCL010002400.1:900000-920000 GCA_018857735.1 Alviniconcha marisindica | reverse complement strand
ATTCAGATGTTTGGCCTACAATGCTAAGCAGAGGACAGCGGGGTCATCAAAAATCTGATCCTGGTGGGGACCATTGTTATGTTGGTTGCCTATGTCAGACACGTGTTTCGCTACCGGAGTAGCTCATCAGTGACCACCGGCACATAAATGCCATAATGGTGAGAGGATGTCAGCCCAATACCATCGAAAGAAAACTACCGACTAAGTGGTAGACTCCGTCAGCATGGGAGAATATTCTCGGCTGAGACACCTACGAAGCTCCAAATGAAGGGAGACGAGTATTCAGAAGAAGTGAATGTGAGGTGCTGTCACTATCCAATTAAAAGGGAGAAACGAACCGAAAAGCATCACAGGCCCTATCGATGGCAATGTTGTTGTTGATACTTTTTGTTTGCTCGTGCGTTGTTGTTGTTGATTTATTGCTGCTGTTGTTCGTTTGTTTTTCGCTGCTGTTTTGTTGTTGTTGTTGTTGCTTTGGGTTTTGGTTTTGGGGTGTGTTTTTTGTGGGGGGGGTTTGGGTTGTTGTTTTTAGGGGTGTGTTTTGCTGTTGTCTTTGTTGTCTGTGTTTTTGTGTTGTGTGTTTGTTTTGTTTTTTTGTTTTTGTTTTTTTTTGGGGGGGGGTCCTTTCTTCCCCCCCTTTTTTTTATTTATTATTTTTTGTTTTATACCTTTATTTTTTTTTGTTATAGACTAATTAATATAGACATATCGATAGATATACGTCCTTTTTAACGCCAGGTCATCCACACAGCTTATAGCAAGGCGATCGAAACACAGTCCGAAAAGTCTACAGTCACTAGCTGTTAGTTAGTTTGTGATTGGAGTTTAACGCCCTATCATCGGCTCTCGTCAAGACGATCCAACTCTGTCATCAGCAACTGCATTTTCCAAATCTCTTCTCAACATAGTTATATGTAAACCCTTTCTCAAGCCAGCCAAATCCACAAAATCAATCCGAACACAAATACAAAGTAAAACATACACAAACATTAAACACAGATTTTCTTAAGTTAGTCACATTCCCCCCCCCCCCCCCCGCGTTAAAAGGAGCATATAAGGCTAGGACATGCTGGTATCGTCGACGACTATCCGTCTAATTCATTCTCAGGTCCGAGAACCGACATTTTAAAAAATATTTAAAGAAATTGCGATATAAACCAGATTAAAGATTATTATTTTTTTAAGGACAGAAACAATAAAAACCTAAAAACCAATTATTAGCAAACACAACAACAAGTCCAACTAGTCAACAACAACAAAATTTAAAAGTGTGATAAAGTCAATAAGTGACAAACGCAAGAAATCCAAAGAAAGGAAGCCAGGAAGGAAGGAAGAGAGACCCAAAAAAACCGAGGAGGCGGGGGGGGGCCCAAAAAACAAACAAAAAGCAGGACACACTTAAACCAATAAACACTTTTGATAAGCCCCAAAGCGAAAGGAACCCCGCTCTCGATCCGGTATAAAAAGCAAACACGCGCTTCAACGCAATCAAACGAATGACTACGTGTTTCGCCAAACATAAGCATGGCATCTATTTTCTTATCGCCCGCGCCACGAGGGGTCGACAAGCCCCGAGGGGCCCCGCCAGCCAATGAAAATGCAGTTATCAGACTTTCACACTCGGGCCAATGAGAGATCGCCACGGGGCGCCCAGCAAATTTGACACGTTGAATTAAGATTTGCCGAAATATCGCCCCCTATGCAATCCAGCCAGACGACAGACATCTAAATAAATCGGGGCGTATATATATACTGAGGCGGTGAGCAGGCACTAGGGAAGGTTTTGGGAAACAGAGGGAAAAAGACAGAGAGAGGGAAAGAGAGAGAGGGGGAGAGAGAAAAGGAAGAAAGGCAGTGCTCGGGTGATGGATGGAAGGGTTGGCATGATTTCCTGCAAACATTTACAGAACTATCGAATGTCTAGCAAAACAAAACAGAAACTGTTTCAACAGGCGGGCGATGCCTACAAGCACAAAAGGCAACCATGAAAGATGATCTCGTTTTGCGCCCACTTTTTTTGGTTCTTTCTTTCCTTCCCTTTTCTCTCTCTCTCTCTCTCTCTCTCTCTCTCTCTCTCTCTCTCTCTCTCTCTCTCTCTCTCTCTCTCTCTCTCTCTCTCTCTCTCTCTCCATCTCTCTCGCCCTCTCACTTTCGGCTCAGTGGAGTTACACAGTTACAAGTAATGTCCCTTCCTTTCGCATACACGTCTATTTCTTTACGTAAGTGAGAGTACACGTTGTGGTGGATTACAACCAACAAATATACATCGGCTGGCGGAGTGGGTCGCGGTTGGTTTGGTGTTGGTGGATTTTATTTATCTGGTGGGGTCGGGGGGGTAGGGGGGTAGCAGAGGGAGGGAGTAACTGGAGATTTAATAGTTAGGTTGGCTGGCTGATCAGTATGGAGGTGAGACAGCGCCTCCTCGTGGTTGGTGAGTGGTTGACAGTGTTTCTGTTTGCTTGCTTGCTTGCTTGTTTTTTAGTCCTGTTGGAGGAGAGGACTTTGATTCTAATAACATCCCAGCAGAGCTAGAATTTCAACCTTCCACACACACACACACACACACACACACACACACACACACACACACAACCTCCAAAACCCAAAATTCGGGTTATGTCACAAACACCACTTAAATATCACATTTATAACTGTGCTTGTATTGGGGACTGCGAAGTGTGAGCAACGACTGAACAAGCCATCTCTCCCTCCGTACCTAAATTTGGAGGTGGGTGGGGAGGAGGGGGGGGGGGATGTGCGGGGGGGGGGGGGGGGGGGGGGGGGGGGGTTAATGTAGGTCGCGCCTACTTAGCTACTTGTGATCTGAACTGTTTGCAAGTCACTGTTGTTGTCGTTTTCCGCTCAGCGTCGATGTGGTTGATATTTGAATTTTGTACAAAGCGCGAGCTCCATTTTTTTAATGTTAGAGGTTCGTGCTTTATTTATAAATGTTTCATGATTCATTATTATTAAATTTTCATATTCTACCATTACAAGTATTCATAACATACCTTGAATTCGCTGTAGCTGGCAACCTCAACCTCTGCAGCAATGTCCCAGACGCGAACAGTTTTGTCTTTGGACGCTGACATGATGCGGAGGTTGTCCGACAAAAACCTGCTCACCAGCACGGCCCTGAAACAGTCACGGGTATGTGCAGTGTAGGTGGCTGTGCTGTGTAATACTTCGAAAGAAACACTTCTTACAGTTATGATAAGCAAACGATGGTAAAAAAAAAAAAAAAAATGCACATCTCTCGGTTGTTTGTTTTGTCGTCGTCTGCATGTAAAAACAACTGTCCGTCGATCCGTTTGATGCTCACACAAGGCGTCTACACCGAAAACGTGCGTATGGTTTCGTTTCGTTATAATCGGCCTTTTTACGAGTTTGACCGTCGTCATCGTCATTTCTGAACGCTGGCAGTCACGTTAGTTTTAGATATTCCTGAAAGAGGAATAATTTTCCATCACCACCAAATTAGGCCACAGAACCTCCAAATGCAGCCCGGAAATGATATACTCTGTAAAGTGTGTTACTCTTTGCCTACAACAGCGGGTCCCAGCTTCAGAAGAACTGTGAACGACGAGGAAACCTTTTTTCTACTGGCTGAAGCAGGAAAAGGATGGCTCTATGTAACTGCATACCTACATTAACCCAACATCTCCTCAGTGATTGTTTCGGCTTACGTCCAAATTCAGCTAACAACTGCGTTGGACAACCTTAAAGTTAAGGATCATAACGCATGTAATCATTATTACCATTACGTACAGCGAGAGAAGCGTCACTTTATCATAGGGGTGAAACACTTCTGAATCCAACCCAAAACAACAACAAAATGTTAAAAGAAGATAACGAATCATATCAATTTACGGCTCGTAGGCTTTTTAGCCTCTTGCCTGGATGAGAAGAAAAAAACACTCTTTTTTTCTATTGGTTAAAACTTTTTTTTAAAGATGGCTTGGCTCTGGGCAACTGTATACCTCAATTTACCCAATATCTCCCCACTGACTGTTTTAGCTTTAACTTGCAGCACATTAAATCCCAATGCACAGCCGATCTGTCGTCTGCGCACAACTGATAGCAGGCCTTTGCCGTAAAGAGGCAGATTAGCAGTTAAAACGCTGCGTGCAGTGCGGTAGGCTAAGAGAGCCGGTTTGGCCCAGCGGTAAGGCGTTAGGCTGGTAAGCAGAAGGGCCTCGGCTCGATTCCGCTTCGGCTCTCTTTCTCTTCAAAAAATATTTTGGTTTGTGGATACTGTCTTTATGACTTTGTCCCTCACAATTAATGAAACATTTAAAATGGCTCTCATCGCTTCCCATCTTAATGCAGGAGTCATTCTGGTGGTGACAGTGTAGCGATCGGTATGTAATCTCCCTCTTCTCCCACAACTATACCCCCTCCCCCCCTTCTCCCCGTCTTATGGTTTCTCTGAATGTTAAGCATCATGTTTACTTACTTTGTTTTTTGTCTCCCTCTTCCCCCACCTCCATTACACGCCCCACCCCCCCACCCCCCTCACCCCCCCTCACCCCCCGTCCCTAATAAATCTTACGGTTTCTGTGGACGTTAAGCATCACGTTTATTTGGGTTTTTTTCTCTAACACCCCCCCCCCCCCTCCCCTCCCCTTCCCTAGTAAGCCTTATGGTTTCTGTGGACGTTAAGCATCATGTTTACTTTTGTTTTTTTGCCCCCCGAATAACTCCCCACCCCCTTTCTCCCCGTCCCTAGAAAGCTTTATTGCTTCTGTGGACGTTCAGCACCGTGTTTACTTTTTTTTTTCCCCTCCTAATAACTCCCCCCCCCCTTTCCCCCCGTCCATAGAAAGCCTATTGTTTCTGTGGCGTTCAGCCCCGTTTTTAAACTTTGTTTTTTTCTCCCCCGCCCCCCCCCCCCCCCCCCCCACCCCCCCACCCCACCCCCCCCCTCTCCCCGTCCCTAGTAGGGCCTTTTTGGTTTTTGGGGGCCTTTAAGCCCCGGGTGTTTTCCTTTTTTTTTGTCCCCCCCCCACCCCCACCCCCCCCCCCCCTTTCCCTAAAACCTTTTTTTTCTGGGACGTCAAGAAACCGTGTTTACTTATTTTTTGTCTCCCCCCCCCAAAACCCCCCCCCCCCCTCCCCGTCCCAAATAACCCCTTATGGTTTCTGTGGAGTAAAGGCACCGTTTTTTGTTTTTTCCCCCCCCCCCCCCTCCCCCCCCTAGAAACCTTAGGGTTTTTTCTGGGGACTTCCAAGCACCTTTTTTTTTATTTTTTTTTTGTCCCCCCCCCCCCCCCCCCCCCCCCACCCCCCCCCCCCCCCCCACCCCCCCCGTCCCAAAATAAGCCTTAGGGTTTCCCTGGGGGACTTAAAGCCCCGTGTTTATTTTTTTTTTTAATTTTTTTTTTGTCTCCCCCCCCCCCCCCCCCCCCCAAAAACCCCCCCGGTCCCCTTAAACCTTTTAAGGTTTCTGTGGACGTTTAAGCCCCCTTTTTTATTTTTTTGTTTTTTGGGTTTTTTCTTCCCTTTCCCCCCCCCCCCCACCCCCCCCCCCCCCCCCCCCCCCCGTCCCTAAACCCCTTTAATGGTTTCTGTGGACGTCAAGCCCTTTTACTTTTTTTGTTCCCCCCCCCCCCCCCCCCCAAACCCGGTTCCCCTTTGTAACCCTTTATGGTTTCGGGTGGACTTAAGCCCGTTTTATTTCTTTTTTAAAACCCCCCCCGTCCCTAGTAACCCTTTATTTTTTCTGGGGAAACTTTAAGCACCGTGTTTACTTTTTTTTTTTTTTCCCCCCCCCGCCCCTTTAGTAAGCCTTAGGGTTTCTGTGGACGTTAAGCACCGTGCTTACCTACTTACTATATATATTAAAAATCCCCGTCCCTAGTAAGCCTTATGGTTTCTGTGGACGTCAAGCACCGTGTTTACTTTGTTTTTGTCTTCTCTCCCCCCCGTCCCTAGTAAGCCTTATGGTTTCTGTGGACGTCAAGCACTGTGTTTACTGTATTTTTTGTGGACGTCAAGCACCATGCTTACCTACTTACTATATATATTAAAAATCCCCGTCCCTAGTAAGCCTTATGGTTTCTGTGGACGTCAAGCACCATGCTTACCTACTTACTATATATATTAAAAATCCCCGTCCCTAGTAAGCCTTATGGTTTCTGTGGACGTCAAGCACCATGCTTACCAAACTTACTATATAATTAAAAATCCCCGCCCCTAGTAACCCTTAGGGTTTTTCTTTTGGACGTAAAGCACCATTTTACCTACTTACTATATATATTAAAAATCCCCGTCCCTAGTAAGCCTCAGGGTTTTTATGTGGACGTCAAGCACCATGCTTCCCTAACTTATAAATATATTAAAAACCCCCGTCCCTAGTAAGCCTTATGGTTTCTGTGGACTAAACACTGTTTTTACTTTATTTTTTGTGTTAAAACACCAGGGTTTACCTACTTACTATAAAATTTTAAAAAATTCCCCGTCCCTAGTAACCTTATGGTTTCTGTGGACGTAAAGAAACTGGTTTACTGTATTTTTTGGACGTCAAGCCCATGCTTACCTACTTATTATATTTTAAAAAAACCCGTCCCTGGTAAGCCTTAGGGGTTTCTGGGGACGTCAAGCCCCTTGTTTACTTTATTTTTTGTGGACGTAAAGCACCATGCTTACCTACTTACTATATATTTTAAAAAATCCCCGTCCCTAGTAACCTTATGGTTTCTGTGGACTAAAAGCACCTGCTTACCTACTTACTATATATTTTAAAAATCCCCGCCCCCTAGTAACCCTTTTTTTTTTTCTGGGGGAAACCGTCAACACCGTGTTTTTTTGTTTTTGTCTTCTCTCCCCCCCGTCCCTAGTAAGCCTTATGGTTTCTGTGGACGTCAAGCACCGTGTTTACTCCGCAGGCTAGTGGCTTGCTTACTCTTTGTGGCCCTTGAAGACACGCAGGAGAGAGCGAGTGGTCGGCTCAAACAGTCGCACCATCTTGTCGTCACTTCCGGCCACCACCAGCTTGCCGTCTTTGCGGAAACTGCCGCAGTTGGCCGCCTCCTGGAAACGGTTCAGGCTGCGCAGGATCTGGTTGGATCTGGAACTGTAGATCTGAACCTGAAGAAGAAGAAAAAAGAAAAAGAAATCCATGATACAGGATTTGACTGGATCTGGGACTTTAGATCTGAACCTGAAAAAGACAAAGATATCCACGATTCAGAATTTGCAGGATTTGATTTGACCTGGGATTTTAGATCTGAACCTGAAAAAAAGACAAAGAAATCCACGACTCAGGATTTGATTTGATTTGATCTGGGACTTTTGATATGAACCCGAAAAGACAAAGATACCCTTGATTCAGCAGTCACAGGAATTGACTGGATCTGGAACAACAGGTGAGAACCGGACTAAAAAGACAAGGAAATCCATGAGTCAGGATTGGATTTGATATGGAACCTGAAAAGACAAAGAAAATTGATATCCATGATTCAGCATTCGCGCAATTTGACTGAATCTGGAACAGTTGATCAGAACCCGAAAAGACAAAGAAATCCATGATTCCGAATTTGAAGGTTGAGCCCTAGTTCACTCTCCTGTGAAGGCAAGGTTGTGTCCCAGTTCACTCTCCCGTGAAGGCTGTGCCCCAGTTCACTCTCCTGTGAAGGCTGTGCCCCAGTTCACTCTCCTGTGAAGGTTGTGCCCCATTTCACCCTCCTGTGAAGGTTGTGCCCCAGTTCACTCTCCCGTGAAGGCTGTGCCCCAGTTCACTCTCCTGCGAAGGTTGTGCCCCAGTTCACTCTCCTGTGAAGGCAAGGTTGTGCCCCAGTTCACTCTCCTGTGAAGGTTGTGCCCCAGTTCACTCTCCTGTGATCACCCTTCGTCCCGGTGAAGTTGCGCAACACTTCACTGCAGTAACAAAGACTGCATACTTATGCCTCTCACAGCCTTATTTTTCTGGGCTTCATCTGCTGAGTAATTATATATACATCGTGCACAATGCTTATACAAATAAACGCCATAGTAACGGTAAGGAGGAAAGGAGGAGGAGGGGTCTGGAAGGTTGAGACCACCTGTGATCTCACAAAGAAGCCCACAAAGGCATGGTGAAGGCAGCTGAATATCCCCTTGGATAACAGAACTATCCGTTCTGTGTTGGTTTAGTTTCTCTGCAACTTTCTCTTCTCTTTGATTATTTGTTTAGGGGGTTATTGTTCTCTTTAAAAAAAAAAAAAAAAAAAAAATTTCTTCTTCTTCTTCTTCTTCTTTTTCTTTTGTGTTTGTGTGTGTGTGTGTGTGTGTGTGTGTGTGTGTGTGTGTGTGTGTGTGTGTGTGGTGTGTGTGTGTGTGTGTGTGTGCGTGCGTGCGTGTGTGCGTGTGTATTTACTCGTTGTTTGGGGTGGGTTTGTTTTGTTGTATTTGAGAGGTGGTGGTATTTTTTTGCTGTTTCTTTCTTTCGCGTTGTTGTTGTTGTCTTTTGGGTTGTTGTTTGCAAGTGTGTGTGTGCGTGCGTGTGTGCGTGCGTGCGTGCGTGCGTGCGTGCGTGCGAGCGTGCGTGCGTGCGTGCGTGTGTGTGTGTGTGTGTGTCTGTCTGTCTGTCTGTCTGTCTGTCTGTCTGTCTGTCTGTGCGTGAGTGTGTGTGTTGTTGTTGTTGGTGGTGGTGGTGGTGGTGGTGGTTGTGGTGGTGGGTGGTTGGCTGCACGTTGGTTGGTTGATTGGTTTTTATTTTTGTCCTTTTGTTTGGCGGGGGACATGTGTGCCGACTGATTATATTTTGTTCCGAAAATGTACACTTCCCTGCTCGTCCTACATGAGGTTCAGCAACAAACAAACAAACAAAATTTCCAGTGCCACACGGTGAACACAGAAATCAAGGTCCTGAGAACACAGGCCTATCACAGGATCCTGGAAAAGGTCAGAGCATAATAGCTTTACATGCTTCGTCTGCTGCCAGCAATTATGCGCCTGAGTTTCCCCCCTTACCCGATTAGTTCAATTTCATTATGTTCAAGCCTCCTTCAAAAAGAGAGGCACGTGTCGTGGACAGCAAACCTGAACTGCTGTTTTGGTGACTTGTGTTTCGCTTTAATATAACCTTTGCGGTGGACCGGGTCAATCAATCAGTCAGTGAAGCTTCTTCAGTCAAACAATCAGTGAAGCACGCACGAACGCAGGCACGCAGGCACGCACACACACACACACACACACACACACACACACACACACACACACACACACACACACGGGCGCTTCTGAAGCAAACAAGCAAGCCCTAAAACGTAAATAAAATTATAAACTAGAACTAAAAAATAAAAAATATAAAAAATAAAGAAGCGAAAGAAGAAACTAAGGAGCCAAACAATATCAAATGGAATAATTAAGCAGCGAGACAGTCTCGCCCACCTATAATACATATCAGCTTCCAGGCACAGCCGAGAGGGGTAAACATGTAAAAAAAAAAAAAAAAAAAAAAACTACAACCCAACCCCCTCCCACTCTCCCGAAAAAAAGTGGCACCCCACCCCACCGCCTAACCCACCCTACCCTTCCTGCCCAGTCTTTTAAGCAGCTTCGCAGCAATTTGGCTCATTTGCCACGCGACACGCGAGCTAACAAAGCAGAGACGGTCGGTGCTAGTTTCACTCCCCATCGACAGGCGCTCCCCGCTCCAGCATCAAAGTGCGCCAGGCAGCGGCTCCAGTGGCTTGATACGCCATTGATGAGGATGAATTATCACCGCTGCTGCTTGCCGCCGCTGTTGCTGCTGCTGCTGCTGCTGCTGCTTCGGCGTAGTTCTGGACTTGAGGCTGACTGAGTGATTGACTGACTCGCTGCACCTTTCCGCATCAGCAGACACAACAACGGGGTTGGAACCTCCGTGCAACCACTGCCTGTGGATGCTGGCTCTAAGAAACGTCAGTAGTGCATGCCGCGTGGTCCGGAGTGTTGCCAGGGTCTCGAGCTCCGCTTGAGTGGTTTCAGTTGGTACTTTCTCTCTCTGTCTATATGTGTATAGATATGAGATAATGGCGATAGCGGGAGCGATGTGCATTAAGATTGTAGCGGCCTGCCAAAGTCTGTGAGACTGAGGGCCAGCGGCGCGCGCTCCATGGTGACGGAAAACAAAAACAAACAAGCAAACAAACACGGCAGATGTATCCTTTTATATATATATATATAGAGAGAGAGAGAGAGAGAGAGAGAGAGAGAGAGAGAGAGAGAGAGAGAGAGAGAGAGAGAGAGATGTCTTGCCCTCCACGTTAAATTTTCTGTTTATTTCTTCTTCTTTTTTTCTACCAAAACCCAACCCCTCTCTCCATATATATCTCCTTCTCCTCCTCCTTCTCTTCTTCTTCTTCTTCTTCTTCTTCTTCTTCTTCTTCTTCTTCTTCTTCTTCTTCTTCTCCTCCTCCTCCTCCTCCTCCTGGCAAACCAACTAATCACTTCTTGTTGCCCCTCGTCAAGAATTTATTTAGCAACAGGTCGGTGAATAGGTGAGGGGTCGGATTTTGGGCATCAGTTGATTTGTTTTTCCTTCAAAGGTCGGGTGTTTTGTACCGGTTGATTTTGTCCTTCTCCTTCAAAGCCGGGTCGGATTTTGGTCATCGGTTGATTATTCCGATTCTTCTTTTTCTTCTTCTTCTCCTCCTCCTCCTCCGCCTATCAATTACACAGATCTGCAACTCCTTTCAGCGTATTGTGACGGCAAGGAGTTCCATATGATAACTTTCAAGACAAATCAGCCAATGCCCAATGCCTGTGGTAAATACTAGGGTTCATGCAAGGTCCAGCTTCCAGTCGGCGCACGTTTCGACACACGTTCCGTACCAATACAATCAAGCCTGACACAAAACACCGCAGGCGGCGAGCCTGGGTGGTGGTGGTGGGGAGAGGAGCAGGGGAGGGGGGAGTGGGGAGGGGAAGGGAGGGGGGGGGGGGGGTCTGTGGCAGTGAACGCCGACCTCATTGATGTTTACATCCAGATAGGCAGCGAGAGAAACTCGACAGCAAGGAAACTCTGTGCCGTGTGTTGCCCACAAAGCCAAAGAAACGATCAAATAGCCCCCTCTCCCCTATGGCCCCCTTAATTCCAGTAGCCTGAACGAAGGCTCGCTCGCTCGCTCGCACGCACACGCACACGCACACACACACCCCACCACTACCACCACCACCACCACCACACATGAACACACACACACACACACCCAACAACACACACAACCTCCTACCCCACCCCTCCACCACCCTGCCGACAGCATCCCCCGACGGACGGCCTTTTACAACACGGCGTTTACCGATGTAGCGGGAGGCTGCTCACAACAGCTCTGGCTAGAATTAAGCCCATGTATCAACTCCGACCTCTCTCCTCCATTAATCAGGCCGTTATTTACATTCCTGGAGCCCTCTGGGACCCGGCGGAGCGAGTCAGGGGAGATGTACATCTGTTGTTAAAGTGTTCAATTAAACTGACGAGAAATCCTATAAGGCTGGGGGAGCTTCAGACGAGCCCGCACGGGACAAAAAGTTACAATAAACATTTTAGCTCTGGAGGGAACTGAATACCGCCAGAGAGTGCCGTACATAAATCTACTGTTTGAAAGATGGAGAGAAGAAGAGGAAGAAAAGAAGAAGAAGAAGAAGAAGGGGAAAAAGTGGAAGAAAAAAAAGATAGGCAGCCGAAGGGCGGGAAAAAGTGCATAACTGAAGCAAGCGCGGTCTGACGTCAGAAGTGGTATATATAACTCCTGACACGACACAAATTCAAAGAAACAAAATGTAAATGTTATCAGAATGACTAAAAGACTGGCCAAGGAAGGTGAATAATAACATGCTCTAGCTGGTATTGTTAAGGTGAGAATTTTCTCCCATGCCTGAGAAGAAGGCCACAAAATTACATTATTAGTCAATGGTCTTTCTTTGATGGTGGTCACCGCTGAGCCACTGATGAGCTCTCTTTGAGCGAAGCCGGTCTGAATGGCAATCAAAAAACAAAATCGGACCTTTCCAGGTTCACTTAGAACTGTTTTCAGAGGCTTCCAACAGGACTGGCTGTACCTGGCATAAAAATAAAATAAAAATAAAAATGAATCGGCCCCGGAAAGGGCCTTATGCTCGCATGCAGGTTTTGTCTGAAGGGCATAGTTTTATACTTCTTCTTTCTTTTTTCTTTTAGTGTGTGAACAGCTTCAAAATGACACCGCTTACCCACTAGCTGTAAAAGCACGCAACGCACTAGATCTAGTTCATCAAAAACAGTGCGTTACTATCTGGCGCAGCTAGATTTAGTTTTTTCCTTTCGTAGGCGCGCTTTTATGATCTTTCTAGTTTCTTTATATTAGATAGACAGATAGATAAAATAAGGAAGCCCCAAAAGGTAACTAAACGAGTTGTGCACAGAACTCAGAAACTGAGAACGAGGAGGAATGATCAATCATTATTGTGCAAATCTTTCTCTCTCTAGTCTCTTACTTCCAATACCGCACCACCGTCTCTCTCTCTCTCTCTCTCTCAATAACGAAGGATGCATTCCAATACTCTCTCTCTCTCTCTCTCTCTCTCTCTCTCTCTCTCTCTCTCTCACCGCCCTGATATAACCGTACCGGTTGACTGGGCGTAAAACACCAACTCTCTCTCTCTCTCTCTCTCTCTCTCTCTCCTCTCTCATACCAAAGGACGATATTCCACTATGCTCTCTCTCTCTCTCTCTCTCTCTCTCTCTCTGGAGCTGTGATATCTACTAATCTATCTAAATGGACTGTCAGTCTCCAATGCCCCTTTCACAAGCTGGAGCAGAGCAGCCACACAACCACCAGTATCCGAGATTGGAGTCGATAAGAGGTCTGCTGACACTCTCTCCACGCTCTCCACTCTAGTGTGTGCATGTCTTCTCCCCTTGGCGACCAGTTAAACGTTTGCTACCGGATGCACTCCAATGTTGCCAAAACCGTGTGAGGTCAGACGGAGCAACTTCACTCTCAATTTGGTCGAGTCTTCTCATAAATCATCTACCGGGGCTACGCCAGACCGAACCGGACATGTTTCTTTCACCTCCTTTCAGTCGTTTCAGCAGGCTTACTCCGAATTCCGACAGACAAAGACTACCAATTCATGTAATAAAAACCAATTACCAATTCACGTATTAAAAACAGACTGCAACAAACATTACGCATGCAGAACTAACTAACTAACGCACTTAATGAAACGGGTTATAAAACCTCAAAAGTAGCCATAAGCGATTAAACAATAATCAATACGGGAGGAGAGGGGGGAGGGGGGGGGAGGAGGGGGGGGGGGGGTCACAACACACAAAAACACACGAAAGGTTAATAACAAGGTGGGGGGAAATTCCACTGGCTTGATGCCACATTGAGAACAAGATGCACTTCTCGGTGACCGGGTGTTAATCTTTCGGACCAGATTGGTGAAGACGGAACCAGCAGCATCACTTATCTATGGGCCTGTAGAATGTATAGGATATGATCATAAACGGTATACTTCAAAACCGTTTCACTGCTTCAACATATAATGCCTTTTTGCTACCCACGTACATAATGACCACGATTTTGTTTTTGTTTTATGTTGTTGTTGTTGCTGTAAATACCTTCAAATGCAAGAGGCAGTAGGGCACCTTACAAAATTATTCAGATGTAAAGCATTCACACGTTTCATGAGTCGAAATGGACCGATCCAGTATACAGTCATTTCCATCAATAATACTATTTTTGAATACCTGCAACATCATGTCCCCAGACTGCCAAAAACAAAAAGTGACTACTGTCTAAGTCAGTGAACAGCCACCATGAATTGTTCACTTAACAGAAGAACCAGGAATAGCAGCTGATGCCAGCTGCTCATGCTTCAGTTTCATTATTCATAACCTGAAACAATGTTTCCACATCAAATCAAACTCGGTTAAAAAGACTGGTTCTTGAAACTTCTCAGTTAATGCAAGTTTCAAAGGTGTTTGCCATACATGTGGAAAACTTACTGTCAGCCAGTCACATTACAGAGTAATACTACCAGCACTACTAGTACTACTACTACTAATAATGATAAACCAGATTTGCATAGCGCCCATCTTCCCATTGCAATAACACTTACAACAATCACATGCATGCACGCACGCACACAGCTCGCACACACGCTCACTCGCACATGCGCACACACACGGATCAGCCCCAGGGGGCACTCAGACTAATAGAGGAAATCTGGTTCATGAAAAGAAACAGTTGTGTGTGTGTTTGGGGGGGGGGGGGGGTTGGGGTGAAAGGGGGAAGAGGCAGGGTGTCATCAAGGATTCTACTGTACTACGATAGCAAAGGATTTTTATTCTTAACACAGTTTTGCCCTGAATTCAATGCACTTAAAATGAATCAGTCTTACCCTTGTGGAATTTGTAACAGCGTAACTGTATGGGGACACTGGGCAGAATTCAATATGTGTGATGTTGCCATACTCTTTCTTTGTGATGGGAACCTGAAAAAAAAATCAGACATACTGGTCAGTGGTCTGGTCACAATCACCTTCACAATGATTTGCCTGTAAACTTAACTATCACAGTATTAGTATATATATATATATATATATATATATATATATATATATATATATATATATATATGTGCTTTCTGGTCCCATGGCACAGACACACATCACACACACACCACAAGTAATCATACAGTTCATATTACTGGCATGTTTTGACGCTATATTAGTATAATCAGTAACACTGCAGTTCAGATAATTATCAATATCAATTATCAAGCAACATCTGGGAAAACAGCACCTAACACTGCATTGACACAGACTTCAACAAACAGCATTTTACCTGGAAACAACTGTCATCAAAAAGCCACTTTGTGGAACGCACATTGAAAAAGATATGTGTTGAATTTGAAGGTGAAAATTTGAATACAAAAAATGTGGCACACGCTGGACACAGTGAGTTGGTGATTTTGTTTCAAACTGAGAAAAATGTGTGTCTGAATTCTCTGTACAGTTTGCTCAGTCATTACCTATCTAACTTTCTAAGTCTGAGACCCATGCATCATGTACTACACATGATGATGTTGGAACTGATTTGGGGAAGGGGGCCAGGGATGCATGAGTCAGTGGCACAGAACCCAAGAGCACTCCACTCAAAAGCCAAAAGTTGTTGTTGATGATCATGTTTATATAGTGCTGTTCTCCGCTCTCGAGTAGACTCATTGTGCTCACATGTGATTTTACACGAGTGACTAGCTTTTTATAGCGCGTTTTTGAATATCCACCAAAGTGGTGTACTTACAGTACATGGCTGGTGCCACATGAAACTGCTGCTGTCTCAGTGCATTCTGTGTACACCATAACTATGCACCATGTTACTTCATGCAAAGCCACATATAATAGGTGCATACATGTTTAGCTGTAACCTGCCACCTGCACTTTTGGCAGAATGACTGGGATCTGTTATATTGGGGTGGAAAGGATACCAGAATAAGAATCAGCACAGAAAGTTGACCCCAGAGAAGAAAATTCTCCTACCGCTCCTGCAGGAATTCAAAAGTAAGGGCCAGTCAAGCATGGTCACCACATGGATGGGTGACCGTTACCTGCTTCTAGGCTTCACGCCCACCCAAAGAGGTCTCCAGTCCAGTGTCAGATACTGGGCAGACTCTACAAAAATCCTTCAGATGAAGCTAACACCAATGTCCACCAAGTATACAATAATGATAAACCAGATTTGCATAGCGCCCACCTTCCCATTGCAATAACAGTTACATCAATCACACACACACACACACACACACACACACACACACAAGCACGCATGCATGCATGCACGCACATGCATGCACACACACACACACACACACACACACACACACACACACACACACACACACACACACATGTATTTATGTATATATATATATATATATATACATGCCTGGATATAAAAAGATCACATTATACGCACAGTAGAGATCCACATCAGAGTTTGGTGGATTATGGAAACACCTGAGAAATAACCCAGCATGCACTAAATGTGTCAGATTCACAGCCTTTAACATCGTGTTAAAGCTGAACATTGTATCATGGAAGAAGATGAAGGCAACCTCTCTTGAATCACATTAGATTCACACTCACATACTATACATGTAAGTTATAAATGTATTTCAAAAACATACTGTAAGTGTAACCGGTGTGTAGGCTGAAACTGCCTTGTGACTAGAACTGTAGAATGGTTTATCATAAATAATAACTATCAATGTATCATCTCCCCTCAGTGCTGATCAATAGAATCTGAGCCAATCAGCATTTTACACAGGACAAGAGAGTCACTGAGTTGACTGACTGACTTTGCAAAACTGTACAATCTGAGAAACCCCAAACAAGAGAGTCACTGAGTTGATGGACTGACTTTGCAAAACTGTACAATCTGAGAAACCCCAAACAAGAGAGTCACTGATGGACTGACTGCAAAACTGTACAAACTGAGAAACCCCAAACACTTCCTTTATTCTTACAACACCCTTCTCCACTGTTCTCAGCTCTACATTTGCACTTACTTATATTACTAATGGGGGAAATGGAGAAAGAGAGAATGAGACTGAGAAAGACAGGCTGGCTGAGGCAGACAGGCAGACAAGCACAGACAAAGACAGATGAAGATTTTGGGTGCAGCATCTGACACACACACACACCCTGCACACCCCAAAAAATCACTGAAAAGTCATTTAAAAAAATATTGTTTACTCAATTGTTCTTTATTTCACATAATGAATGTATCTGACATAGCACACCACATCAAGTGATCAACAGAAAGGTACAAGACGGAATGAATGTTGTGTTATAAATTATGTGTTCTTGAAAGGTAAGCACCTACAGAATGTTCCTCTTGTTGAACATGTTAACAGTGTCTTGGTCCCTTCACCCTTGGACAGCTACTGAGCTAGAACTTATAAAATGAAAAACTTCAGTATTTACCAATGGCCCTTAAACTCAAGCTGTAAAGGATATAAATAATGCTTCAAAAGTTCAATCATTTAAATGTCTTTTCATCATTTGTCATTCAATGTTTATGAATAACAAGTTGACAGGTAGGTAAGTAATCTGGAGTAAATCCTGTTTCATTCTTTCAAAAACTTGAAGCTGAACATGGAATTACCACTACCTTGCAAACCCTGGAGATCCCTGTAGTCCATATTAAGAAACAAAACTTTGCACTTTACAGCATAACTGACACAGTGAAAGTGTTGCACATCCACTAAATATAATAGCAAAACCTTCACATTCCCATATAAAAAAATTACGAGAATTTATAAATTATATATTATATATTCCCAAGTAAAATTTCAGAGGGTCACCATTCCCATACCCTTTCTAAAAACTGTAAGAGATTAAAAGGCATCTGCTAGTGTTATACATGTATCATGGTCTGTAACTAGTAGTAGTATAACTATAACTGTAACTATAACTGTAAGTCAGAGCTACTGTCTTCTTGATCACTTTGTGTGTGTGTGTGGGTGGGTGGGGGGGGGTCTTTGCTTCCTTTCTTCATCACCACAACTCTGTCCATTCCTTTGACTCCTCTCTTTGACTCTTTCCATCCACTGATCTACTTTGACTTTGCCATGGCACACATGCAGGGTTTGGGTCCTTTTGGTTTACACTCAGAACATAAACACCAACCAATCACTCAATCAGCATCACTAAAGTTCTCAAAGTCAAACTTCCTACTAGTTCTCAAAGTCAAACTTCCCACTGACTGGTACAAGCTAACACTAACATTGTCATGGTCTCACAGCAAAGTCTAGAACAGTAGAAGCCTCAGTCTGAAACAGACCCGTGTTCTGTTCTGATAAGTTATGGAAAAGAATGGAGTTTGAGTACTTTGACATGGCAACTGCAGTGCATTGCCATGTATTTACTAAGAAAATCTAATTCTAATAATAGTTACTACTTCAATAGGGCTTATGCTTCATCTGGAGACCACCTGCTCTGCGTTTTACTTTTAGACATTCAGTGATTTACTATATTTTTGTTTTACCCTTTGCTGCAATTCAGTTACACACATTTTATACTCCTTGACTATAGTTTAATTCAGTTTAATATCCACAGATACCACATATGGTCTATTATGGATGGGCATTCAGTATGTATAAATTTACATCCTTAGATGGACATTCAGTATGACATGTATACATACATGTATGAATCACATCTTTTCACTTGAACTGGAAGTTGAACAGCAGTTTTGTTTTGTCATAAGATGTAAGGTCATATCAAGTTAGAAGAAGAAGAAAATCCTCTTCTATTGCATCCAGCTTCAACATTATGAAGACTCTTCACACTTTTCATGCATGCTGGGTTATTTTGAGGTTTCCACAATTCACTGAACTCTAAGTCTAAGGACTTTCGTAGAGTCTACACTGAATATGGCTCTGGAGAAATCTCAGGGCAGGTGCAAAGCCTAACACATAGTGGTCACCCATCAATTGGATGACCACGCTTGATCGAGCCTAATTTTGGTTTTCAAGGGTGAGTGCTCTTGCTCTCTCCTGATCACAGATCAGTGTAAACTGTAACTGTAAAAGTGTAAGTGTAACTGTAATAACTGATATTATTATTCCTAAAAAGAAATGAAAATACATGCACGCTGGTTTTGTACTTGATCTTGATGTGTAAGCCTTAACTGATAATGTTACATTTATAAATGTACCCCTATTGCCAGATGCCCCCCCCGGAACCACCACCCCACCAGTGTGGGCAAGTAAAATGGGAGGTAACTCCTGCGCATCCTCGTCCACCAAACAGCCGTTCCTGAAACAGCGCCAACAATACGGGGCGTATCTATCATTCCCGTCTTAATCAAGACTATCTGAATGCACTATCTTTAAAACAACAACCTTAAAACTATCTACCACTGTACCAGCAGCACTCTCTGTCGACTAGCTACATATCAAACAACAAATTTATCACAACCCACGTGGTTTAAAAGCAACACAGTTCAAGGCAAGCAGGCTTTGCAAATTCTTTTCACGCATTATTGCTCGCCCGAATCCAGATTACATACACTCTAAACTGTACTTGGATTGTTACTCACGTCCAGGTTATTCCAGTAAAGCGTATCAGCGGTACTTTTCTCGCCAAATTTAACTAAAGGATTCAGTATCGGCGTCTTCTTGAAGGAGGTCGCCATTTTGGTAATGGGAAGTAACTCGTTCTGTTTTGCTATTCACTTCCCCTCCCCCACCCCCTCCCACTACCACGAAGCCACGGACCAACAACAGCCGCTGAACAGCGAAGAAGTGGAGGTGGGGTAGAGAGGAAAGGGGAGCGTGGGGGTGGGGGAAGGGGGGGAGTGGAGAGATAGGCGAGAAGGGAGAAGAAAAAAGGTCGGAACAGCGGCGTGAGAGAGGAAGACTGCGAGAGAGAGAGAGAGAGAGAGAGAGAGAAATGATGGCCTTACTCTAAACTACAATACAAGTCGAGATACGTCGCGCTTGCGCGCTCATAATCACCGCACTCCCGTCCGCATCGCGTTCTGATTGCACGCGAGTGCGGAGGGGCGAGTTTGAGAGGTCACGTGATCTGTCACTGCATAAATTAATTTCCCCCTCGAATCATGAGCCTGTACGGGAGGGATGGGGAATCTTTGATCAAGTGCGCTACCAAGATCGAGCCGCCTCACCAAAAGTTTATCAAAAGGTGAAAGAACGCCTCCAGCACAGCGGGAGGGCTTGTCTTTTTCCGTGCCGGTATTTATTGTGCTCGGCTTCCATTGCGATTGTTGACCATGGCGGATACCGAGGCAATTCTGGATCCTGTGGTGAGTTGTGAGATCTTTTTTATTATTATTTATTTAGGGGTTTTTTTTAATCGATTTTTTTAAGCGTTGATTTTTTGATTTTTTGATTTTTTAAATATTTTTTATTTTTTATTTTGCGGTTGAATATATTGTGTGTGTTCTTTAAATAAGTATTTCGTTATTTTTGTTTGTTTCTTTATTTATTTTTACGAATAACAGTCTTGGCTAAACAATCGTC
>JABMCL010002400.1:865000-880000 GCA_018857735.1 Alviniconcha marisindica | reverse complement strand
TGGGCTTGGGCTTGAAAAGTGTCAGTCTTGACCTTCTGTTGTGCGGTCACAAGTTTGCACGTGAAGCGAAGCGAGGAGTGCGGCCGTTGATTTAAACATGATTTCAAGTTATTCGCGAAAGCGTAACACGAGACAAAAAGTTAAAACGAACGCTGATTTTGACAGGAGAACACATAACAATGCGCATATTTTCAGAGTTCGGGGTAACCCCCCCCCCCACTCCCCTTACCCCCCCACCCCCCACTCCTTTTTTTTTTCAAGCAACACGACAGATTATAAACGACGACATATGAAAATTGTTTACTAACCCTGTTTCAGTCCCGTCCTGAGGTGACCCAGTGTGGTTGACAGGACTTTGAAATCCAATTACTTACTAACTAACTGTTTCAGTCATTGCTGCTGGTGTGCATCAGTGGAGAGTGTTGTAGAACAGAAAATAAGAAGAAAAGTTCTCGGAGGGCCAAGACAACTAAACTGATATTATTTAAAAAAAATATATATATAATACTTTATGTAAACTGTTTTGGTAGGACTATGCTCTACATGTGTATAGAATATCATATTTAGGTTAATATGTATCATGTGAGCGCTCAGGGCGTTGATGAGCGCATGATAAATGTACATTATTATTATCATTATTATAATATAACAGACGCAATCTTCTATGATAGACGCGAAATCATATAACAGATCCGGACGTTGGCCTAGTCGGCGATGAAGTCAGTCGTTGTTGCTAGACTTGCCAGGTGGCTTCTGGAGAGATTCATGCCGGCGGGGACAGCTTTCTTCTTCGTCGGTATTCTTAACAAAGGTCTTCTCCTGTTGCTTCCTTTTCCCCCTGCCCCTCTCTCTTTTTTTCCTTTTATCTTTCTTCCCCCCCCCCCCCTTTTTTTTCCCCCCCTTAAATTTTTACAGTTTTAATCCTTTTCCCTCCTTTTTTTCTTCTTCTCTCTCTCTCTCTCTCTCCTCTCTCTTCTCTTTCTCTCTCTCTCTCTCTCTCTCTCTCTCTCCCTTTTTTTTCCTCTCCCCTTTTTTCCCCTTTTTCCCCTTTTCCCCCTTTTTTTCCCCTCTCTCCCCCCCCCCCCCCCTGTCCCCCACCCACCGATCTCTGTGCATACTCTTTCCTTTTCTGTCTTTTGCGGTTAAACCAAGGTGTGTGCTTATCAATATAAGTCAATGTAAGGCGAGGGAAGGGGGTGGCCTTGTACCCGAAACATACATCTGGCGCGTAAAAGATTTGTTAGATTTGTCTGTTCAAGGAAGTCGCATTTCCCTTGAGAACTAAAAAATGCAGATGGTAGTGACACATCAGCTTTGGACAACTTGTACAAGTAACTCTTAGCATGTGCAAAAGGGTTTTCTTTGTGCGTGTCTCAGTGTTGCATCGTGGAGAATAGTGTCGCAGAGAGTCAAATAGTCTTCGAAAATTACTGTGTTGTTCTGCAACAGTCGTTTTGTTTTGCTGGAAGGTGAGGGTGACTGACACCTGAAAAGAACGCTGTAACATAGTGTCGCAATTCAGAGCTCAGGAGCAATGTGAAAGTCGGGGTGGCCGTCCTGGGCTCCCCGTCCCTAATAGTCCTTATGGTCTTTGTGGACGTAAAGCAACTAGGAACTTGAAGTGTCGCAACAGTCAACAAAGCAAGCGAACATCGCATAGACACCTTCAGTCTCTTCCCGTTCCTTGATGTCCAGAAATAGTCCCAGGTCACCCAAAGTGTTGTGATAATAAATCCCCTGGAATCAAAGTTTAAAACACATAACCGTGTTGAGAAAAACACGCTTTGAACATTTTTTCTCGCCGACTGTCCCCCGAAACCATTCAAAATCAGTCTTCCGCGCACAGTTCCATGTCCACGTTGTCTTGCTTTCAATGCGCTGTTCAGGTCTTGTGAAAACAACAGCTAGGCTTTGAACGAATCATTGGCCGTGGACAATGGGGGCAAAAAGCAACAACACAAACTTGTAAACCTTTAAGAAAACTGAGTGCAGGTGGTCAACATCAAAGCAAACTCGCGAGCGTTCACAAAATGAAGACGGGGCTGTTTTTCGGTGGACGTCATGCGGATGTGACTGGCGTTAACGATCTCTCTCTCTCTCTCTCTCTCTCTCTCTCTCTCTCTCTCTCTCTCTCTCTCTCTCTCTCTGTTTCTGCACACTAGTAGGAACTATGAAACTGCATTAATCAATTGCTTAATCGTGCTTATAATATTTGTTTGTGGTACTGTCGTGTTTATTTGTGTTTGTGCATAAAGTTTTTAGATAGGTCCAAATGGGCCTAACGCTACTATCCTTGAGTATTAAAGTTTTCGAGTTCGAGTTCTCTCTCTCTCTCTCTCTCTCTCTCTCTTTCTCTTCCCTTCTCACGACAACAACACAAACACCAAAACAAAAAACACCACCACCACCCAAAACACACACACACACACCCCCCCAAAAACACAACAACAAAACAACAACAAAAAACAAAACGAGCACCTGCCCCAACCACCCACCGCACCCGTTGCCCCACCCCCATCCCCTTCCCTCCTGCAGTATGTGGGAGGAGTCCACGGCTCAAGCCAACGGTTACCTTTCTCCTCCTGGTTTACAGGCGAGGAAGGGGCTCGAGTAGCCGCTTCAACGGCTCGCTGACCCTGCTCACCGGAGATCGCCATCACCACTGGAGCGGATCGATTTTTACCTTGAGGCGGTGTTGCGCCAGTGCGCCGCAGTCTCTGATCTCTTTTGACTCGGGCGCTAACGGCTTAATCGGTTGACGCTGGACTAACACTGCGGCTCTTGTTAGGACGTTGTGCAAAATCGCTTCACTATTGTTCGGGGGAGGACAATCCTTGTTGCGTCAGACTGTCACAGTTGGTACGGCCACTTGCTACGTTGAAGTGTTGCTTTACGTCCACATAAACCGTAGGCTTATTAGGGACGGGAGCCCAGGACGGCCACCTCGACTTTCACACAGCTCCTGAGCTCCGATGCTACGTGACACGGCTCTGTTGGTTTAGGCAGCCACGCTTTCACGGCTTCCCAAGACCGAGGTGTCCTCCACTGACTGACTCATGCGCATGACCCATCACTGCTTGCGTAGTCTGTCTGTCGCTGTCGAAACAGTGATGGGTGGGCAGAGCTAGTAACTCGCGAAGGCTAAGACGTCCTGGTTGTGACGGTCTGTTCTGATGGCATCATCTCACTTGTGATTCGGGCCTTTGTCATGCACACAAAGTTTCAATTCGGTTCAGCGGCTGGGAAACCGTCGATTTTGCCTGCGACTTTTGGCAGTTTACACAGCAATTATTAGCTGACATGCTTCTGTTTTGGTCGTTTTTCACGTGCGCTCGCCTTAATCCGTTTATTGACAGACTGTCTGAAGTCTGTTCACCTCATCCGTTTTTGACAGACTATAGGGGTGTGAACACGGTTTTATTTCAGTCTTTGAGAGCCTGAGAGACGAGTAAATCACAGTAGGTAACTTGGTGTTTTACGCCCAGTCGACCAGTGCGGTTATATCAGGGCGCGTAAATCACAGACTAGAACGAAAAACGGACTAGAGTTCAAGAACAATGTTGCTTTACGTCCACAGATACCATAAGCATATTATGGACGGTGGCTTTTCACACAGCACCCGAGCTCTGTAACAGACTAGAATGAAAAGCGGACTTTATAATTATACGATGACAAGACAATTAACACTGCTTCTGCTGTTGTTTTTAAACTCGTGACAAAAACTCTTCTCACAAAATAGTGTCGAAAGATTGAGTTCTTTTAGTCTTCTTGTTTAATTTTATTCTTTTAGTATGTGATTTATAGAACTGTTTTGACGTGTTATTTACTATGTGCTAGAATTCTGGTACATTTTTGTATTTTTTAATATTTTATTTAAAGAGCAGTTTTTGCGAATATTTCAAGAATTACTGACGCATCATCGTCGCTCTTTTTACTTTATTTTAGGTGATTAATCCTAGCCTCTTGAGATACTGTATGAACTGAGTATATGAAAAGAAACAAAATAGCAGTCCAAAATAATATATAGTACAGAAATATAGTAATATAAGTAGAACTTAAAGGAACATTGACAGAAGGAAGAAGAGTGGAATGTATGAACGCTATCAAAAAAAATAATAAAAAAAATTTTCTCATTCAACCCTTCCCCCATCCCACTGTTTTGTCAGGGAGGGGGTTATGTATCTACTGAGAGAGCCTACAATTAAAAACAAAACAAAAACTCTTTTGCCAATTACAATATTTTTTAGACGTTGTCCGAGCAAATTCAAGAGCTTCTTCTTCTTCTCCTCCTCCTCCTCCTCTCCTTCTTCTTCTTCTTCTTCTTCTTCTTCTTCTTCTTCTTCTTCTTCTTCTTTCTTCTTCTTCTTCTTCTTCTCAGATCTCCGCCTTCTCCGCCTCTTTCTAGAGGTTCGTGGTGTTGTTTATTCTTCTTCTGGACATTCGCTGTGCTGCTTATGCAACTGGAATGATGTGTTGGGTTGGGTTTACAGCTGAGAAGTCAAAGTGTAATGAAATATCAAGTGACAGGAGCAAATCAAGTTCCCCCGAGAAGGACGGCAAACAGCTTCACATCAACCTTCTCGAGTTGATCAAATGGCTTGGTTGAGGGGGGGTGGGGGGGAGGGGGGGGGGGAGAGAGGTGTGGCACAGGGTATTCTAATTCGGTGTCTGGAAACAAGCCACGCGGGGAAATGGATGCTGTTGAAAACAAACATCTCACCTTGCAGCACTTCAGTCTTTATGGACCTCTCGCAGTTCCGACAGAACTGCAATGTTTGGACAACGCCTAGATCTATGAATGAAGTAAAAATGTACTGAGCTAATGGTAACAGCAAGAGGAGCCTGTGTCTAGTCATGCGTCCTGTATAGCTGTACTATAATTATTCTGGTGAAAGCAAAAACGACGAGAGCTTTAGCCCCATTGTCTCCAGTCCTTCTGAGCGTGAGTTGTAGATCCATTTGAAACATACTGAAAGAACGACGATTTTAACGGGACAATACAAAACATGTGCAAATTTTGGCGGCAAACCCCTCTCTTTTTTTTTTCTTCTTTTCTTTTTCTTACAAACCACGGACTGACAGGTGTATGATAAAGGAAACATAAAAACAAACAAACAAACAAAAACTGTCTACCTATCCCGTTTTAGTTCTTGGTGCTGGAGTGTCTGGAAGAGGTGAAGAATGCTAGCACCCTAAGGGGTAGAAGCAGGACTTTCGTTAGTTAGTAGTCAATATCTGGATGTTATATCGAAGCGGTACTCGATTGTAACAGTAACAGGAAATACTCGTTTTTGAATGGAAGCTCAGTAATTACTTTTTTTTCTGCTTCACTGGTTATAACGTCGGCCAGTCAGTCAGTAAACCAGCTCAGTAATTACTTTTTCCCCCTGCTTGACTGGTTATAACTTCGGCCAGTCAGTCAATAAAAAAGCCAGCCAAATATCTTTGATGAATAAATTATTATAGTTTCAACCCAGTTTAAAAAGCAAAGCCCGATCCAGTAAATAAACCATGCACTGACACATACACACACACACACACACACACACACACACACACACACACACACACACACACACACACACACACACACACACACACACACACACACACACACACACACACACACACACACACACACACACCAATGGACGCCTTTTGAAGGACGACCAACGACCATCGTCGGCCACAATTATAACAAGCAGCAGAACGACCCCAGAGGTACTCATCATAATTTAGGGAAAGCTCTTGGGGGGGCCAAGACGGAGCGCATACGGGCATTCCCCACCCAGTTTATCGACAGCACCGAACCGAACTGAAGAAACTGAACAAAGTCGAATCACTGGTTTATCTTCCACTCAATTCCCTCCCTCCTCTCTCCCCCCCCCCCCCCCCCGCCCCCCAGTCTCCCTCCCCAACCCCTGCCCACCCCAACCTTCAGCCTTCCATCAGCATCACTGATCGTGCACAGAAAGAGTCAGACACAGAGAAGTTGGCAAAGTCGTCACTGCGGCAGTCAGAAGACCGAGGTACAGTCTGTAGATGTACTACCACCAAGCAGCGTGTGTAGACGAATGTAATTGTGATTAGCGGCAGAGACCAAGGCAGGCAGGCAGGCAGGCAGGCAGGGAAGCCAAGAAGGCCCCCAAGTCGAAGAAGAACCACCACTAGGCTTACCCACTACGGGGACTGACGCGAGGTAGGTATAGGTGAAAGCTGGGGGGGGAAACTCGGCGGTGTAACCCAATGTTGTGCTGAAAGATTCGCCTCGGACTGTGGCAGGCTGGCGGCGTTTTGATGAGACTTGTATCTCGCATCAATCAAAACATGTTGTGCCGATCTGCCGTTATTGGCCCCAGATGCTGGCACGGCGGTCCGGACTGCAGTTGATGCCATTTCCTCCTGCCTCCACGCTGCGGGTGGGGGGTGGGGGGGGGGGGGGGGGGGGGGGGGGGGGGGGGGGGATCTGGATGCCAGCAATAAAACTATGCAGCCCCAAAATATCTATAGGAAATACTCTTCTTTTTTTTTAAATCGGGGGTGGGGGATGGGGGTGGGGGGGGGGGGGGGGGGTTGATGGCAGTAATAAAGCCATGCAGCCCCAAAATATCTATAGGATTTATTTTTATTTAGGTGGGAGGGGGGGGGAGGGGGAGGGGAGGGAGGAGGGGGGATCTGGATGCCAGTAATCAAGCCATGCAGCCCCAAAATATCCATAGGAAATACTCCTCCTCTATGATTTTAATTGATTCATAAGTATATTTGTTCATGTCATTAAAAAAAATCAATTGTTTATTGGTTAACTTATTTCGAAGACTACAACGCTACATTGTAGGGGAAAAATCAGTCTTGGCCACACACACACACACACACACACATACACACACACACACACTTATATATATCCACAACTCACAACACACACACACATACACACACACACACACACACACACACACACACACACACACACACACACACACACACACACACACACACACACACACACACACCACACACAACCACACAAACACACACACACACACACACACACACACACACACACACACAAACACACACACACACACACACACACACACACACACACACACACACACACACACACACACACACACACACACACACACACACACGCACACACGCACACATCGACAACAACCCATGCATTCCATAGGGGCAGGCACCTGGTTCCATTCTCTTACCAGGCATTCACTCCTCTGTCACTGCCTCTGTCACTGGCTTGCCACTAATTTCTAGTGTCGGGACCACCAGTTCATCTTGCAGTCATCTATTATACAGCCGCGATGACCTCCTCCCACTCATTATGATACCACCGTATCTTTATCTATGAATTAGCTGTATAGTTCTTCTAATTACTGACTTGCTATTCGAAATCGATATGAACAAATGAATGGTGAAATAAAGGACAATGCGTGACCCTTGCAGACATTTTAAGGAATCAAAAGTATCCGCTGTTGAGTCAAAGACGGCGGCTTCTTTTCGGTCACACCGATTCAGTGATTGCCACGTTTGTTTGTTTTTGGGACGAAATTAGGCCAGTCCCAGAGAATGATGTGATTCTTGGTGTGTAACGCCCACTTAACCGCGAAGGTATTTTATATCAGGGCGAAACTGACTCAAGTCACCAGTCGCAAGAAATGAATACTACAATCAATCTCAAAAGCCTTAAGCAACTTTTTACAGCAATGCATATATGTTTAAACCTCAGTAAACTACTGCCATAAAGCCTTTACAGGCAGAAGGCTGATTGGGTGAAAGATGGCGGCTTCACTTTAATCATACCGAATGAGCTTATTGACTGGTCTGATTACTTGCTCTCAGTTTTACACGTACTCCGGCTACAAAAGTCTTAACCTTCTCCCTCTCTGTGTGTCTCTCTCGGATCAGTAATTGATAACATTCGATTAGTTATTTGCTTCTCTTTTTTTTTTTTTTTTTTTTTTTATATCCCCCTCCTCCTTTTTCTTTTTTTCTTTTCTTCCGTTTTTGTTCTTTGTTTTGTTGCTGTTTTGGTCTTTGGGTTTGTTTTGTTGCCTCTGACTTTTTAACAACAATTTACCATCTTGCCATCGTAACTGTCTGTGTAATTATCATTTTGTCTCTAGGTAACACTCAAATAAGCATACTGCTTTTGTGTTTCCTGTACTTATTTGTTGAACTTATGATTACGATGAATGAATAAAATTTTGCTTAAACCAAAAGTCTTAAACAACTTTTTTTTACAGCAATGCACAGACGTTCAAACCTCGGTAAAATACTGCCACAAAACGTTCACGGGTGGAAAGCTGATTCGGTCAAAGATGGCGGCTTCTTCTTAAACATACCGATTCAGCTTACTGACTGGTCTGCTACATGCTTTCACTTTCACATGTACTCCGATTACACCGTCTGGAGGACGCATGATCGTAGCTTACGCCGATGACTGTGTAAAAATCGCGTTTTGCAGGTACGAGTGTAACAAGTTGAATTTAGCTCTGGAGAGCCTTCGTCATAGTACAGCATGCAGCTGCTAGACAGTTTCAAGTATTAGCTTGTACTCATCAGGCTCTTTGCCAAGCATACAGACAAACAGCTTGGAAATATCAAAGATATCCACAAATTAGCTATCGTCCACAGTGTCAGTGATTTGACAATTCACTTTTTGAAACCGTTATTTGACTTTATTTACTGATGGGAATGGGAAACTCCCCATTTCCTGCAGTTGCTTGAATTTTGAGATTGAGTTTTTGAAAAAAAAATTATTTTTTTTAACCCGATTCACTGTACGCGTTGCACATCCTTGTATGTAGACAGTGAGAACAGTAAATAATTACAGCATTTTTTTTTCAGGCGCCTATATATATGCTCGACTTTCTTCTCAGTCGGAGCTTTCTCTTTCTCACTCTTCTTTGATTTCCCACCCCCATCAAAATCACCACCAGCCAAATAGCACCATAACACACCTCTTTTCCTCATCTCATTTTGATATCTGGCATCAGAGAAGATGACATTCCGGGCTCAATTTTCCTCCGCATAACAGCTTTTCCAGCTGCTCCTAGATTTAGCCCCTATTATTGCAAGGGGGGAAAAGTCGGGAGGCAGGGTTATCTGGGAATGAAGTCGGATTAATTTCGTATGTCGGGCGACTTTTGATCGCCGTGTGAGCCCGTCCATTTTCTGCTTGGTTGGAACTGGGGAGTCCGGTTCCTGTTTTCATCACAGATGCATGGTTCCCCTCAATTCCCCCCCCCCCCCCCCCCGCCCTCCCGGCCCCTGTGATCCAGGTTTTCCCAGACGTATGTGGTTGGTAAACATGATGGTACGACAGCATGCTGGTAGAGCCGTCTGGTGGAAAATCTGCACGCAACTGTCCAGTATTAGGGATCTTCTTCTTCTTCTTCTTCTTCTTCTTCTTCTTCTTCTTCTTCTTCTTCTTCTTCTCCTTCTTCTTCTTCTTCTTCTTCTTCTTCTTCTTCTTCAACATCACCATAATCTTCATCACCACCATCGTCATCACCGTTCTTCACATCATCCGTTCATCATCATCATCATAATTATCTTCTTCTTGTTCTTCGGGTCTTCTTTTTTTTCTTTCCTTTTCTTCCCCGTCTTTTCTTTTCTCTCTCTTTTAATTTGGTGGGGGGTGGTCTATTTTTTTTCTTCCGGCCTTTTTTCACTTCTTCCTAGCCGCGGTCTGTTTTTCTTCTTTGTCGTCTTTTTCCAGTCTCTTTTTTTCTTCTTTTTTTCTTTTTCTTTCTTCTGGTCCTCTTCTTTTTCGTTTTTCTGATCTTCTTCACTTCTTCCAGTCTATTTTTTCCCCATTCTGTTCCTCTTCTTTTTCTTCTGGTTTGCTTCTTCCAGTCTTCTTTTTCTTCTTCCGGACGTCTTCTACTTCTTCCAGTCTATTCTTCTTCTGGTCCTCCTCTTCTTCTTCTTCTTCTGGTCTGTTTCTTCCGGTCCTCTTCAACTCTTTCCTCTTTCAAGCTTTTAAACCTGGCGTTGGTCATAATTCTAGCTCTGCTGCCAGCAGTTCCGATTTTATCATTAAATTTTACACTTTCCAGGTTCATTTACACCTTTTCCGGTTTATTTACACCTTTCCGGTTTATTTACACCTTTCCGGGTCATATGCACCTTTCCGGTTTATTTACACTTTTCCGGTTTATTTACACCTTTCCGGGTCATATGCACCTTTCCGGTTCATTTACACCTTTCCGGTTTATTTACACCTTTCCGGGTCATTTGCACCTTTCCGGTTTATTTACACTTTTCCGGTTTATTTTGCTTCTGTTTTTTTCTTTTTCTTCGTCTTCTTTTGTCCCCAGTCCTCTTCAAACGTAAAAGTTGCATGCATTTTGAACCGCGAACAAGGACTTGACGTTATGATTTGATGTATGAGTTGTCTCTCGCCCTGAAATCACTATCACGGTTGACCGGGCGTTAAATATCAAGAATCAGTCAGTCGGGAAATCAATCTCCTGTCGATAGAGGCATCATAATTTGTAAGGGGGAGTCATTTTTTGTATTAATATAATAAACGGAGACATCAACCAATCATTCAATGAGTCAATCAAATATTATGGAGCAAATCCATAAGTTTTATCGCCTCGCGTGATATAATACTATTGTAATGCTAACACACAACGCACTCGTACATGACCTTAACAAAATATGCAATAGACGTGAACAATTTAACAAATCAATACATAAATCGTGAGTTCCCCGCAATGGATACACCACCGCACCTTACGTTCTCAGTCCACCAAGATTACTTCCTTCTATGGATGAATATACAATGGTACGCTCGTCAAACACTTATGACAGCAGCCTCTTCCTTCTCCCACTTCCCTCTTCCTTCCTCCATCACCTAGTGATTGACGGATTGATGGACGGATAGAGTGTAACTGACACGCCCAGCCAGCAACAGCGAACGTCATACTTAACAAGGGCTGAACGCAAGTCATCGAATCACCGATAAGAGTTTAATTTAAATCCCATGTCACGTACTGGCTTTTTTGTTTTTGAAGAGGGTTGAGGGGAAATGAAGTTGAATGAACTGGAAAAAGACTCGGAACGCACATGGTCACCTCAGGACAACACATGAGAAAGGTAATGCTAGAATTCCTGGCAGTAGGTGAAGCATGCACAACTATATTATTAATTCTGACCCTCCCCGGTCTTTTTAAAAAGAGAGAGTCCTTGGGGATAGCTCTGGATTCCTAGCGGGAGAGGGGATGGGAGCTTAATTTCTGCGTCCGCAGGTCCTTACCATGCGGCTATCGCCTCATTGAGAGGGGAGAGAGAGAGAGGGAGAGAGAGAGAGAGAGAGAGAGAGAGAGAGAGAGAGAGAGAGAGAGATCTTTATCCCACCCCCTTCTTTCGCTGTAAAAGACCGACCACTATACTCTAATCTTGTCAACCCCGCAACAAAAGTCGATGGCGTCTTTAGCGTCGCTAATTGAGATCAGATCCCCATCCATCATGTCCTGCGAAGACCCCTTGTTTTTCTTTCTTTCTTTCTCAACCCCCCCCCCCCCCCCCCCCCCCCTGCACCCCCCCTACCTTCCCCCCCTGCACCCCCACTCTACCTTTTTGGCCTGTTGTGTGTGCACAAGTGCGAAATGGGCCGGCGAATAAGATGGCCAAACAGGCTATTGGCCTAGTCAAATTGGTGTGTGATTTCTAACCCCTCGTGACGGCGTTGGTCAAACTGGCACGGGGGACCACCGTAAGCAGACACTGTTTGTCCAGCGAGCGCCTTCACCAGGGAAGGGGGACCGGGGGACGGGCCGGGAGGATGGGGATGGGGGGAGGGGGCGAGGGGGAAGGGGGAAGAGGGAGAAGGGGATAGACAGGGGAACTGAGGAGGACTGCTGATGGTACAGGGATCGTAAGATCTGGACCGGGAGGAGTTGAGGGAAGATGATGGGATGGGGGGGGGGGGGGGGGGTAGGAGGATGTGAATGAGTGTAGAGATGAGATCCAAAACACATCAAAGGTTAAAAAGAACGCTGTTTAATATGGCAAAATACGACACGCGAATTTTCGGGGGTAAGCCCCTTTTCAAGCTACAAAAGCAACAACACATAAACAACAATCAAACAGTCAAAAATGAGATGTAAGATACTTACCTGCTTTTGGTTGAGCTGTTTGTTACGCTGTTTTGGTGTCCAATGCTTGGGAGAATGTTGGCATGTTTTGTTGTTGTTGTTGCTGTTGTTGTTGTTGTTGCTGCTATGGCTTGATTTGGGGCTGAGTATATAATGTGCATCGGTTTATTCTCTCATAAATAGATTAATTCATTTCCCGGTAAGATTAATTAACTCACTGACTGGTAGGTCGAACGAGGAGTGAGTAACGGATGGTTTGACTGTGCCCGTGTTGTTCTTTTTTCTTTTTGAAGCTGACTATCCAAAACTCCTAGACAGCCCCTTTGAGCAGGGTAGGATCATAATTTTGCTTTCGGAAAGACCCCTCTTAGTCTCACTCTTCCAACCCTTGTCGGTGAGATATGCATTATAGAAAAGACCGCTGTTTATTTATTTATATTGAAATTAATGCATTTGATGCAGTCCGTTGTATAGCTGCTAGTACTGAGAGAGAGAGAGAGAGAGAGAGAGAGAGAGAGAGAGAGAGAGAGAGAGAGAGAGAGAGAGACAGACAGACAGACAGACAGACAGACAGACAGACAGACAGACAGACAGACAGACAGACAGACAGAGACAGAGACAGAGAGTAGATAGACTGAGACAGGGAAAGAAAGCTGAAAGAAAAAACTCCGTGAAGATGAAGGGCTCCAAATGGACGTCAAAGTATCAAACAACAAAGCCTAATCAGACTCGTTGTGCCAATTGCTTCGTCTGGGAAATCCCCACCATCCCTCTCCTCTACCTCGGTAATCAAACAAACAAACAAACAAACAAAAAAGGCCCGCTTTGATCCAGCGCCTACACACGCAGACCGGCACAGAGGCCAACAACCTTGGTCCCCAAGCCTAACTTCAAATCTGACATGATTTTGTCAAGAGTACATTTCACCTGTCCCCCCTCTCCCCTCCTCTTCTCGCTCCCCCCCCCCTTACCCCCTCCTCCTCTCCTCCTCCTCCACACGTCCTAAAGGACGGAAAGGCCAGCTCCCTAAACCTGTGACCATCTCTGCAGTCGTACCAAGCACAGAGGCGATCGGATATTTGGCGATCATGCGTTAGCTGAGATTCGCACTTCCTCCTCGCTTGATGTCGAATCTTTCGGAGGCACGATCATACCCCTGGGCTACCGTGTCCACATATCTTTGTCGCTGCGTGCGAGTCCCTTTGTCTTTCCTTCTGTTCCTGGATTGTTTTGTTCTTCTTCTTGTTGTTGTTGGTTTTTGAGGGGAGGGTGACAAAAGACGACAGGAACATGGGGATGGGAGGGGGTCTTTGGTTGTTGGTTTTTGTTGGTGGTCAGGTGAAACCTGTTGGATTTCGGACTGTCTGCATGTTGACTGCAGTCGAACATCGGTTTGCAATTTGCCAAATTTATGTTTATAAAATTGATGGTTTGTACATCTGAAAATTAAATGCAGTGGACTCTGCACCATGCACTGGGTTGATATAGACAATGACAATGGCTCTCCTCTGTTACACACTTCAACCTTTGAATAATATCACCAGCCGGCAGTGACAATTCGAGTTTAGTACATCCCAACTAGCTCGAAAGCGAGGACGTCCATCACATACGCCTTTCAACCCGACTTGCGGCAAACAATGACAAATCTGCACAGCTCAACCCATGACTAACGGAAGCTTTCGGTCCCACGCCTCAGTCTGATGAAACTAAGACATTTTTCACCTACATTCCTCAACTTACAGATAACAACCTACGCTTCAGCCTGAAAATAGCGTCGACTCTCAGCAGTCCCACTTCAGCTAAAATGAGAACCCAGTCCGCTGTAGCCTCAGAATGACAACGATGAATGCCCACCGTGCCTGTACCTGTCAACGACGAAGACCCTTCAATCTTTACGTCTGACAACCATGAACATCCCTCCCGATGTACCCTGACAACGATGAACACCCTTGTGTTGTAACCAAACAACGATGAACATCCTACTGCAAGCTGACAACGATGAACACACTCCAGATGTAAACTGACAACGATGAACACCCTTCCGATGTAAGCTGACAACGATGAACACCCTCCCGATGTAAACTGACAACGATGAACACCCTTGTGTTGTAACCAAACAACGATGAACATCCTACTGCAAGCTGACAACGATTAACATCCTCCTGATGCAAGCTGACAACGATGAACACCTTCCCGGTGTAAACCGACAACTATGAACACCCTCCCGATGTAAACTGACAACGATGAACACCCTCCCGATGTAAACTGACAACGATGAACACCCTCCCGATGTAAACTGACAACTATGAACACCCTCCCGATGTAAACTGAGAACGATGAACACCCTCCCGATGTAAGCTGACAAAAATGAACAGCATCTCCATGTAAGCGTACAACAATAAGCACGAACGCTTGAAAGCGATAACGACCTAAATCATGTTGTACGACTGCTGGGAAATGGTGAACACACATTCTCACATGCACTAACGAAGGCCTGTTGGGTACGCCTTGGAAAGCGAAACAGTAATTGCCTACCTGGCTGTTTTACTCTTCTTCTTTTTTTCTTTTCTTTTTTAAGCTGTCCACCCACCTACTGTATTGCGTACCTGAAATAATTGCAGTTCTCCCCATCCACCCTTCCCTCCGCGTCACAACACCAGAGACAGACATTGTGAAAATGATCACTGCATGCACTTTGGCGGTTGTGCAGTAAAAGAATTCTCGGCCATTCCGCGGCGTCCGTCTGTACGTCTAGAATCCTGGATTACGTGTCCTTCCTCCTCCCTCCCCCCATCCATTCTATTCCTCCCGTCCACCCCCCCCCCCCTCATCCCTTCTCCCCCCCCCCCTCCCCTCCCCCACTCTCCGA
>JABMCL010002400.1:850000-862500 GCA_018857735.1 Alviniconcha marisindica | reverse complement strand
AGAGAGAGAGAGAGAGAGAGAGAGAGAGACAGAGAGAGAGAGAGACAGACAGACAGACAGACAGACAGACAGACAGACAGACAGACAGAGACAAATACTCAAGGATATATTGAAACATCATGTCCACGTGGCCGTATGGAACAGACAATCCTTTCTACCACTACAAACATAAAGTCAAATCATCACCAATAAACAGTAGATGAATGCAACTGCCCACAAATATACGCATGTCCAGAAGCATAGTGAAAGAATAAAAGGACATGGAGAGAGAGAGAGAGAGAGAGAGAGAGAGAGAGAGAGAGAGAGAGAGAGAGAGAGAGAGAGAGAGAGAGAGAGAGAGAGAGAGAGAGAGAGAGTAGACGAACTCGAAGAGAGCTGGTTGAAGGTGAACTCGAAGGAAATAGTAGTAGCATTAGGTCCATTTAGACCTATCTAATAGCCAGTCCTTGCTATACTACCAACACAAATAAACACGACGAGAAAGAGAGAGAGAGAGAGAGAGAGAGAGAGAGAGAGAGAGAGAGAGAGAGAGAGAGAGAGAGAGAGAGTGTGTGTGTGTGAGAGAGGGGTTGTGGACGAGGGGGGGAGAGAGAGAGAGAGAGAGAGAGAGAGAGAGAGAGAGAGAGAGAGAGAGAGAGAGAGAGATTATCACCAATTTCCATTGGCACCTCTTCTGGAATTCAACAAGCCCCGGACAGCTTCTGTACCGCGATGCTTTGCCCCGAACCCCTAAATATACACAGCATATCTGCCCCGCTTAACTTCGAAGGGAGCCCAGAGGGGCAAATTCATTGAACTGGGAAGATGCCGTAGATGCTCGTTTGTTTGTTTGCGTATCTACTAGCCAGTGGCCGCTGGACGACAGACGCTGAATCTCCCTTTGCCCATTTCCACATCGGCTCCTGGTGTACGTGTCCGTCTAAAACGCGGCGGATATGCGCCCAAATCTTAATCTGGACCGGGATAAAGGTGAGTGCGAAGATGAAAAGCGTTTGAAGCCTCAGACCTCGTTGAAAGCCGATGCTTATGAGGTAAAGTCGGCGGTTTAGCCCGGAATGCCTTGGTATACACGTCGGTTTCGGGTCGGGCAAATATTAGTCGCTGATCCCAAGTTAGGCTCGTCCCCCTCTCCCTCCCCCCTCCCCCCCGCCACCCCCACCCCCAAAGTGGACAAGAAAGCACAGGGGGATTTTTGTCCCCCCGGTCGACAAAATACTTTTTTGTCTCGCGGCCCGGTGGCTAGGATGACATTTGCGCCGTTTTTGATGACTTGTGTAATCAGCGTGGAGGATCAAGCGCTGAAGAGGTTCGCTAACCTTTTCCACTCTCTTATCTTCGGGCTTTTTTCCCCTTTGCTTCGCCGTCACAGTCATCCCTGCCATGCCGACCTACTTCCTTTGAGAAGGGGGGATAATTAGAAGGGAGTTTCCGGAATAGGGGACTCCATTCGGCTAGGGTTTGAGTCAGTGGTCTTCTTTTCGTTTTTTTTTTTTATAGTGATTTCTATACTTGTCCGCTGCTCTGTGTGTGTGTGTGTGTGTGTGTGTGTGTGTGTGTGTGTGTGTGTGTGTGTGTGTGTGTGTGTGTGTGTGTGTGTGTGTGTGTGTGTGTGTGTGTGTGTTTTAATTCATATTATGCATATTTTTTGTATTTCGCCTCGCGTTCGATATCATCTTATACAAACGGGGTTTATTTTTCATTGACTGACTTACGAGTATGTTGCTATAAAAGAGCATAATGTCTGTCATCAACTTAGCTGCAAGAGGAGTTTAAGAGCTAACCGCATCTTTAAACCAAAATCACATAAAAGCATCTTCGATTGAAATTAGAAAGTAAGAGAGGTCTGAAGCTTCTGCTCCTTCTTAAAAGAAGATGAACAAAGATAAATGTCACCACTATGAGTAAATAGTCAACTGACACTTTGATGGAAACACAGCAGCGTGTTTTGCATACGACAGGAATGAGATGACACTACTGGGACATTTGAAGAGTAAATGCGTCCAGATACCGGAATATATTAATAGACGCGTTCTCCGACTGTAATATATTAATATACGCGTTCTCCAACTCTAAGGCTACTGCTTGCTCGTACATGGATCAGTTTACGGTGAACACTGTTCAGAACAGATGTCACTATGCATTGCATTGCTCCCCAGAACTACATTTCTCGTCAAGTTGCTTGTACAAGGCAATCAGTTTAATTCGTGTTAGAGAACCATCTTTTCCCCCTTCTTCTCTTCCCAGTGTTTGTTCCGCATAGTGGCCAACTTCCACCGTTCGAGACAACGAGTTTAACTCGTGTTAGGGTAGAATGGTGCTTTATGAGAACTATCTTTTTTTCTTCCCCTTCTTCTCTTCTCAAGGTTTCTTCCGTATAGTGGCTGTTTCAACACTCTGACGCTTATAGTGCATGCTGGGTTATTTTTGGCGTTGCCATAATCCACCGAATTCTGGCATGGGCTACAGGATCTTTACTGCGCGTATGTGATGTTTTTACATGCGTATATTTAGGGGAACCTTGGTTTATAGTCTCAACTGAAGGACCTTAGAGTGTGCTTGCGGTTAACACTGATCAGAACAATCAGACGAAATTTCAAATGCAAAAGGAAGTGATTCCAGACTCATAATAATACTCTTGACTTTCTGAAAACTCATTTTCTCAATACATTCTTCCAAGCACTGGACACCAAAGCAAAATAACAAAACAGCTTAACCTAAAGCAGTTAAGCATCCTTCACATCATTTTTCACCGTTTAACTGTTGCTTAAGTGTTGCTCTGTAGCATAAAAGAAAAAGGGGTTACCCCGAAAAAATCGCCTGCTGTTTTGTCATAATATGGGTTTGTGTCTTTCTGAAAACTCGTCAACATGAAAACTCTGAAAGCACAAAAGCTCTGCTCTGCATTACTGGCCATTCTGATAGTCTAGTGTCTGGGTTAGGTAGTTGAAGCGTTGCTTTACGTCCACAGAAACCGTAGGCTTATTAGGGACGGGAGCCCAGGACCGCCACCTTGCCTCTCTCACACAGCTCCTGAACTTTGTATGTCTGGGTCAGGGGAGAGGTAGGACTACTAGACATTAGTCCGACACAGCCGAGGACATTAGGGTGGTTGGCGAGCGTCCAACACCAGCGGGCTAGACATGCCCGGGTTCCGAGACGTCTGAAGGCAACCTCTAGCTCCCTCGTCGCCCGAGCTCCCATCTGAGACTAAATCGCTGCGATGATGAGAGGGAGCGCGGGCGAATGATGATTGTGTTGTACAGGACACGAAGTGGGCATGAAGGGCGAGTCGTAGCCGCCTTGCTGAAGTGTTGCTTTACGTCCGCAGAAACCGTCGGCTTATTAGGGACGGGAGCCCAGGACGGCCACCTCGACTTTCACACAGCTCCTGAGCTCTGTACGTAGCGGCCAGGTCCGCGCCGGGTTTTCTATACACGCACAGCAGGGCAGCATCGGGACGAGGCCAAGGATTACGACATCCAGAGAGCAGCCCCCCTCCCCCCTCCTCCTCCCTCCCTCTCTACCCCCCCCCCCCCCCCCCCCCCCCCCCCAGTCATATTCAACCAGCGCTCCTTTCTGACAGGTGTGAGCCGGTTTGGCCTAGCGGTAAGGCGTTAGGCTGGTAAGCAGAAGGACCTCGGTTCGATACCGCTTCGGCTCTCCTTTCTCTTCAAAAAGGTTGTGGTTTGTGGACACTGTCTTGCGACTTTGTCCCTCACAATTATGAAACATTAAAATGGCTCTCATCGCTGCCCATCTTAATGCAGGAATCATTCTGGTGGTGACAGTGTAGCGATAGGTATATAATCTCCCTCTCCCTCCACCTCCATACCCCCTTCCCCCCTTCTCCTCGTCCCTAACAAGCCTCATGGTTTCTGTGGACGTTAAGCACCATGTTTACTTACTTACTTGCCTACAGAGGTGAGACGGCGAGCGGCCACCCAGATTGAATCAAGTTTGATATTAAAGCCCTTTGCCACCCGCTAGGAGGAACGCAGCCGGGTAATTGGCGCCGTCTTTAGCAGGAACACAGCCTCGTTTTCTGTTGACAGTTCACGCGTGGGCGAGCACACAGCGGGACTTCTTTATCGGATGTACGACAGTCTGGCAGAGAATGTAGTTATCGAGTCGTTAGGTCCCCTTCTTCGATAATACGGGACATGCATGTAAACTGTCCAAGGTGTGGAGTTCGCTTTTGCTTCATTCGTTTTCTTGACCCACGAAAGTGTGATCGGTTAAATCTGAGATTTGAGCCTGATGCTATGTATAAATATATATGGGGGTGTCTCGCTTTATGCTATGTATAAATATATATGGGGGGTATCTCTGTGAGGTTACTTACTTACTTACATGTCTATTTAGGGACAGGAAATTATTCCAGCGTAATGTTCCGAGTTGTCTCCGGAAAGGTACTGGCGGGGACTGTAGTCCCAGGGGGTGGGGAGATGGGAAACTAACTATACCTAACACTATAGTCACCACCAGATTAATTCTGCATTAAGATGGGCAGAGGGGAGAGCCATTTTAATGTTTCATTCATCATGAGGGTCAACTCACAAGACGCATGTCCACAGACCACAACTTCTGAAGAGTCCACAACTCACAATGTTTAAGAGAAAACAGAGCCGAAGCGGGGAATCGAACTGACGTCGACCGTTTACCAACCTACAACGCCTTTACCAGCCTACAACGCCTTTACCAGCCTACAACGCCTTTACCGCAAAAGCCCAAACCGGCTCACAGTTCCATGGTCAGATTCCACGATCACAGTTTAAGTCAAAGTTGTCATCTACGGCAGTTTGATCGGCCTCCCTCCGGTTGATCGAACAGGATCCGTTGGATCCTGACCACTTCGCCACCCGGCCCGGCCCAGGACTTCCTTTCCGACACTCTTTGGTCGTAGGTTATTGACAGATTTGATGAGAAACCGGTTGGAAGGTGAAGGAGAGTGAAAATAATGGAATTGTCAGCCTTTGGGAGGGAAGCCTTGGCACCTCCTACCAGCGACAATGGGACACAATGACAGCGTCCTCGGGCAGATAAGCGAACAAATTAATCCCTCCACGAAGAGGTGAGAGTTTAATATGTTGCTTATTCACCGGACGGAAGGAATCTGTGCTGGGGAGCATTGCTGTGGACGCACAATGCCCCTGATGACTGGGAAGGGAACGCGCGCCCGATGGCTCATGGTATTGAGTCAGACAGAGCGACAGAAAGAACTGAGAATTCTCAATGACCCTCGACACGGTGACAATCAGCTGGAATTTTCTGTTTGTCTCCTGCAAAGACCTCGGTCACTTACTCTGAAGGACGAAGCCCCCTTTAAACGTACAAAGCATACGGACGGATCGCACAAACAGTGAGTTTACACCTGCAAAGGCAATCAGCAGACTGACAACCGTAAAGTACTGATAACTCTACTGGATTTGGTGTAGGGGTTGGCTGTATTATTTTGCAGGTGAAGACCTGCGAAATAAATTCACGTGTGGTGTGCACGTTACATGCTATTATCATTATTATTATTCTGATTATAAGGTGGATGAAACTGAAAGATGCCTCATGAAACCCTTATTTAATTTTTGTTAAACAAAAATCTCCCCAGTTTACGAACAGACGCCTTAGTAAAAGAGCATGTTTTGGAATCTCTGTCTCTCTCTCTCTCTCTCTCTCTCTCTCTCTCTCTCTCTCTCTCTCTCTCTCTCTCTCTCTCTAATTTACGAACGAACAAACACCTTAGTGAAACAGCATTTTTTCAATTCTCACTCTCCACCCCCCCCCCCCCCCCCCCCCCCCCGCCCACCCCCATCCCCCCTCTCTCTCTCTCTCCAATTTACGAACAAACACCTTAGTGAAACAACATTTTTTTTCAATTCTCTCTTCTCTCTCTCTCTCTCTCTCTCTCTCTCTCTCTCACACACACACACACACGCACGCACGCACGCACGCACGCACGCACGCACGCACGCACGCACGCACGCACGCACGCACACCACACACACACACACACACACACCAACGGGACTCGTCTTTCCCTAAATTCCATCAAATACGCTGAAAACGGAAAGGTGAAACGCTCAACAACTTCATAATATGCAACCTCCACAAAATCGGTGCGTTTGTTTTTTGCTCCGTGTCAACACAATCTCCGAATGTCTGTCACGCCATGCCGTGTCGGCAGCAGTGGACACTCCGTGACTGCCGGGAAGGACAAGCTTTTCAAAGGGGAACCAGTCAACATGTAGCACCGTTGGCGAACAAACACCAGAATTGCCGGAAAAGTCGAGCCCGGCACGAGCAACGCGAAAACTGGCGTCCGCCGCGCGACAATCGCCACAGATACGGTGTGAAATTGACCGATCTGAGAGCTGGTGTTGCCCCGGTTTAAATCGTTCTGTTTGGTCAGCAATCAGAGAATCAAAATTCCGTGTCCCCGGCGGCCAGTTTCTGATGTTGGGTTAGTTCTGTTAATTCAACACCCCCATTTGACTTCTCATTATAGCTCGGCTTTTTGGTCAGGGGCGCTGATTGCGTCTCGGGCAGAACCGACTCTTTGCGGCGACCCGCTATGAAAGTGAACGATCAACATTGATTTGGGGTTCATAAACCCGTCCTTTATTTGACTGGAGCTTGCTTCAGAGGTGACCGCACTTGAGAGCGGTGTGGTCTTGACAGGGGGGGGGGGGGGGGGGGGGGGGGGGGGGGGGGGGAGAGGGGGGGTTAGTATGATGTAATGTAACATCTCTCAGAGTGACCTTAAACAGTGTTGTACTGCAGAAACTGAAATTAAGCACAAGTCGCTCTGTGTAACGGTGTACACAGAACTTGCGCCGAGAAGACAGCAGTTTCACGTGGCACCAGCCATGCAACAACCAAATAGCGCTGTCAGTACACCACTTCCGTGGATATTAAAAATACGCGCCATAAAAGGATACTAGTCACTCATTCAGAATCACATGTGACACGAACGCAGAGAGCTATATAACAAAAGAGATCAACAGACAGAGAGATAATTGATTCTTAACACCGACTCAACCATGCCGATTATATCGGCGGAGGCCATGATGGTAAAGGATCAGGAAAAAATGAAGTTAAACGAACCGCGAAGACAGAATATGGGCAAAATCCCTGAGAGTAGGCAAAGCGTGCAAAATCATAAGAATTATGTGACCTAAACTCCAGGCTTTGCCGAGACTGAAGTCTTAACAAATCCAGGTTCTTCAGACTGCATAATCTCCACATCTGCTGGGCCCCTTTTTATATAATCTTGAATCAAAAAGCCGGATAGTGTGTCCCATAAATGTCAAGACATTATTATTAATAGCATTATTCTTAAGATTCGAGTTTATTACCCGCTGCAGTCTGTTGCGCAAGGCGACAGCTGTAGACTTTCAGCAAAGTTGATCTTTGTTAGTATTAATAGCATCCTCACAGTGGGATATCTGATGAATGCAGAACACGTGCATGATGTGATACAAATGGGTTGGGTGAATGGGGTGAAGGAGAGGGCTACGAAGTAAAAACTAACAACTAAAGTTATCCCCGAATTAATGTACGAGTTACAAGTCAGCTCAGTCATTAGCACACACATTGAAGTGAAACATGGAAAGAAAAAGAAAAAATCATAGTAAAATCAAAAATCTGAAACAAGAATGACGTTGAGGCGTTATATATTTAGATCGGGAAGACCTGAAACAGAGCAAATCCCCGAATTAATGTACAACTTATTAGTCAGCTGTTTGGCACGTTTAAGTGAAACAGGGAAAGATGAAATCGCAGTAGAAACAAAAAAATCTGCAACAAGAATGACTGCTAGCGTTCACAGTAGAAAAGCACTTTGAATGAGCCGAGAGAAAAAGGAAATGGAGAATGGGGGTGGGGGGGGGGGGGGGGGGAGGGGGGAGGAGGGGGGGGGGGGGCTGGAGGGCGGTGGGAGTCTGGAGGCGCTGCATGGATGTATTGCATCAGTGTAGACTTCATCACTGGTCCATTAAGACTCTATACGAACCCCCCTCCCACCCGCTAACCCCTCCATCTTTCCCCTCCTCCCCCCCATGCCCCTACCCCTCCCCCCCCTCCCCCCCACGGTCACCGAAGAAGTACACAATGGGGGGGTTGAAACGTGAAGACATCATTTCAACCGCGCTGACTGAAATAACGATATTTAAAGTCGGTACACTGTGACGCGCTGTAAGCCAACGCTCATTTATTTATTCATCTCCGAGACGACCAGTTCTCATTTCTTCCGGCTTGCCTTCCACACTCACGCCATCAACTTGAGGAGAATAGTAGTATCCTTACGTAAGGGAGACTCGGGGTGGGGCGGGGAGACGGGGAGTGGGGGGGGAGGCGGGGAGGGGGGGGGGGGGGGGGGGGGGGGGGAGAGGGGGAGAGGAGGAGGAAGAGGAGGAGGAGGCTATTCTCCCGGACTGCACTTTCACTGACGCTCCACTTGTTTCAATATGAAGTTCTCTTCTATCGCCCGTTCTCTTTCAGTTCAGTCAGTCTCAGCGCTGCGAAGCCAGTCACTTGCTGGCAACCCCCACTGAAAACAGTCGAACTCGGGGAAGTGGGCTACAGGCAAGGGGCGGGGTCCCAAGAGAGCACGTGATTAGCGCGCGACCATTACGCCTGCTTGCCGTGCAGGCATGCGCGCGCAGCACGCGGCCGGGTTTGCATGTAATGGCGGCAGCAGCGAATGACAGTGCTAGTTATTATCATTCATTGACTCGTGGGGGCATGGCATCAGTTGATTTATTCCCAAGCAGTTTCAGAGCTGCTCCGACTCGGTTACGTGCTCGGCTGTGTGTGTGTGTATGTCTATTAGAATGCGGCAAGAGATGATTCTGCTGCGGGCTTGTCCGATTCAGGTTTTTATCGCCGGATTTGCAGAGTCAAGAACACAGTAACAGCCGTTCAGTCTTTCCTTCCACCGCCTCCCCCGCTCCCCCCCCCCCCCACTTCCACCACTGCGCGTGCGCGCGCGCACACACACACAAACACACACACACTCACACTCCCAGCATTGCTTTCCGGCACCTTCCTCCAAAGGAAGGATGTCGTAAACCAGTGCCGCTTGGAGTTTGGCCCACACTGTGACACACACACACACACACATGGCACACACTGACATACACGCCTATTAGTTTGATTTCCGCGGAATTGACTGACCCTGACCTGACTTCTACTGCCCCCTCCCCCCCCCCCCCCCCCACTCCCCGTCTCCCTCCCCACCTCTCCCCTCTCCCTTTCTTTGTCCTAAGCGACAGGGTAAAGGCGTTTTCAGACGTTACCCCGGCGCTATCGCGTTTGAAGACACGTAACTCCATTAGCTTCAGCCGCATTGTGTGAGACAGCGGCATGGTAGCATTAAATGTTATTTTATACGAACGGACATGCAGCGAACACTTATATCCGGTTTATGTGGCTGACCACTTCAGCGAGGTCAGCTGCGGTCAACAGCAGCCACCCGCGAAAGTCAACTCGCCCGCAACTTCAAAGTTTGATTTATTGACTCGGTCTTGCTTCAGTGATTAAAGGGGACACACAAAACAAGAAGCTTTACACGCACAGGCAGATGTTCACTAGAAGATACTGGGCACGCGAGTCGTTATTATTATCGAATATTTTCAGTATCCTTTTTTTAGTTTTAGGCCGATGACGGTGTAGAAAAGAAGAAGAAAAAAGCCAGTAATTAATTTGTTGAGGCGTTATCAGTATTTAGATCTCGTAGACCTGAAACTGAGTAAATCCGACAGAGAGAGAGAGAGAGAGAGAGAGAGAGAGAGAGAGAGAGAGAGAGAGAGAGAGAGAGAGAGAGAGAGAGAGAGAGAGTCCTACTCCCTTCATAAACAGCCTATTGCGTGTATCAGTTCTCTTGTCCCTAATATGTCAACTGACATCTGAGGACATTAAGCATCACTTCATCATCAGCATCAGTTCTCTCTCCGCCACCCCTACCGGAGCCGAATCCGATTTTTGGTCCACAATGTTTAACAGAGAGCAGAGGGGTTATCCAAAACAAAACAAAACACCCCCCCCCCAAAAAAAAAAAACAAAAAACAACAAAAAAAACCTAAGAGATAGTATAGCATTCTTTTGGGGAGGTTTATCCAGAGAGACTTTGAGCACAGTCCTATGCTGGCCGGAAGATGTCGGATTTCTACTCACACCTGTAGACACAAACATGTTTGCAGTCGTCGACGAAACATCCGGGAGCCCCCTGCTTGAGGGCTACAGTCGGTTTAATCGCGTTGACGTCGCTCACACCGCTGTGTTTGTCCAGAAATTATTCCCCAATCAAAGCACACTGGATTGAATCTAACCTTCGGTCAACAAGCTACATTATTCAGCTCTCCCGCCGGTTACATTCATTTTTTTATATCCCGCTTCCAACGGGGAGGGGGGGGTGGGGGTGGGGGGGGGGGGTGGAAGAAAGCGGTACAGGAGAAAATACCGAGCATCTAATATCAAGGCCTGATCCAGCGCTTTACGCGTGACTCGGTAAATATTTATCTGTTTGAATAAATGCGAGAGGGTCCAATATAAAAACGGCCGGTGGCTCACATAGAGACGGGAATTTGCTGGAGCTGAGCGAAGAAGCAAATTAAAACTGTCCATTCTGCCTCTTGAATGGTCCACAATAAGGCTCTTTGATGCGTTTGTCGCGGACTCTTTGCTTCTGGGTAGCATCAAGTTTTATCCTTGTTGAAAATGTTTGATATTAACACACTCATATCTACGATTCAATGGGTTGTTATTTGCACGTACCTTATGATAAAAATTGAAATTTTAGAATAAGTCATACACTGTGCTGTTTGTATTGCCCACCCCACCACCACCCTCCTTTCCCCTTCTTTCTTTGCAAGTTTCGTTGTATCTGAAGGACAACGGTTCTTTGGAATTGGATTCGAAAAGGTTTTCCCTTCTACAAGTCTACACGTTTTAAATCAGAAATTTTACTCGTGTATATTTACACCAGATAATTATTTGTCATTTCATATTATTTGAATTCGCTGAAGTTGGAGGAGTTGGAAGCAGGATTGTGTGAAGAAAGGGGCTGGAGGGTAGGGGCGGGATGGGGCGGGGTGGGGTGGGGTGGGATGGGGTGGGTGTGTGGGTGTGAGGGGGGAGCAGAGGGGGCTAAAAAGACAATAATGTAACACTGACAAAAACAGATAATGAATCTCCATTGTTGGAGCTAGGACACTGGTAGTGGAACTTTTTCTCTCTCCCACTACAGGGCTCGCACATTGACGCGGACAATCTCCCCAGCTCTTGTTAATGTTTGCATTCCAGTTGCAATAGGGGCGATCGCGCCAGAACTGAGACTATTTCATCGCCATTAAATACATACGCGCTGCCGTTCCCAGCAATGTCAACAGAAGGTCCTCCGCGACAAGCGGTCGAGACGTTGGGAGGTGCTGGCGCTTCGGGATTAATAGCGAAGGCTCTTGGGTTCTAGGTAAAAGTGTAATTAAATTCTGTTCGTTGTGACTACTCGCCCCCTTTACCCCTATACCCCAACCCGCGACGACTGGGGTGTGTTGTGTGATGATGCTACTGTTTGAACGGCGTGATTATGAAGGCAAACTGTCCTTGGACGGATGGTCTTAGCTCGCGTTGTTCGCCGCCGGGTCGTGACCCCGCGTGACTTCAAACCGCTTACAACTGCAGGTGTGAAGATTAATCGAGAGGGAGGGAGTTATGAAGTAAGGGTGGGGTTTGGGAGAGAAAGACTGAGGGAAGGCGGAGGGGGTGGGTGGGGGGCAAATGGAAGGAAAGAGAGCTGGGGGGGGGGGGAGAGAAGACCGAGAGAGAGAGGAGAAGAGAGAGAGAGGCAGAAGAGAGAGAGAGAGAGAGAGAGAGAGAGAGACAGACAGACAGACAGACAGACAGACAGACAGACAGGCAGACAGGCAGACAGGCAGACAGACAGAGACAGAGAGACAGACAGAGACAGAGAGAGACAGATACAGAGAGACACAGACAGAGACAGAGACAGATACAGAGAGAGAGAGAGAGAGAGAGAGAGAGAGAGAGAGAGAGAGAGAGAGAGAGAGAGAGAGAGAGAGAGAGAGAGAGAGAGAGAGAGAGAGACACAACACAACACACACACACAACAGCACACACAACACACACACACACAACACACACACAGAGACAGAGACAGAGAGACAGACGGACAGTCATATTCTCAGAGGGAGAGAGAGACAGACAAACAAACAGAGACAGACAGACAGTCATATAAGCAGAGAGAGGGAGTATAACTGTTTGTGCCTTCATTCTGGTAAGGACTTTGGGATGCTCCGGCAGAACTTTTGGGGGTGTGTGGGGATGGTGGTACTTCCCCCTGTAATGTCATGATTGTGCTCTGATAATTCACACACGCACAAGGATCAAACAAACATACGGCAAAAACCACTTAGACTGTAACAACTTAGTAGTATCTGTTGAAGTAGGATCAGCTCCACGCAGCTGCGATATGTAACTCATTTCACTGA
>JABMCL010002400.1:840000-845000 GCA_018857735.1 Alviniconcha marisindica | reverse complement strand
TGTGATGTGTGGAGTCATTTGTGAGATGGATGACTAAATCTTTGAAGGGAGATGTGACAATTTGTGTCGGGCCTGTGTAAAGTGGAAACCGAGACAGAAATGTGATGTCCCTCAAAGGTCAGAGACTTTGAAGCCTTCCCAGGGTTTAGAGCGACAGTGCGAAAACAGAAAAGAAAAGAAGAGAAAAGGGGAGAAAAAAATAAGAAGGCCCAGCAACAGCAAAGTTGAAAGTGTTTTTTTGCACTGTCTCTCTCTGTGTGTGCTTTGGGCCGGAGTAAGAGAATAAATTTCGCAGTTTTGCCCTTTTGTCTGTTTCTTGATGATTTTCCTTTTTTCTTTTTCTTTCTTTTTTTTTTAGAGAGAGAGAGAGAGAGAGAGAGAGAGAGAGAGAGAGAGGAGAGAGAGAGAGAGGGGTTGTCGGTTCTTGATTTGCTGCTTTGTTATACAGTCATTTTGTAAGCCATTCAGTCAGTAAGTCAACTTATTTATGTGTATTCCCGCTTGACTATTTAATCGAGGGCATTTTTATTTAGATACCTCTATCTACCTATCTGTGTAATTATCATGTAGCTCATGTCTTTGTTGTTGTTGTTGTTGTTGTTGTTGTTGTTGTTGTTGCTGCTGCTGCTGCTGCTGCTGCTGCTGCTGCTGCTGCTTGTTTGTTTGTTTGTTTTGCTTCAATTTTGTTCTTTCTGCGTGCTCCCTGACTGATGATGTGGTCGATTGTTTTGACCACATCTTATTAATAATAACGATGCTGATGTTGAAAAGTTCTAATCGGCCTGGCCTTACATATTCGTCGTTCAGTTCGGCATGATCTAACCGTACTGGTTAGCTGTGCGTGAAGCATCACGTCACTTGAGCAAACGCAAAAGGAAACAGCACGCAGTTACTTAGTTGTTGGATTTTAACGTCCCGTCAGTCTCACAGGACCACCGGTTCAGGACGGGCCACCATGCAACGGTCAGTCAGCTACAAGACAGAACATTATAGTAGAATATATACATGTCCTCTCACCTGAAAATCACAGTGTCATAGCTTAATTCACACACACACACACACACACACACACACACACAACACACACGACAAACAACAACACACACACACACACACAAGGAGAGAGAGAGAAGAGAGAGGAGAGAGAGAGAGAGAGAGAGAGAGAGAGAGAGATGCGAGAAGAGAGAAACAGACGACCACTGCTCATGGTTGCATCAGCCTCTCTCTCTCTCTCTCTCTCTACTCTCTCTCTCCTCTCTCTTCTCTCTCTCTCTCTCTCTCCTCTCTCTCTCTCTCTCTCTCTTCTTTAGTATCTTAGACAAGACTAGTTGTTAAGTATTGACTGAACCTAAACTACAATCCTTGTAAATAAATAGTTTTTGATTTAGTTTTCGTTTTCTCTCTCTTCTCTCTCTGTGATGTCCCCCCCCCCATCCCCCTCTCTCTCTCCCCCTAACCCCCCCTCTCCCCCCTTCCCCCCCCCCCCCTCCCTCTCATTGCTTCTTCCCCATCTCTCTCAGCCTCCCTCTGCCCTTTCCCCCCCTCTGTCTGGTCGTTCTCGCCAGTATATGACCATGCCTTTTCACCTCTCTGGTCTGGAGTCGCAGTTGAACACATCCCCAAGCAATACGGAAGCCGTTTGAGAAGAGCACTAACTACACAAGACATTTAATAGACCATGCAACACGCTGCAAAACCGTTCAAACGGGAGGTATCTAATTTGTTCGGCAGCTCTCTGGCTCTGATCTCCAATGATTCCGTCGGCCATAAAAGCTCGATAAAAAGCTGGCCCGGTTATTGTTGAAATGAGCCCATTCTACTGTCGCCCTTTACGAATAAGACGCCATGCTCAGTGATGCGAGACGTGTCGCGTTACGCCTCTAAACGCGGCCGAGCGGAACTTATTAATATTTCAGTTGTGTCATTTTCGCCATAATGGAGTTGCATTAACTTCGAGACGAAGGCGGGTCGTTGTAGTCCGCAGCAAAATTGAGTTTGTTATCCTTGTGCGAGGAAATCCTCCCAAATTCATATTATTATAATTTTTTTATATAATTTTTTTTTAGCTGGAAGAACAGAATCGGTGCGACCACAATTGGGGCGCATTTCGAATGGATGTGTTTGTATTTAAACACATAAAAGGTTCAAAAGAACGCTGTGTATTAAGACAAAACACAACTTGCAAATTTTCGGGATAATCCCCTTTATCAAGCCACAATAGGACACTTAAACAACGGTTAAAGAAAGACAATTTGCAAGTTGTGTTTTGCCTTAATAAATAGCATTCTTTGAAACCTTTCATGTGTTTGGATCTTGTTTTAGAACGCTAGCAGTCATTCTTGTTTCAAATCTTCGTGTTTGTATTTGTTGCACTTGGTGATAATGTAATTCTTCTCAGCATTTATTGATGAGCCATTACTGTTGTTTCGGGGTGGGAATGGGCGGAAAAGTGGGGATGGAGGGGGGTTAACAATGTATGAAATACTTATGTCTATGTCCTGTGTGTTTTCCGTATTAATGGATTTCGTGCGAACTGAATTACTCACTGAATTATATGAAACAACACCGACCGAAAGCCCACATTATGGTAAGCTAAACAGCAGTCCCGTGTTCACATCCTGCATACATACCGGGTTGTTTCTAAATTCGGTTCAATTTTTCTTTCTCTCAGTAAGCTCAGAACATGCCAAGAAAAATCTCAAAACACAGAAATTGCTGCATTTTACATTGCTGTGAGTGCATTTTCTTTGTTCATTATAATGCAGCAAAAGAAGAAGAAGAAGAAGGAAAAGAAAAAATTGCGATTCCTTAAAAAAAGGACAGCAACAAACAAATAGATGTATGACACCGCGTTTGTTTTTGCTACTGGTTTATACGTTCAAAAACATCATGAGGAGTTTGTCGATGCTTATTACAGATTCTGTTGATGCTTATTCCAGAATCTGCTGACAAAGGCTTGCGAATTTTTGTCCCTTATGTTCCACCCATTTTGACAAAGCAAAACAACACACGTCCACACGCTCGCTCGCGTGCACACCGCACGCACGCACACCCACGCACGCACACACGCACGCACGCACGCACGCACACACACACACGTACACACACACACACACACACACACACACACACACACACACATTACACACGCGCACGAACGCACGCACGCACACATACACAAATGCGCGCGCACACACGTACGCATGCACACATACACCCACACACACACACACACACTCCTCTCTCTCTCTCTCTCTCTCTCTCTCTCTCTCTCTCTCTCTCTCTCTCTCTCTCTCTCTCTCTCTCTCTCTCTGTCCTCTGCTGGGAAGCCTGAACTGTCACCGATTTCTTCTGCTTCTGTTTAGTCTGTTTCACCAACTGTCATGTATCCCCCACCCCACCTTCGTCTCCCGTCCCCGCTTTTTAATTTCTATTATTTTATTCATTTTATTATTTCCCCAGTTATATTCAAAAAGAGTGGCGTGTTTCAATGAACGTGAATCAGACTCTCTAGTGATTTGGTGAAATGTCTTTTCACCTTGAAGTGACCTTACTAAATGGTTGACTAGCCGTTACAATACATATCCACCTGATGCTTATTCCATTTAATTCGAAAGTGAATCAGGCGTTCTAGTGCTTTGGTGAAGAGTGTGTTTGACCCTTTCAGTCTTTCAACCATTGCGGTTGACAGACCGTTCAACATCAGTACATATCCACGGGTTTCTCAACTAATGCTTATTCCATTTAAAGTGAAAGTGAATCAGTTAAACTTCCTAGTGCTTTGGTGAAGTGTGTTTTCACCCTTTCAACCTTTCATCCTTAGCGGTTGACAGATCCCGTCCTAACGAGCCTCCTGGTTTCCGTGGACGTAAAGCTATATTGAACCATGCTTCGGCATTGGCCACAGCTTGTCCCTATATGTTCAACTACATCTCGCTAGCTTTAAGCCTATTCACTTCATCAGCGGTTGAGCGTTACCAACTCATGTACTATCCACGGGTTTCTCAACTAATTTTCTTTTTTTCCCCATTTAAAGGTGAAAGTGAATCAGTTAAACTTCCTAGTGCTTTGGTAAAAGTGTGTTTTCACCCTTTGAACCTTTCAACCATGGGTTGACTAGCCGTTACACATACATATCCACCTGGATGCTTATTCCATTTAAAGTGAAAGTGAATCAGTTCTTCCCTAGTGCTTTGGTAAAGGGTGTGTTTCACCCTTTTCAGTCTTTCAACCATTGCGGTTGACTGACCGTTAAACATCAGTACATATCCACGGGTTTCTCAAGCTGATGCTTATTCCATTTAAAGTGAAAGTGAATCAGTTAAACTTCCTAGTGCTTCGGTGAAGTGTGTTCTCACCCTTTTAACCTTTCAACCATAGCGGTTGACTGACCGTTAAACAGAAAGTACATATCCACGGGTTTCTCAGCTGATGCTTATTCCATTTAAAGTGAAAGTGAATCAGTTAAACTTCCTAGTGCTTTGGTGAAGTGTGTTTTTCACCCTTTTAACCTTTAAATCCTTAGCGGTTGACTGACCTTTCCAAAATATCCTTGGGGGTTTTCCCTCAAAGTTTTAAAAAATGCTTATTCCAAATTTAAAGTGAAAGTGAATCAGTTAAACTTCCTATTTTGCTTCGGTGAAGTGTGTTCTCACCCTTTTAACCTTTCAACCATAGCGGTTGACTGACCGTTAAACAGCAGTACATTTTCCACGGGTTTCTCAGCTGATGCTTATTCCATTTAAAGTGAAAGTGAATCAGTTAAACTTCCTAGTGCTTCGGTGAAGTGTGTTCTCACCCTTTTAACCTTTCAACCATAGCGGTTGACTGACCGTTAAACAGCAATACATATCCACGGGTTTCTCAGCTGATGCTTATTCCATTTGCTTTGTTGCAGTTGTATGAGCTGAGCGACGACCCACAGAGGAAAGAGTTCCTTGATGACCTCTTCGCCTTCATGCAAAAAAGGGGTGAGTGAAGATTTGCATACTCATTTACAT
>JABMCL010002400.1:795000-820000 GCA_018857735.1 Alviniconcha marisindica | reverse complement strand
AGGTGGGAGGGGGCGCGCTTGATTTAATTCCCACTTTTTTCTTTCTAGATAAAAGAAAAGGGGGGGGGGGAGAAAGAAACAAAGAAAGAAATACAAAAAAACATCAACAACACACCTCTAGATAAAAAAGAACAAGAAAAAAAGAAGTACATTCCTATAAAACTGGTATCCCACATGGAAAAAAAAACTGTAGTACTGTACACACTGTATATACAGCTAAAACGTTGCAGCGGTGAGATTCCCCCCTCCCCCCCCCCCCCAGGGAAAAGAAAAAAAAAGATGAAAAAGAACGCTGTTTTTTATAACGACAAAACACAACCTGCGAATTTTCGGGGTAGGCCCCTTTTTTCAAGCGACAAAACAACACTTAAACAACTGTTAAACGGTGAAAAGTGAGATGTAGGACACTTATCCGCTTTGGGGTTCAGCTGTCTGGTTCTGTTATTTAGGTGTCTTGCATGCTGAGGTCAGAATCAGAATCTCTCTTCGGTATATAGCCTTGTGGCTTTGAATCTTGCGCTCGTGAGCCGGTTTGGCCCAGCGGTAAGGCGTTAGGCTGGTAAGCAGAGGGACCTCGGCTCGAATCCGCTTCGGCTGTCCTTTCTCTTCAAAAGTTGTGGTCTTCGGACATGCACTGTCTTGTGACTTTGTCCTTCACAATTAATGAAACATTAAAATGGCTCATTAAAAAATCACTGCCCATCTTAATGCAGGAGTCATTCTGGTGGTGACAGTGTAGCGATAGGTATATATAATCTCCCTCTTTCCCCTCCTTCACCCCGTCCCTAATAAGCCTTATGGATTCTGTGGACGTTAAACAACATGTTTACTCACTTATCTTGGCGCAGACGAGACTGCTAGACAACTCACTGCACTCAGCACGCACTGACACATCCGCACTCACCGCAAAGTAGTCCTCTCTTCACTACGCACTGACACATCCGCTCTCACCGCAAAGTAGTCCTCTCTTCACTCCACCTTTACATCTGCACCAGACATCGCTTACAAACGCAAAGTTCAAGCAACAGTCATAAAATTGTTTAGCGTGAAACCAGTGAGTATTGACACTGATAAAAGAAAGGAAAAACAACAACAGTGTTTACAAAATTGAAGCAAAACAATGGCAATGAAGTTCAATGGCCGCTAGACGCTTGGCGGGAGATGAAAACAAAATAATAATAAGAGGAAGAACAATAATAATAATAATAGTAGTAGTAGTAGTAATAATAATAAAAAGAAAAAATTGGCAAGCGATGCGGTCGTATATCGGCTCGTAGCATGCAAAGTAAGACACTGTGTCAGTATTGGGAAAGGTACCTGTAAGCTTGAACGGTTTGTATTCTTAGCTCCAAAGTACATGATTGCCTCGCCGAGATTTAACTTTTTAAAATGTGTGTGTGCGTGCGTGACTGCGCGCGCGCGCGCGCGCGCGCGCGTGTGTGTGTGTGTGTGTGTGTGAGAGAGAGAGAGAGAGAGAGAGAGAGAGAGAGAGACAGACAGACAGAGAGAGAGACAGACAGACAGACAGACAGACAGACAGACAGACAGACAGACAGACAGAGACAGAGAGAGACAGAGAGAGAGAGAGAGATAGAGTGACAGACAGACAGACAGACAGACAGACAGACAGACAGACAGACAGACAGACAGACAGACAGACAGAGAGGACCAAAATGACGTACTGAACGGGAAATTCAAACCCAAAATTATTATTTTTTATTTTTGGAATTTCACAGTTCGTGACGTTAACGGTTATTTTTCACCGTTATTATTCATTCTGCATCTCGTCTCCAGTAACTTTTTTTTAAGTCAGAGTGAAGGGAGGTGGGGAGAGAGGGGGGGGGGGGGATACCGGCAGCATCTTCTTCCAGTATATTCATGTTTTATTGCCGTCCTCGTTTTCCGCGGAAACAACCGTTTTACGGCCAGCTTAGAGGAACTAGGATTCCTACTTCAAGCATCTAGATGGTGTGGATAAGTGAAAGAAATGAACGAAAGATGCGGACTCCCAACATCCAAGAGCCCTATGTCATTTACAGCTCACGCTTCTCTGCCAATCTGATGATAGTGATAGAAGGAGGGGAAATGATTCTTAAGGGTTCAAAAGAGTCGGCAGACACATGTCGTTTTGCGTCACTGCATTCGTCTTAATGAGCCCGCTGCCTGGCCGTACCCCGAGGTGGAGAAACCGAATTAACTCTACCACTTCACCAACTCAGTTTATGGGTAAAGGTTTTTCTGCAGATTTGTCGATTTTGCTGCGTATGAATGAGTATATAGTGGCCACTAAGCTGTGTGTATAAAAGCTACCTGCTAAGATCTGCACTCGGGGTTGTGAGCCGGTTTGGCCTAGCTGTAAGGCGGTACGCTGGTAAGCAGGGGGACCTCGGTTCGAATCTGCTTCGGCTCTCCTTTCACTTCAAAGGTTGTGGTCTGCGGACACTGTCTCGTGACTTTGCCCCTCACAGTTAATGAAACATTAAAATGGCTTTCATCGCTGCTCACCTTAATGCAGAAGTCATTCTGGTGGTGACAGTGTAGCGAAAGGTATATAATCTACCCCCCCCCCCCCACCTCCATACCCACTTCCCCCATTCTCCCCGTCCCTAATAAGCCTTATGGTTTCTGTGGACGTTAAGCACCATGTTTACTTACTTCTGCTCTCGGCCACAGAAGACGACGAAAATACTAAGTAGCAAAGAAAGCATCCTTATGTTTGAGGTGAGAAGGTTTGGAAACTCCAGGTTTGCTGCCAAATTAAGGAAGAGTCTCTCTCTCTCTCTCTCCTCCCCCCCCCCCCCCCCCCCCTCTGTATATTCTATACTCACTCTCTCTATACTCATTTTCACCGTTTGATGTGCCTCGCGTTATCTTTTACAATGAAATATTTCCATCAGAAGTATATTACCAGACCCGAGACTAGAGAATAGCTAGTCAGACATTCTTCCCAAGGGCATACAAATTGAAGGCCTTTACTAGTACACTCTGTACTCAATTCCACTGTCTGATTTACCTCGCTTTGTGTTTTGCAACTAAAATTTTCCATCACGAGTACTATTACCAGATCCGAGACTTTTGCCGAGAGAATGGAAAGTCAGACATGTATTCTACCCAGGGGCATACAAAGGTACCCTCTGTACTCACTTCCATTGTCTGATGTGCCTCGCATTATGTTTTACAACGAAAGCTTTCCATCAGAAGTATACTACCAGATCCGAGATTAACGAGAGAATGGAAAGTCAGACGTTCTAGCCAAGGGCATAGGAAGGTCTGTAGCAGTAGTAAGTAGCACTAGTTCTGTACTCAGTTTCCACTGTCTGACATGATGCGCCTCGCATTACCCTTTACAATGAAAGCTTTCCATCCGAAGTATATTACCAGATCCAAGACTAAACGAGAGAGTGGAAAGTCAAACATTCCAGCCGGCTAAGGGCATAGGAAGGTCTGTAGCAGTAGTAAGCAGCACTAGCTATGTACTCAGTTCTACTGTATGATGTGCCTCCCTTTACCTTTACCTTTTAAAATGAAAGCTTTCCATCAGAAATATATTACCAGATCCGAGACTAATTGAGAGAATGGAAAGTCAGACGTTCTAAGCAAGGGCATAGGAAGGTCTGTAGCAGTAGTAAGCAGCACTAGCTCTGTTCTCAATTCCATTGTCTGGTGTGCCTCGCTTTACCTTTCTCAACAATAACTTTCTATCAGAAGTATATTACCAGACCCGACAAAAATGGATGGAGAATGGAAAGTCAGACGTTCTAGCCAAGGGCATAGAAAGGTCTGTAGCAGTAGTAAGCAGTACTATAGCTCTGTACTCAGTTTCCACTGTCTGATGTGCCTCGCTTTACATTTACCTTTTAGAATGAAAGCTTTCCGTGAGAAGTATATTACCAGACCCGAGATTAACGAGAGAATGGAAAGACAGACGTTCTAGCCAAGGGCGTATGCCAAGGGCATACATAGGAAGGTCTGTAGCAGTAGTAAGCAGTACTATAGCTCTGTACTCAATTCCACTGTCTGATGTGCCTCGCTTTGCCTTTCTCAACAATAAATTTCTATCAGAAGTATATTACCAGACCCGAGATTAAGGAGAGAATGGAAAGTCAGACGTTCTGTACTCAATTTCCACTGTCTGATGTGCCTCGCTTTGCCTTTCTCAACGATAAATTTTCCTAAATAAAAGGAATTTTAATATTACCCAAGACCCGAAGAAATTCATAAAATGGAGATTAAGGAGAGAATGGAAAGTCAGACGTTCTGTACTCAATTCCACTGTCTGATGTGCCTCGCTTTGCCTTTCTCAACAATAAATTTCTATCAGAAGTATATTACCAGACCCGAGATTAAGGAGAGAATGGAAAGTCAGACGTTCTAGCCAAGGGCATACATAGGAAGGTCTGCAGCAGCAGTAAGCAGCACTAGCTGTGTACTCAATTTCCACTGTCTGATGTGGCCCAGGTCCCTGGCAAGGTCTCTCCTCCCCTCAGCGTTGAAGTGGCCGTTGAAACGGCAGGCACGTCTTTTTCATTTGGCCCCTCTTTCGATCCCCTCTTATAAATCCTTCTCTTCCTGTCTTCATCAGATTGTTTCCAAATGTGCGGGGTCTGCTAGAACCCTCTCGGGCCTGGAATTAAGTGATAAATGCCAATTCCAGGCGTACTTATTATTACATACTGGCTTGTCAAAAACTTGATGAACTGTTCGCGTCTGCGTCAGCCGTGGGGGCCGTTTTATTGGCAAAAAGCCTTCCGCTAAAACAGAGCCACTCGAAAGAAATAGGAATTTATTTTTTGGCGGGTAATAACTAGAGAGTTTGGGTGGTGGTAGTGGCGGGGGGAGGGATGGGAGGAGGGGGGGGGGGAAAAGAGGGGGGGGGGGGGAGAGAAAAGCTTTTTTTTTATGGGAGATGAAGGAGGGGTAAAGGTGGTGGAGGGGGTAGTCATAGAGATCAAGTGAAATTGCAGCCAAATCGGTTTTCGGTTTTCGAACGAGTGGCGGCAGCACCTTTTGGGTAACATCGTTGTTGCTTTATTATTCTTTATTTTTTTTAAATAATTTATATCCTTTTTTTTCTTCTTTTTTTCTTCTTTTTTTTACACCCACTTGCATGCCTACAGCGTTTGCGAATTAGACGCGCGTGCGCCTAATGAAGAATTTCCATTCCGTTATTATGTCGCGAGGCTAGGGTGGTGAAAGAAAACGTGTTGTGCTCATCTTCGCACGCGGACTGTAGAGTTCTTAGTGGTCACACGATTCACTGGTTCTTCTGGTGGTCTTCTGAAACGGGCAGAGATGGGGGGGGGGGGGGGGGGTAGGGGGGGAGAGGGGCGGGGGGGGGAGAGAGGGGGAGGAGAGAGAGAGAGAGAGAAGAGAGAGAGAGAGAGAGAGAGAGAGAGAGAGAGAGAGAGAGACAGACAGACAGACAGACAGACAGACACACAGACACACAGACACACAGACACACAGACACACAGACAGACCAGACAGACAGAGACCGACCGACGACCGACCGACCGACCGAAATGCAGGCAGACAGACAGACAGACAGGCAGGAGGTGGAGAAAGAAATAGAAACAGAGAGGGACATGTGGAGGGGTGGGGCGGGCAGGGGGTGGGGGCGGGGGGGTTGGGGGGGGGGGGGGGGGGGTCAGAGAGATGGAGCCTCTGCCTGTTTCTATCCCCGACGGAGTACCGAAGACGCATAAATGAATGTCTCCCCCCCCACCCCCACCTCTGCAGAAAACCCAGAGCTACCATCTCTTTGAAGACTGGACTAGATATTATTGTAGCTTCGCATGCTTTGGCCACTGCCAATTATTCTGGCTTTTTCTTCTTCTTCTTCTTTCTTTCTTTCTTTGTGCGAATCAAAATCTTCATATATCTAATTTGTCTTCCCAAATCAGTCAACCAGTCAGTCAGTCAAGTGTCTTTTTGTTTTTTGTTTTTGTTTTTTGTTTGGTCTTCCGAATCTTTTTCGACCATAAATAGATATGTGTCATATCTGAACTATGAACTAGAAGAGTGTTCGTGCAACGTCTTTCGAGCGCTAATTAACTCCTTGTGTTTTGATTTTACGTGTTGGTGTGACATTTTTTCTCTCTTCTAAACTTCTTTCTCTCTCTCTCTCTCTCTCTCTCTCTCTCTCTCTCTCTCTCTCTCTCTCTCTCTCTCTCTCTCTCTCTCTCTCTCTCTCTCTCTCTCTCTCTAACCTTTATCCTTGTGTAATAAAGTTCAGATCTAATCAATCAATCAATCTCTCAATCTCTCTCTCTCCCCCCCCCCTTTTTTTGTTTTTTTGTTTTGGCCAAGCACATCATTGTGGGGCGTTTATTCAGAAACATTTACCCGTCATTACAATATTCCTCTTGCTCACTCATTCACGCGCCTTTGTACGATTTGTTTTCACATGCACATCCTGCACTCTAAACTAGACTTATTCCTGTACGATACATGGCCAGTGAAACTCTTCTCACGAAAAAAGAAATAGAAGAAAGAAGGGAAAATGGAAAGAAAGGATGAAAAAGCTCGTCCATCATTAACTCGTTCAAGTTACGACAGACGCAGCCTATCAATCATACGATAGCGCAATCTTTCTGCACTAGGCAGAACACTTTCATACTTCCCGCCTCATAATAATACTAACAGTGCATAGAGTTTCTGTTGCACCTTACCCAACTGCAGTAGCCTGAAACACTTTATAATCCAACACAATGTCTATGTTTACACGCACGCACGCACGCACGCACGCACGCACGCACGCACGCACGCACGCACACACACAACACACACACACACACACACACACACACACACACACACACACACACACACACACACACCCTTCGTACTACACACACCACCCTTCGAACTACAACACACACACACACACACACACACACACACACACACACACTCACACTCACACACACACACACACACACACACACAACACACACACACTACAAACACACACACACTACAACACACACACACATTCACTCTCCTCCCTACTTCATCTCTCTCTCTCTCTTCTCTCTCTCCTCTCTCTCTCTCTCTCTCTCTCTTCTCTCTCTCTCTCCACCACACACACACACACACAACACAACCCACACACAACCTTTCACACACCACACACACACCCCCACTACTCACACACACACACACACACACACACACACACACACACACACACACACACACACACACACACACACACACACACACACACACTTCACACTACACACACACACACACACACACACCACACAACACCACACACACACACACACACACACACACACACACAGAGTTCACACCACACACACACACACAACACACACACACACACACACACACACACACACACACACACACACACACACACACACACACACACACACACACACACACACACACCACTTCAGTACCACACACACACACACACACACACACACACACACCACACAACACACACCACACACACACACACACACACACCCTTCACACCCACACACACACCTCACACTACTCACACACACACACAACACGCACACCACACACACACACACACACAACACACACACACACACACACACACACACACACACACACACACACACACACACACATAGGGAAAAACAAAAAAAGATCGCCTTTGTGTTTCGCCCATCAGGCTTTTCTTCATCGCGATCCCCACCCTATTACTTCGTTTCTTCGTTACAAAGACAGATATGCAGAGCCAATTGGAAGCGATGGCGGCAAGATTTTTAATTCCCATATCCTCCTGAATCCTGCTTGATCTGTCTGCGAGATGTTGGCAGGTGTAGCGAGGGTTCTGCGGGGGTCCAGGGGATTGCGCACTTCTCGTCGGTTTGCGATTGTCAGCTCTGCTTAGATTTGATGCAATACAGGGCGAATTTGCTCTCAATTTGGCGAAATTGCTTGCGATTGATGTACTGCGATATTACTTTTATGATAGGGTCGAGTGTGTCTTGGGTGCAACACACGGATTTGAGGTTAAGTCGGAATGGAAAAGTCCGCTGTTGAGGAAGGGTGGGGAGGGGGTTGGGGGGGTTGGGGGGGTTGGGGTGGGGGGCGGCATCTGTTGGTGTGTGGGTAAGGCTGATTAAAAAGGCGGGCGGGTCGGGCAGAGAGCCAGGCGAAGAGAAACGTTGTCATTGGAATCATACTGAGGCAGCGTTTGATCGTTTGGCAACGTATCAAAGCTGGACGGCAAATTGAATTAAGCCACACAATTATTAGAGTTAATAGATCAGACAGCACCCTCGGCTGAGACGAGGGAACCACACACGCGCACACACACACACACGCCCGCCCGCACGCGCACACACACACACACACACACACACACACAAACCACACCACACACCCCCCCCACACACACAAACACACCACACACACACAAAAACACACACACACACAAACACACACACACACACAAAACATACACACACACGCACGCGGCCAGATCGTGATTTATATATATATATTTTTTTTTGGTGGGTGGGGCTGGGGTTTTGGTTGTTGTTGGGGTGGGGAGAGGAGAGGGAGGGGTCATGAAGTGGTCGTAAAGGTTGGATAGCCAGTTCGTTTTGAAATATTTTGTCTGATCTCAAAACCCGTAATCCAGTGGGGAAGTCAGCATTTTTTCTTTTCCCCCACCCCCCCTTTTTCCCTCCCCCCCTCCTCCCCCCCCCCTTTTTCCCCCCCCCTTTCCTCCCCTCTCTCTTCCCCTCCCCCCCCCCCCCCCCCCCCCCTCCTCTCACCCAAAAAAAGGGGGAACTGTGGGGGGGGGGGGGGGGGGGGGGGGGGGGGGGAGGGGGGAGGGGGAGGTAGTGTTTTTTTAGGGGGGGGGGGGGGGAATTGGGGTGGGGTGTGTGGGTGGGGGGAGGGGGGGGGGGGGGGGGGGGCCGGGGGGGGGGGGGGGGGGGTCTTTTTTTTTGCAAACGGCAAAGATGAATATTAGAGAATTTGGGTGAGACGATAGTAAGAGGGGATTCTTTTCTCGTCGTGCCAATGGGTTGTAAAGTAGCTTGGAATGAGGCGCGCTGCCACCAGGATGGTGTCTATTAGCGGCAATCGGACTTCTAAAGGTGTCTGCACTTCCAGTCCCTAATTCGCGAAAAACGAAATCTGGCGGCATGCTATTACATTTCACCCAGGCAGCCGAGTCGGTCAGAAATTTGAGGGCGAAGAAAAGGGGCGGAGAGAAGGGTGGGGGGTGGGGGGGGGGGGGGGGAAGGGGGGGGGGGGGTTACCAAAAAGAAGAAGACCTGATGGTTTTTTAAATGCTCTAAATTATGATTTGCAGGGACGTATATTAATGGTGACATGTTTTGGACTGAACTGCTGATTCAGCAACCGCGAGAGCGTCTTCAGCGCATTTCTCTCTCTCTCTCTCTCTCTCTCTCTCTCTCTCTCTCTCTCTCTCTCTCTCTCTCTGTGTCCCTTTTCTTTTCTCTTCCTTCTGTCTCTCCTCTCTCTTTTCGTCTTTTTTCTCCCCCTCTTCTCTCTCTCTCTGTGCCTTCCCCCCCCCCCCCCCCCGCTACCCTCTCCTCTCTCCTCTCTCTGTCTCTGTCTGTCTCCCTCTCTGTCTCTCTCTCTGTGCCCCCCTCCCCCCCTCTCTCTTTCTCTCTCTGATTAGCTTGAACACAAAACATGCTTATTGATACAGGTACCTCTCACCGGACTCTGTTCTTGTACTCTGTGTCCGGTCTTACGAATGACCCACTGACTCTGTCCGGTCTTACGAATGACCCACTGACTCTGTCCGGTCTTACGAATGACCCACTGACTCTGTGTCCGGTTTTCGAATGACCCACTGACTCTGTGTCCGGTTTACGAATGACCCACTGACTCTGTGTCCGGTTTACGAAGACCCACTGACCCGTGTCCGGTCTTTCGAATGACCCACTGACTCTGTGTCCGGTCTTACGAATGACCCACTGACTCTGTGTCCGGTCTTACGAATGACCCACTGACTCTGTGTCCGGTCTTACGAATGACCCACTGACTCAGTGTCCGATCTTACTAATCAACTACCGACTTTATGTCCGGTCTTACGAATGAAACACTGACTTTGTGTCCGGTCTTACGAATGAAACACTGACTTTGTGTCCGGTCTTACAAGGAAAGACAAGGAGTGTTGTCTGTCGGGATGTAAACACGGACCATTAATCGGAAGGGAGCGAGGAAGGCAAGAAGGATGGCAGGATCGACTTTCACACGCACCACGTCAGAAAGGGACAGGACTTCCATTCGGGGCCCCCCTCCCCACTTGTCAGCCCTTGCTCATTTTTGATATTGGGTTTCATGTCCCTTCGCCGCCGGCGTCGAGATGGGCGACACATCAGGATGGAGGGGAGATAATGCTTGTCTCTTCCCTAGTCACAGAAGGGGCCTAATTGTGACCGGGGTTTGGCTCCGAGGGGCGTTGTTGCTGAGAGAGATTTTGGAAAGGCCATGACAGGCTAAATAACGGTGTGCCGGTGTACATGGGATGAACGCATAATATTTAAATGCGACGACTTTTCGTGGTTTCGGTGTAAGGTGACTAGATATTGTCAAAAGAGGAAGAAGAAGAAGAAGAAGAAGAAGAAGAAGAAGGAAGAAGAAAAGAAGAAGAAGAAAGAAGAAAGAAAAGAAGAAGAAGAAGAAGAAGAAGAAAGAAAAAGAGAGAGAGAGAGAGAGAGAGAGAGAGAGAGAGAGAGAGAGAGAAGAAGAGAAGATGAAGAAGAAGAAGAAGAAGAAGAAACCCGGAGTGGCATACAGACAGACGTATCCAAACTAATAAGAGCTGAAGTGGAGTTCTGATGAGCAAAGTCCGAACGATTGTGCTTGGTAGGGAAAAGTGGGTGTGGATTTTATTGAAATTTACTCAAAGCCCGTAGAAATATCTGAGATTTACGCGAAGCACACATGTGAACCATTCTCAGGCCCTTCTCACAATCCCTCGCGGGAAATTACTAATACGTACAGATCTATATTGTATAAAGTTTAACAGATCTATTGACGTACAGTAATATGGAACAAAACATTTTTCCTGCCGGTCTGTTCGGGTTCAGTCAGATTCAGATTCCATTATTGTACGTATTCCAGTTACCTTTATTGCCACTAAACTTTATTTGGGGAGTTTTTCATCCAAAGTCTATACAAATCAACGGAAACAGATCAAAACACACACAAAAGGGCACTAGAAAGCAACTTTTTCTTCTCACAATAAGCTGTATCGTTCTCTTAGTTCGATCGTCAAGGTCGTGTAGTTAATGTCTCACTGTAAAGCAAATTTGACCTTCGCTCCATCTACTGAAGCCTGTGTGGAAACCATAACTGCTTCCTTTTGACCACCACTGACGACGAAGAGTGCACCACGCTGACATCTCGTCCTTCACGAGACTGCGCGGGAGCAGGACTGAAGGGAGACCACGCCGCTGTCAGCAGAAGTGGATTCCGGCTGAAGTCGACACAAGGTCTTTGTCCTGTTTGACATCCATCGACGTGAGCTGGGGCTCCGCTCAGACAAGATCTGCCAGAAGCTGGCATGGCTTACAAGGCTGCCTTAGTTCTCTTAGGATGTAATTAAATCAAGAAGAGTCTGTTAGTCTGTACTGTGTGCGTAAAAGGGAAGAAACGAAGCCGCAGACGTATTATCGATTAATAATAATAATAATAATGATAATAATAATAATAATAATAGCAGAAGAAGAAGAAGAATGGGTATATAGAGCTCCTAACCCGCACAGGCACTAAGCGCTTACACATTATTTAAATATACATGTTTTCAAACTTCAGCGCGTGCAACACCACACACACACACACACACACACACACACACACACACACACACACACACACACACACACACACACACACACACACACACACACACACACACACAGTGAGAGAGAGAGAGAGAGAGAGAAGAGAGAGAGAGGGGGAGAGAAAAAGACAGAGACAGAGAAGAGAGAGAGACGATAAGGAAGACGAGGAAAGGTTTTTGAAAAGAGAAAAGTTTCCAAGAAAGATTTAAGAGAACTGACAGAAGTAGAATGACGGACAGAAACGGAGTTGGTTTCAGATAACTGGTAAGACAAAGAGTGCTGACCACTGACGACTGCATATATCTATGAAGTTGGCAAATACACAGTTAACGATAGCATAATTATCTTGGACATAATTATCAGACCGTAGTCTACGTTTATTATTGATATATTACTGTGGCGTAGACTCCTGTGTTTGTGTAGATACATCGGTGAATTCAATTTTCTTTTTATGTTTTACCTGCGGCGCGGCAATAATTTAGTGGTCTGCTGAAGGAAAACAAAACTAGAGTAAATAAATAAACAAATAAAAATTCTGAAGCCACGGGGAGAGCCGATATCGGGGTGGAGCAATGGACTACTTTCTGGACAGGCTTGCATCCATAATAAATTCGTGGACTCGCTGGCACTGGCTTGGTCATTTAAAAACCAGTCATTTTTATCTTCAACGCATCGTTAGCATTTTGAAAAGCAAAACGTAGCTCAAAAAAACAAAACAAAACAAAAGTAGCATTTTGCGTTACATTAAAACCAACAGAACTAGTACATTTACATATGACACAGAAACCCAGAAAAGCATTGTGGAAACAATGTTTTAGCCCCACAGTTCGTGGTTTTACTAATCATCGAGTCATTCAGTCACCCTAAATATTTGAAAACCGTTGTGTGAACAATGTTTGAACCTTCGTAAGTTGTAAGAAGTAACTTCCCGAGGAAGGTTGCTGTGCCGAAAATTTTAGACTTTTGGGGAATTATTTCTTTATTGTCTCTCTCTAATATCACCTTGCTGTGAACAGACATAGAATCTCTCTCTCTCTCTCTCTCTCTCTCTCTCTCTCTCTCTCTCTCTCTCTCTCTCTCTCTCTCTCCCCCTCTCTCTCTCTCTCCTACACCCACACACACACACACACACCACACACACACACACACACACACACACACACACACACACACACTCACGCACACAGGAGGAGAGAAGAGGAGGAGAGAGAGAGAGAGAGAGAGAGAGAGAGAGAGAGAGAGAGAGAGAGAGAGAGAGAGAGATATGATTAGCTCTTTTTTTTTCGGAGTTATATATATATATCCGCAGAAAGAGCTAGCTAGTCCTTTTGGGCTCTAATTATCTGGAAATAAATTTGACATCATCATAGCAGCTGAACCCAACCAGCTGAACAACCCGTGGCCCGTGGCCGCGTGGCGGAACTTGGAGGGAGAACGACGGGGAAGAACTAACTGATGAGCCAAGGGAACGACTCTCGTTGGACCAATAAGCTCGCGAGCCCGGTGTAAATTAAGATATTTCGGGACGACCCCCGAAGTAATCAAGCAGCCCCGAGTCTTCATCTAGAAAATAGCCTTGCAACGACCCAGCTGGCGCTGGCGAACTCCGGTGCGAACGTACAAATTCTAGCGGTCTGTCCACTCGCAGTGCTAACCGACCATCAAATATTAAACCCTCGTCGGCCGTTCTGGGAGGGCCGGAGCCTGGTTAATTCCTGGACGTGAGATGATCAGTAGGTGTCAGATGATATCAGTAGACATCTGTCTAATCGCCACAGGGAGATGAGGCCGCGGAATGTAATGTGTCAACGTGCGGTCTCTGTGGTGGTCAGTGGTGGTGGTGGTGGTGGTGGTGGTGGTGGCCGAACTTCGGTGGCGGCTGAGGAAAGAGGGTCGGGTAGGGGTGGGGTGGGGAGGGTGGTAGGTGGGCTGGAGTCGTTGGCAAGAATGTTGTATCAATATTGATGGCGGAGCTGGTCTGACTCGAGACACTGACGGACCGCAGATGCACAGTTCCTGATCTGATCTGCAGAAGACGGACCCGCACTCTGAGACATACGTTAGTTGCATTATATTACGCTACGGCGGACCCCTTAGAAGTTCATTGTGGTTTAATACTTAGTTGGTTCTGGGTGGTTTAATACGTAGCTGGTTTACAGAAAATTTATTCGTACGTTATAATCATAAACAAAACGACAGGTACAGGAAACGCAAATGCAATATGCTTATTTAAGTGCTGCCTATAAATGACAATGCAGTAACATGCACATTTACGATGGCAATATGGCAGTAATTAGTTCTTGATTCAGTTAAAACAGCTGATCGCCCATTGTTCCTTTAGTTGAGGGTTTGACTCGCATCAAAGGCGGGTTATCACTTGTAGTCGTCAGTGGTAGTTATCAATGAATATAGCCCCGCTGATCTTTTAGTCGTCGGCTGGTGTGAGTCAAACCTAATTCTGTCATCCAACCTCTCCAGAAAATTCAAAACCTTTCTGCAAGACTCGTTCACTTGGCACCCTGCCACCTACCACTCAACGCCTCTCCTGAGAAAAAAAAAACTGCGCTGGCTTCCCATTTCAGAACGTATTAAGTATAAAGTTGCTTGTATGTGTTTCAATGCTGCGAATGGTTCTAGTCCTGCTTTCCTCTCTGAACTGCTACATGTCTACACTCCGTCTCGTACACTACGTTCTTCTTCTTTCACCCGCATGCTGAAAATCCAGCAATACAAACGCAAGACTCAAGGCTTTCGCACTTTCTCTTGTTTTGGACCCCACATTTGGAATTCACTCCCACAAGACGTTAGACTCTGCTCAACCCTGACATCTTTCAAAGCCAACCTGAAAACCTTCCTCTTCTCACAGTATTTGCGCCTCAACAAATATCAATACCCAGTTTCTGCTACAGTCATTATGTGTGTGTGTGTGTGTGTGTGTGTGTGTGTGTGTGTGTGTGTGTGTGTGTGTGTGTGTGTGTGTGTGTGTGTTTCCATATAATACATTATATTGACATCAAACCTCTCTCCATATAATACATTATGTCAGTTGTTTTGGTAGGACTGCCCTATACGTAGATATCGAATACTGTATTTACGTTAAAATGTATCATGTAAGCACTCAGGGCGTTGATGAGCGCAAGATAAATGTACATTATTATTATTATTAGTCAATGTCAGTGGGATTTTGTTTTGTTTTTGTTTCTTTGTTGTCTGTTTGTTTGTTTGTTTGTTTTCTCTCCAGATACGCCTTTTTGTTCTCCTCTCCATCAGTGCCGAATAGTCTGTCCCTTGATTCAGTCAAAATAGCTGATCACCCATTGTTCCTTCAGTCGAGGGTTTGACTCACTCCAAAGGCCGGTTATCACTGGTTACTATTACGAGTAGTCCCGCCGATCTTTTTATAGTCAATGTCAGTGTTTCTTTCTCTCTCCAAGTGCTCCTCTCTGTGCCTCTCTCCATTAGCCACCGGTGGTCTTTCCCTCGGGAATCAATGGTGTACGTACCGCACAATAGAAAACGGCTTCATGCTCACACACAGGGGGGGTCTGAAGCTAGACGCTCGGCTTTGGCAGAATCAAACCCATTCTAACCCCCCCCCCCCCCACCCCTTTTACCTTTGCAAGCAACCATTCTCACTCCCCCCCTTCGCCCCCCCCCCTCCTCCCCTTAATGTTCCTTTCAAATCAATCATTCACTCTCGCCCTCTCTCTCTTCTCCGCTCTCTCTTCTCTCCTCCTTCTCTGCCCTCTCCTCTCTCTCTCCTCCCTCTCTCTCTCTCTTATGACGGCAGTTAGGAGGGCACTCAAACCATTCTCTCGCCCTCCGTCTCTCTCTCTCTCCTCGCCCCTCTCTCTCTCTCTCTCTCGTCCTCTCTCTCTCTCTTATGATGGCAGTGAGGAGGGCACTAAAGTGGCCAGGCTAGAGCCGCTGCACCGTGTTTTGGCTGCAGGCCTCAGCTCACTGTTGGAGACTTGGAGTTCGGTGCTCCACTTCGGTAGCCTGTGGATTTTTTACCTGCAATAATTATGTCATTCCCGCGATTTTTCGATTGATTGCCTGGAGTTTTGCAGATATTTCGATGATTCCCTACCTCCCTCTCTCCCCCCCCCCACCCCCCCCCCCCACCACCACCCCGCCACCCCCCGCACACACGTACACCTACCTCACTCTTCTTACGTCACGGTCCAGTATGTTCCAAAATGTGAAAGCCCTCACTAACAACAGAATGATGAATGCTCTCGTGTGCAGTCAGTATAATCAGCAGAACATGCACATCAAATAGGGAGAAAAACAAATCTTTTCATAGGAGACGTCAGTCCTTTCTCTCTCCAGCGTCGTTACATTCGTCCATTCTGAGACTGCCGCTTTGAGTTCACTCACCGTTTGCAGTATTTACGAATATTGATACGATTATAATGTTCAGTTTTAGCCTCGCGATCGTGGTATTCCGGCAACAAACAAGGGAGTTAATTAGCGCCCGAAGGACGTCACACGAACACGACACAGACCCGAACCGCCTAAGGTATATCTCTGTTCCACATGGCATGCGAGTAAAATGCAAGGTACATGAATAAAATCCACCAAAGTACACCCTCAAATCATAATGTTCGCTGTCATTATTATTATTACACTACTACCAACTGTGTTATACAGTACAATACTAATGCAAACTGAAACAGAGTCAGTCTCTGGACCGAGGAGGCCTTAAAGACTCTTCTTTTGTATGTTCTTGATGGCAAAAGTGGATTATTACACCGTTACCTACAATACTGTGCAATCTGAAATAGTTTCAATGGACTGAGGAAGCCAGAATGATTCTTCTTTTGTGCGTTCTTGATGACAAGTGGATTATTACTCTGCTACCTACAATACTGTGCAATCTGAAATAGTTTCAATGGACTGAGGAAGCCAGAATGATTCTTCTTTTGTGCGTTCTTGATGACAAGTGGATTATTACTCTGCTACCTACAATACGTCGCCCTGATACAACCGTACTGGTTGACTGGGAGTAAAACATCAAGTTACTTACTTACTTACTTACTCTGAGGAAGCCAGAGTGACTCTTCATTTGTGCGTTCTTAATAATAAAGAGGATTTCTAAAGCGCCCATCTACCACACAAGGTGGCAGCACAGGGCGCTTTTAACAACTTAGAACAACACACACACACACACACACACACACAACACACACACACACACACACACACACACACACACACACACACACACACACACACACACACACACACACGTGACAAGTAGATTATTATAGTGTTGCCTACAATACTGTACAGTACGTAATGCAGTCTTGAACAGTTTCTGTGGACTGAGGAGTAAGTAGCTTGGTGTTTTACGCCCAGTCAACCATTGCGGTTATATCAGGGTGACGTGGACTGAGGAGTAAGTAACTTGGTGTTTTACGCCCAGTCAACCATTGCGGTTATATCAGGGTGACGTGGACTGAGGAAGCCAGAATGAATCTTCTTTGATAGTGTTCTTGATGACAAGCGGATTATTACTCTGCTACCTACAATACTTCGGCCTGATATAGCCGTACTGATTGACTGGGCGTAAGACACCAAGTTACTTACTTCAGTACTTACCTTACAACACTGTACAATGCACAATACAATCTGAAATACTTTCTGTGGACTGTGGGAACTGGAATGAATCTTCTTTGATAGTGTTCTTGATGGTAAGTGGATTATTACACTGCTAGCTACAGTACTTCGTCCTAATATAACCGTACTGGTTGACTGGGAGTAAAACATCAAGTTACCTACTTACGTAACTACAATACTCTACACTACGTAATGCCAGCAATCTTGAATAGTTTCTGTGAATTGAGGAAGCCAGAATGAATCTTCTGTGATAGTGTTCTTGATGGTAAGTGGAGTATTACACTACTAGCTACAGTACTTCGTCCTAATATAACCGTACTGGTTGACTGGGAGTAAAACATCAAGTTACCTACTTACGTAACTACAATACTCTACACTACGTAATGCCAGCAATCTTGAATAGTTTCTGTGAATTGAGGAAGCCAGAATGAATCTTCTGTGATAGTGTTCTTGATGGTAAGTGGAGTATTACACTGCTATCTACCATAATATATATATATATATATATATATCCTATACTTGTGTGCTAACGAAATGTATATCGCCCTGATGTAACCGTACTGGTTGACTGGGTATCACCGAGTTACTTACTTACTTACCTATAACGCCGTACAAGTCATGCAATCGGAAATAGTTTCTGTGGACTGAGAAAGCCGGAATGACTCTTCTGTGGTGTGTTCTTCATGACAAGTTGACGGCTGCCTACAATACTTCGCCCTGATATAAACGTACTGGTTGACTGGGCGTAAAACATCAAGTTGCTTATTTACTTACCTACAATACTGTACAATACGTAATGCAATCTTGAACAGTTTCTGTCGACTGAGGAAGCCACCAGAATGACTCTTCTTTGATGTGTTCTTGATGACAGCGGCGTCCTGACAGCTGTTTGGATTCAACAGCTGGTGCGTGGCAAATGGTGAAAATGTAGAGGGAATGTTGGTAGCCCGTGGTATATTGGGGCACTCCAGGGAATACCTTCTCTACCTGCCTTGTATTCCCGGCCACTTCAGCCCAAGTGGAGGCTTGCTGTAAGAGCGTGTTACGGCCGGCGTATATTGCACGGCTTTCAATGCTGATATTTCCGTGAGCCGGTTTGGCCTAGTGGTATGGCGCTAGGCTGGTAAGCGGAAGGACCTCGGTTCGATACCGCTTCGGCTCTCCTTTCTCTTCAAAAAAGGTTTGTGGTTTGTGGACACTGTCTTGTGACTTTGTCCATCACTTCCTACTGAAACATTAAAATGGACTCCATCGCTGCCCATCTTAACGCAGAAGTCATTCTGGTGGTGACAGTGTAGCGATAGGTATATAATCTCCCTCTCCCTCCACCTCCATACCCCCTTCCCCCCTTTCTCCCTGTCCCTAATAAGCCGTACGGTTTCTGTGGACGTTAAGCACCATGCTTACTTACTTACTGATATTTCCGTATAGTTATTCTTGTGTGTTTCTGTGGTGTGTGTGTTAGTGTTAGTGTGTGTGTGTGTGTGTGTGTGTGTGTGTGTGTGTGTGTGTGTGTGTGTGTGTGTGTGTGTGTGTGTGTGTGTGTGTGTGTGTGTGTGTGTGTGTGTGTGTTGTAGAGAGAGAGAGAGAGAGAGAGAGAGAGTGTGTGTGTGTGTGTGTGTGTGTGTGTGTGTGGTGTGTGGTGCACATGCATTAGCACGGAAGTTGAATTAGAATTGTTGCAGGTTTTATCAGTCTTTCGCGCTGAGTCGGTACAGCTTGATTCAGAGTTTGTTTGTTTAAAAATTCTGAGTCACAGTACATCTAAAAGCATTTTGTTTTTAATATTGCAAGGAAGCCGCGTCATGTAAAAAAAGAAAAAGAACTAAAAAAAAAAACCACAACAAAAACAAAAACATGCAAGCCCGCCACATCTAATCACTAAAATACAGTCACAAACTGATTCAGTAGAGAACAGAACACAACGTGCATGGTCACAGTCAGTATATATATATATATATAGAGAGAGAGAGAGAGAGAGAGAGAGAGAGAGAGAGAGAGAGAAGAGAAAGAGAGAGAGAGAGAGAGAGAGAGAGAGAGAGAGCAAGAACAACTTCCGGCCCTACCAGGAATTCTGAGCGAAAGTTTCGTACCAATCGAACTTGACTAATGCACTCTCTAAATCAGATTGCACGCATCGTGGGTAATTGGAGAACGGCGAAGCAACGGTACGAAGAGTGGTAGAGAAATATTACCCCCCCCCCCCCCCCCGCCCCTGTTATGTAAGTCCAGCCTGCACAGCTGATGCTATCGCGGATCCCTTGTAACCTCCTAGTCGATGATAGACGAAACGAAGTTACCGAATTTTGATGATGGCTCACAACTGCGATGGTGCCGGGCACGAGGCCGGAGTCTCAGTCTCACTGAGGTTAAACTGACTCAGTTTGGTACATGTGAGTTGGTGTTACATCAGGGTATCACCATGGAGGGGAGGCTGTATTTCGGTCGGGCATGGCGGCGTCACGTTTTTAGGTCTGACTGTTATAGAGTCTGTTTTGGACAAGCGGGAAGCATTTAGGAAGATATGAAGATGGAATAAAAAGTACCCCCCCCCCCCCCCAACACACACACACAACAACAACAACAAGAAAAGAAGAAGAAGAAGAAAAAAAAACGTTAGGATGTAACACGGGTTCAAAAACACCTGATTATATCTTACAAACACGCGCGCGTGTGCACCCCCAACCCTCCCCCTGACTCCCCCCTCGCCCCTCCCCCACCAACACGCCCACACGCACGCACGCACGCACGCACGCACGCACGCACACACACACACACACACACACACACACACACACACACACACACACACACAGACACACAGCTAGGTCCGCACTTCCTTCTACGGGTCCACATCAGTCAGTGAGCTTGAGGAGCAAGCCAGGAAGACTGACTAACGGTAACCTGGATATTCCGTCCATCAGAACGTACAGAGAAGCGGAACAGGAGGCATACATACATACCTAAGTGCTTCCAAAGTTTGCTGACCGCCGCAACACACCACGCCACGCCATGCTATGCCAGGGGCCTAGTCAATCAAGAACGATGATAGCGAATTATCCCCAGTATCTGGCCGACTGTATAACATGGACAGCGAATTACTCCCAGTATCTGGCGAGCAGCAGCGCTTGACGATGGGCTTGGACCAGTGAGTCGGACTGTCTTCAGCAGCAGCATCTTTTCGCCAAGGGCGTTGGGGCAAGGGGCAGCTGTTCGTTGTTCGTTAGACGTGTTTAACGCTCTGTTGTCTCCACTGTGTTCGTTGTTCGTTAGACGTGTTTAACGCTCTGTTGTCTCCACTGTGGTCGTTGTTCGTTAGACGTGTTCAACGCTCTGCTGTCTCTAGTGCGTTCGTTGTTCGTTAGACGTGTTTATCGCTCTGTTGTCTCCACTGTGTTCGTTGGTCGTTAGACGTGTTCAACGCTCTGCTGTCTCCAGTGCGTTCGTTGTTCGTTAGACGCTGTTGTCTCCACTGTGCTCGTTGTTCGTTAGACGTGTTTAACGCTCTGCTGTCTCCACTGTGTTCGTTTTTCGTTAGACGTGTTTAACGTTCTGCTGACTCCACTGTGTTCGTTGTTCGTTAGACATGTTTATCGCTCTGTTGTCTCCACTGTGCTCTTTATTTGTTAGACGCTGTTGTCTCCACTGTGTTATTTATTCGTTAGAAGTGTTGTTTAACGCTCTGTTGTCTCCACCGTGTTCGTTAGACGTGTTCAACGCTCTGTTGTCTCCACTGTGGTCGTTACTTGTTAGACGTGTTTAATGTTCTACTGTCTCCACTGTGTTCGTTGTTCGTTAGACGTGTTCAACGCTCTGTTGTCTCCACTGTGAGAGGTGCAAAAACTGGCAGGGACCTTGATTAACGACAAGATATCTCCGGAGAGGTACTGGCGGGGACCGACGCCCAGGAAGTTGAGGAGGAGGAAGGGGGGGGGGGGGGGGGGGGGGGGGGGGGGGGGGAGAGGGGGAAAGGGGGGGTACCATAACACTCAAATAAGCATACTGCTTTTGTGTTTCCTGTACTTATTTGTTGAGCTTATGATTACGATGAATGAATAAAATTTTGTTTAAACCAACCATACCCTGTCACCGCTAGAATGATTTCTGGTATTAAGACGGGAGGCGACGAGAGCCGTTTTAATGTTGTAATCACTGTGAGGGACAAAGTCACAAGACAGCGTCCACAGACCGCAACGTTTGAAGAGATAGGGTCAGAGCCGAAGCGGAATTGAACGGATGTCCTGCTGCTTAACAGGCCAACGGTTTACCGCTGGGCCAAATCGCCTAACGTTGGGCAGCTGCCGGTTTAACTCCCTCTTTAGTATTCTGATTGCAATAATTCGCCTTGTTCATGATTTGTTATTGTGTGTAGTCTTGACTGCAACCCCCTCCTCCTCCCTCCCCCTGTCCCAGTTGTAGTTTATTGCATGTAGTCTTGCCTCTCTCCCCACCCTCCCCCACCTCCCACCCTCCCCCCCCGCCCGCGTTTGTGCATGGTCAGCCTTACTTTGAAGGTGTTCTCAGTAGAACCTCATGCTCATGAAACTCATTTAAGGAGACTTTGTGGTTTAAATCCGAAAATGTTTAACAAAGCAAAATAATCAAGACAAGAACAGATAATCAAAGTTTCCCTTCCCCCATCTCTCTCTATCTCTCTCTTTTTTCTCTCTTTTTTTTTGCCCGAGGGCTGGATGAAAAAAAGTATATTGTACTTATTCCTTACCCTCGTTAATAAAAAAAATCGTTCGTTCGTTCGTTCGTTCTCTGTCTCTCTCTCACATGAAAAGAAATCAAAGTCACTTTTCTTTATTGTCGGTATTACGTCAGTGAAATCAACGTAAACCCAAGACAATTTTCTTTCTTTCTTTCTGCCTTTCTTTCTCTCTTTTTCTTTTTCTTTTGGGGGGTTGGGGTTGGCGGAGTTGCCGTCTCTGGTGATGGTCTGTTACAAAAAGGTCTTGTTGTTGTTTTGTTTGTTTTTATTTGTGGTGGGGGAGGGGGGGGGGGGGTGGGGGGGGATAGTACAGGTGCATAGACATTGCGGCTATCCGCGCTGTCACCAGCTGATTCCTCAATGGCAGAAACCTGCAGGTAATTAAGCAATACCAAACGTACCCCCACCACAACCCTTCCTTCTACAATCCCCCCTCCCCCTCCTCCCCCCCTCACCCCCCCTCCATTGCACACACCACCTCCACCCACCACCCACCCCACACATGCACTTCAATCCTCCTCCTCCTCCTCCTCCTTCTATACTGGCCGCCTCATCCGTCTTTCTCGTTTCGGTCTTCATCTTAAGAGATGGCAGAGCGCTCGCGCTCTTGTCGACCCCTCCAGCTTTCATCTGTTCCTGATTGCTTATAAATATTTGTGTATTATTTGCCCACAGATAGCGGAGGGTTAGTGAGTGTGATGAAGGGTAACCCGAAGGCTACATGAAGTAGGGAGGGGAGGGGAGGGGCAGGGGGGTACTTGCAGAGAAAGGTGCAGATGTGGGGAGGAGGGAGGTGCGAAGGGGATGGGGTGTGGGGGAGGATGGGGTTGGGGGTGGGTGGGGGAGAGGGGTGTGGGAGGGGTGGGGGAGAGGGAGATTGCCATGTAGTTGAAGTTTCTCCATTTTCTGATCCAGGTTGTGGGTGATTGTTCGGCACTTGATGATGATGAGCTTGCTAGCTACGACCTCCTCTTTGATGGCTTTCTACTTTGCACACCTGCCTTCATTTCTTCCCCCCCTTTTTTTTCTATCTTCCTTCCTTCCTTCCTTTCCTCCTCCTCCTCCTCCTTCTACTTCTTCTTCTTCTTCCCAAATCGAAGGCGTGTAGGTAACACGTGGAGGTAGACAAAAGTGGAGGAAGAATTATCGCTACATTTTAATGTTTATTGTTAGTACATAGATGACTTCCTTAATTACAACAAAATCTTCTTCTTCTACTCAGTTCTTCAGTTCTTGTACTTCTTTCTCTCCCCCTTCTCTCGGCGGATTCCTGCCTGGGTGCGTGCGTCCAAGCCGCGAGCGTGTGTGTGCGTGCGTGCGTGCAAGCCGCGAGTGTGTGTGTGTGTGTGTGTGTGTTGTGTGTGTGTGTGTCTGTGTGTTTGTGTCGTGTGTGTGTTGTGTTCTGTGCTGTCTCGCCAATAAGGCTGAGGACACTGAAGACTACAAATGGATTATAACGTTGAATGAAAGTTTAATGTTTATTGTTAGTACATAGATGACTTCCTTAATTACAACACGGCAGTTGTGAAAGGGGTCATTGATAGTTGATGGTAAGCAAAAACGTTTACGATGGTCGCTTGTATTCTTTCTGCCGACATTCAGGGGCTTAGAGAAGAAATGTAACGGTACCTGCGGGTGCACCATACACCAGTTTTGCACGTTCAGTGTCCCTCAAAAGTGTTCTGTTGTTTTTTAGGCATCATTGTGCGTGCGTGCGTGCGTGCTTGCGGTCCTAAACACTGGGACTGGACTATAGAATAACATTTGTTTCTGGGGTATGGAAAACAGAAATAGTTTAAATTCGTTTTTCACCAAATGCAGGCACATCTGTAGACCTAATACTATTGCCAGTCTTATTCAAAACACAGTCGTAGCTTTCTTTGGACGCCACCCCGATTTAAAAAGTCCAGTTGTTATATGAACTCAACGACCGTAAATCGAACTTGTTTGCTTGAATGGTGCTTTACGGCCACACAAACTACAAGGCTTATTACGGCAATATTAGGGACGGGAAGCTCAGGATGGCCACCTCGACTTCCGACAGTTCACACACCTCCCGAGCTCTGAATCGAACTTGACTCGTTACAACTACGTACATTACATAGCGAAGCAGGAAGAAGCGTGTTACTTAAAAGGTTCGTGAGGAATCCGAATGCACCCGCCCCTTCTATTTTAGCCAGGATACTTATCAGTTTATCCCTACCTCAGCGCCAGATGCGATCAATCTTGAACCAACTTCACAGTCAATTGCTACACACCCTCAAATCGTTTCTGCGTGAACGCAGAGATAAAAACGGGCCATCGGCAAGGAACCGAAATCCTGGAAACATTAAAGTCATGTCAAATTTACAACACTAATGGGGAAAGTCTGTCTTATACGGACCTCGTAATGCGCCTTTTACCTATTCCGGCAGCGGAAGGGTGGTGGCGAGGAGGGTTGCGGCCGGAGAGAGGGGGTGGTTGAGAGGATGGGGAGGAGGGGGTGGGGGGGGGGGAGAGAGAGAGAGAACCGGGGGAAAGGCTGGAGGGAAAGGCTGGGAAGGGGAGGGGGTGGAGGGAGGGTGAAGCTGGGACTCGGAATCAGAGATGGAACGTCTTGGGGAAAGAGACTGAGAAGAAAAGTAGCAATAAACATAAACCTTTGTGTTTTACCATATATATGCCGTTTTGTGTTTTACACTTTTGCCGTCAAATATGCTAGAGAAGTTTCACCTCGAAGACGGTATCAGAATAACGATAGAAGGTGTGCGTGGAACAACTATGCGAAGAACCTGGACTTTGGGCTTTAAAAGAAAGGCCTAGCAGACACAACAAAGTCACTTTT
>JABMCL010002400.1:777500-790000 GCA_018857735.1 Alviniconcha marisindica | reverse complement strand
CGACCAAAGTTCACAGTCTTTTCTTTACGAACCTTCGATGAATATAAATAGTCTCCATTACGGCATCACGGGTAAAACATTAGTGCAGAGAATTCCGCTCTGATTGCCTCCAAGTCTGCAGTCCAATCCAACAAATTGCCACCGTGAGCAACCCGTTCGTCTTCCGGTGTCCCCTGTCGCGCATTGCATGACGGGACTCTTTGGGAGGTTCGTGCCGGCGCAGAGGACGGGGTTTGTGAGTCGACGAGGGTTCCTAGCAATCGGAGGGGCCATTACACTTGTGTCGAACAATTCCGCCGGAGAAAGAAAAGAAAGAAAAAAATGACCGCACGATCAAAATATTCCCTCATAGCCAATGGGACGATTTAGTGGATCGTTATGAGAGAGACGCTGTGGTGTCGGTGCATGGCTTGGTAGATATATATATATATATATATCCGGACAGTGGTGGGGTGGGAGTTGGGGAGGTTGGGGATTGGGGCGGGAGGACTTCGGGCGATCCGTTGATTTCAGCGTGGCACGCTAGTCCTGGGAGAATGAGACAGACGATACATTTTAAGGTAACTGACACTGCATATATTGCACACACTCCCAGCATCATCGCTTTCCGGCACCCTGCTCCAAGGAAGGAAAGATGTCGTAAACCAATGCTAGGAGTTTGCATATGTTGTCTGGGGGGTGGGCAGGGTGGGCGGGGTGGTAATGGCGTTGGGGTGGAGAACGGCAATCATTTTCCCTGTTTCTTGATGGACCTGCTCGCCAGCCTGTCTTTTTCCTTGACTGTCCTTTTCCTTGATGAATCCGACAGCATGTGATTTTCCTTGACTGTCCTTTTCCTTGATGAATCCGACAGCATGTGATTTTCCTTGACTGTCTTTTTCCTTGATGAATCCGACAGCATGTGATTTTCCTTGACTGTCCTTTTCCTTGATGAATCCGACAGCATTTGATTTTCCTTGACTGTCCTTTTCCTTGATGAATCCGACAGCATGTGATTTTCCTTGACTGTCTGTTTCCTTGATGAATCCGACAGCACGTGATTTTCCATGACTGTCCTTTTCCTTGATGACTTCGACAAGCTCTCCTGTTCCTTGATGAATCTGACAGCCTGTCATTTTCCTTGACTGTCCTTTTCTTTGATGAGTCCGACAGCCTGTCTTTTTCCATGACTGTCCTTTTTCTTGATGAATCCGTCCAAGAAGGTGTCCTTTTCCTTGATGAATCTGACAGCATGCAATCTTCCTTGACTGTCCTTTTCCTTGACTAAAGCCTGGTACCAGATGAGGATATATAGCTTTGCATGTTTTGCCTGCTGCTTTCCCGTCCGGTCCATTGGACTTTTTTCTCTCTCTCCCGAAATCCCCTTAAAACAAAATAAAGTTTAATAAAAAATAAAAAATAAAATTAAAAAAATAACGTGTTCATAACACTGAATTAGACTTTTATTTCCGTAATGAGGCATTTTATTTGACCTTCACGACTGACTGGTCGTTGAATTTAACGCTCTATCCGACTCTATGCAATTTTACACCCCCGCAATATTACCGATAAATTCCAGTTTGGTGTTGCTTTAAATTCTGCTGATAATGAATGTGATGAGTGACAGCCAAGACAAAAACGACTTCGAAACGAAACAGAAAAAGTAGTTGGGTTGTAGGCCCACTCATGACTGTAGCTATGACATTAACTGCATTGGGACAAGACCATCGCTACCTCAAAAACAACTCGAAATAAACTCCGTGGGGTTTGTAATTCACTTCCAGGAAAACGGAAATAAAACAAAGGAAGAAGAAAAGAGAAGGTGACAGGGGAGGTGTGTGTGGGGGAGGGGGGACGAAAAAAAGAAGAAAGAATGAAAATCGAAACGCTCCGTTACGGGAAAAGCTTTTTAGAAAGAAAAAGGGGAGAGAAAAAAGAAGAAAAAAAGAAAAGAAAAAAAGAAGAAAGAAAACAGCAACAAAAACGGACGATACCTTTCAGAGGGACAGAAATTCCCAAGGAAAAAAAATAATTAAGTCCTCTCCATGAACTATTCAGCATCTACCACGAACGCAATAACCTTCCTACCCGGTTCACCCTTCCAGGGAAGAAGGGAGAAGGACAAGAAGACGAAAAACAACAACAAAACAAAAAGAGAGAGAGAGAGAGAGAGAGAGAGAGAGAGAGAGAGAGAGAGAGAGAGAGAGAGAAAAGGAAAGGAAAAGAAAAAGAACTCGAAAGCCCACTAGCTATTTGAGCCGAACTTCATCTTATAAAGGCGAACTCACTCTCGGCCCGCTATAGACCACCAGCGGAAAGCGAGCAAAGACGAAGGACCCAGCTGGAATGACCCGCGCCAAGGTGTGAAGCAATTTCGGAACTGCAGCAACCTGGGACCTCGCCGGGCCAGCCCTCATCTGATATCATCCATTTTACACCGTCCTCCGGCCTCCCTGGAGAACCCGGCAAAACCCGCGGCTGGATTTCCTCCACTTGATTGAAATCTCATAATTATTTGGAGTGTAATTAAGTTTTATGAGCTAATTGTGCCCCGCCAATTCAGGGCTTGACTGGGGAGCGATTAGAGCAGCGCGGTGGAGGCATCCCTGGGCAAAGCGTCGGTGGAGAAAATGTCTTCGGGGAAGTCCCTGCACGGAAGCGGGGCATCCGAATGGACAGCTCGTTGCTGAAGGGTTGGGGAGAGAGGGACGGGGGAGCCAGCAGTGCAGCCGAGTCGCTTTTCGTGGGGGACAGATGCTGTGCTGTGTGTGCGTGTGTCTACACGTTAATTCTCCAACTGGGGGCAGGATAACTCTTGACGGGGCTTGGAAATCGTGGTCTCCTAATTTGCGAAGGAGACGAGGAGGAGCGGAAAAATAGACCCATCTAAAATGTTTTCTTCCATTTTTTGTTTTTGTTTTGTACTTTGCCTTTTTTGTCTTTTTGTCTTTTTTTTTATTTTTTAAATATTTGTTTTAACTTTCTTCTAGTTTGTGTTGAAATTAGCCTAGAGGAATGTCAGTTACCCCCAAGTTTTTCGCCGGTTGTTCTTTTTTTTTTTTTTCTTTTTTCTTTTTGTATGCTGCTGTTGTTTTTAAGGTGGTAGTGACTGAGTAATCATTGCGTTCTTCGTTTTTCTGCGCAGGACACATTCTTTATTATCGGAAACTTTAGAATCGTGAAAAACAAATTGTTCAGGACGCTTGGTAGTTGTTTCATACTGATTTTGCATCCCTGTAGCGGCTAGATCCGTCTGAAGTTCCACTGAATCCGTCTTTTCGCCCGGTGAGAGAGAGAGAGAGAGAGAGAGAGAGAGAGAGAGAGAGAGAGAGAGAGAGAGAGAGAGAGAGAGAGACGAGAGACAGAGAGACAGAGACAGAGACAGACTGAGACACAGAGACAGAGACATAGATAGAGACAGAGAGACACAGAGACAGAGACAGAGATGCAGAAACAGAGATGAAAGCAACTCCACTGATGAGCACAGATTGAGAGCAGCCAACTTAAAATATTTGCAGTCATCCGAGGGAAGAACTCAGATTTGCATATCCATATTAATCCACAGACATGTCCGAATAAAAGAGCAGCAGGGATTAGCATGCTGAAGGTCTGACCGACGCCGGCAGTCGTTGCCGTCCCTCTCGCTGCAGTCGATCAGTTGATTCAGCATTTTGCGCGGGATGAGGCCAGCTTCTCTCCACATTCTTGGGGCGAGGTTTGACAGCAGATCATACACACTGGGGTGGTCGAGAGGCTACGATCCGACCGGGGGGGGGAGCGACTTTGACTGACAATGCTGAGTCAAAGCTGCTGGGTTATGTTGCTCTCTTTTTTTTTTTTCTTGTCCTTTTGTTCTTTTGTTGTTTCTTTGTGACCTTTTATTTTACCTTGTTTATTTGCACGCATCAGGTGTAGTTATTACCAGGGACTCAGGTCTTTGTTGTGTGTTGTGTGAGTCTTTCGAGGCGCAAATTAACTCCCTTGTTTGATGATGGAAACACAGTCTTATGTTATTTCACCAACTAAAACGTCCTCGTTGTAAGTGTTTCTGGCTTGTATAGTCGGTGTGTGTGTGTGTGTTTGTGTGTTTGGTGGTTGTGTGTGTGTGTGTGTGTGTGTTGTGTGTGTGTGTGTGTGTGGTGTTGTGTGTGTGTGTGTGTGTGTGTGTGTGTGTGTGTGTGTGTGTGTGTGTGTGTGTGTGTGTGTGTGGTGTGTGTGTGTGCGTGTGTGTGGTGTGGTGGTGTGCGTGGTTGTGTGTGTGTGTGTGTGGTGTGTGTGTGCGTGTGCGTGTGTGGGGGGGGATGGGGGGTGGGGTCGTGCGTGCGTGCGTGCGTGTGTATGCGCTTTGAATAGTCTCTGTGGACAGGATTTTGCGCTTTACAAATACTTTTATTATTATTATCGATATAAAACACACTTTTATTTATTTCACCAGTTTTCCCCCTAGTTACAAGCGGCCTTCGAGGTTCTTTATAGACCAAACCTTTACTTCATTTTTCACCCACTACTCCCTTCGTTCCTGAAAATGTCCTTCCAAGCTGCAGCAGTAACTAACTGAACGAGAGGGGAATGCGCGTTTAAAAGCCGGTGAAACAGGCTCTACGGCACACAAATCAAATGTCTAAACTTCGCGGAAGAAATGCGTGGAAGCAAAAAGCAGAGTGGAAAAGAGCAAACATTTTCCCCTCGCCCCTTGCTCCGCCGAACTATTTTGATGTCCGTCTCCTGATCTGGTCGGGTTAGAGCCGGCGGTTTTCTCTGCCAAGATTTTATTCCCGAAAATTGATGAAGGGGTGTTGAATCTAAACATTCCACGGCCGTTTGAGTGCGTGTCTGCGTGGTGACTTCCCCCCGTTGCTGGCGTGTTCGAGTGTCTGATGTCAGCTCCTAGAATGATTTGCAGAGATTTTATTGGCTCTTGACACATTGAACACATTTTCCTTCCTAAACCAACCCCCCTTCCTCCCCCCCCCCCCCCCCTTTTTTTTCTTTCTTTCTCGTTTTTTTTTTTTTCTTTTTTTTTGGGGGGGGGGGGAGGGGGGGAGAGGGATGTGGGGGGGCGGGGTGGTTGGTGGTGGGGGGGGGGGGGTTCCTTTCCTCTAGTTAATTGTATGTTGTTTTTTCCTCAACATGTTTTCTTCTTCTTCTTCTTCTTCTTCTTCTTCTTCTGTGTCTCTCCCTTGTGTGTGTGTGTGTGTGTGTGTGTGTGTGTGTGTGTGTGTGTGTGTGTGTGTGTGTGTGTGTGTGTGTGTTGTGTGTTGTGTGTTTGATGCGCGCGGCAGTGCGTGCGTGCGTGCGTGCGTGCGTGCGTGGTGTGTGCTGTGTGTGTGTGTGTGTGTGTGTGTGTGTTGTGTGTGTGTGTATGTCGTGTGTGTGTGTTGTGGTGTGTGTGTGTGTGTGTGTGTGTGTGTGTGGTGTGTGTGTGTGTGTGTGTGTGTTTGTGTTATGCGCCGCGCGACGTGCGTGTGTGTGTGTGTGTGTGTGTGTGTGTGTGTGTGTGTGTGTGTGTGTGTGTGTGTGTGTGTGTGTGGTGCTGTGTGTGTGTGTGTGTGTGTGTGTGTGTGTGTGTGTGTGTGTGTGTGTGTGTGTGTTTGTGTGTGTGTGTGTGTGGTGTGTGTGTGTGTGTGTTGTGTGTGTGGTGCGTGCTGGGCGTGCGTGGTGCGTGTGTGTGTGGTGTGGGCGTATGTGTTGTGTTTGGTATTGTGCTGTGGTGTGTGTGTGTCGTGTGTGTGGTGTTGCTGTGCGTTGCTGTGTGTTGTTTGCTGTCGTGTTGTGCTCGTTGTGTTTCTGCTTGCTGCTCTCTTTTTCTTCTTCTTTTTTCTCTTCTTTTCTTGTTTTTGTTGTGTTTTTTGTTGTTTTTTGGGGTTGGCATATGTGGTTGGTGTTTTGGTTTGGTGGTTTGGCCGCGCGTGGGTGCGTGTGTGTGTGTGTGTGGTATGTGTGTGTGTGTGTGAGTGTGAGTGTGTGGTGTGGGTGTGTGTGTGTGTTGTGTGTGCGTGTGCGTGGTGTGTGTGTGTGGTGCTGTGGCGTTGTGTTGTAGTCTGAAGTAATATTGCTACAGCTGACACGATGTGTGTTGACGACCTTTTTTGTGCTTGCCGCAGTTTCTTTCTTCTTCTTCTTCTTTTCTCTCTCTCTTTTTTCTTCTTATTTTTTTCTCTTCTTTTTCTTCAGCATTTTTGTTCTTCAAAAGTTGGCGGTTGGTTGATTAGCTGGTTGGTGATCGCCGTGATATAACCGCAATGGTTGACTGGGCGTAAAACACCAAGTTAGTACTGGTTGGTGACAGTGATGAAAATCTGCAATTGGCTCAGTAACGCTTGAATCGGTGTTGTTGAGACTATGTCATTTCTTACTGAGTGCCACCCCCCTCCCCCCCCCCCCCCCCCACCCCCATTTGTGTAAAAAAAGAACTTCCTGAAATATATTTGTATAGCCTCTTGTAGCTGGAGTTGGGGTAGGGGTGGGGAGTTTGTGGTGAAGGTGGAGGGGGGTGGGGGTGGAGGGGTGGTGGTGGAGGGGGCGGGTGGTGGTGGTGGTGTCTTTTTAACTTTTCGACCCGTAAAATCGTAACTTTTGGCTTGCTCAAAGGCCAAAGCTGTCACACACACACACACACACACACACACACACACACACACACACACACACACACACACACACACACACACGCACACACGCACGCACGCACGCACGCACGCACGCACGCCGCACGCACGACGCACGCACCACGCACTCACACACACACACACACACACACACACACACACACACACACATACACACACACAAACACAAACACACACACACACACACACACACACACACACCGCGGAACAGAAGCAAACAAAAACAAACAACGTGAATAGAATGAACCCGGCTTTGCAGTAATAAAAAGACATCCACACTCACCTAGTGCGCGAAGGTCTTCATAACTTTGAACAATGATTGCATGGTTTGCTCATCAGTTTGTTTAAATGTAGCCTGAAGCACGAGAATAGTCCGGTAGTAAAAAAAAAAACCCAACAACTTCCCAGCCGATACAGCTTATTTGTCTTGTTCTAACCGTCTGCTTATCTCTTGTCACGATCGCCTCCACGTTGGGTTTTATTGACGTGAAAATGTAAAACCTCCCTGAATTTTCCTCCCGCTTTCTCCCCTCAGCCGAGTCTGGCAGCACTCGGCCCCGGGCTGTGTGTGCTTCCACACCAACTCACCCTCGCTTTTTGTTTTGTTTCGTTTCGTTTTGTTTTTGCTTTGTTTTGTTCCCTGTGACGTGATACGACTTCCGCTACTTTCTCTTCGCGGGCCACCCCAAATTTCGAACCGGCGTAGACCCGAACCTTGGAGAAGGAAAAACCGCTCCAAGATTTTTGTTTTTGTTTTCTGTTTTTGTTTGTTTGCCTACGAAATGACTTATATTGACGTTAATTTTTTTTGTTTTTTTAAATCAATAAAAAAATAAAATAAAAATAAAAATCAATTACTAAGTAATTTCGCACACAGCAGTGTTCATCTGCCATTTCACCATCCCTCAGATCTGTCATAAAAGGCTAGTGAGAAAGGTCAGCTAGCTCAGTTTCAAACTTAAAACGAACTGAATGAATAAATGGTAATAATAATAATAGATTATTAATTGCGCCCGGCCATCTCGTAAGATGCCGTAGCGCTTACAAAAAACGTAAGGACACACACACACACACACACACACACACACACACACACACACACACACACACACACACACACACACACACACACACACACACACACACACACACACACACACACACACACACACTGTCTCTGTGCTCTGTCTCTGTGTCTCTGTCTGTCTGTCTGTCTGTCTGTCTGTCTGTCTGTCTGTCTGTCTGTCTGTCTGTCTCTCTCTCTCTCTCTCTCTCTCTCTCTCTCTCTCTCTCTCTCTCTCTCTCTCTCTCTCTCTCTCTCTCTCTCTCTCTCCCCAAATACATGACTGGTGATGGGTTGGTAGAATGAGAATCAGTAAAAGAAAACGACAGATCAGTATGCAGAAGAGAAAAGAGGTGAGTTTTCAGTTTTGACGAATACCTAACAGAGAGAGGAAGAGAGTTCCAGACCTATCACAGTACTAATAAGTGAAATAAAGGGAGAGCCACAGAAGCGGGATGGGTGTGGGCTAGAACAAAGCAAACCAGGTCATTATGAAACTAGCACAAAGTTCGATCGTTGGAGAGGAGTCGCATGGGCTGAAGGAGGAGGGGGGGGGGGGAGGGGGATTGGGGGGTTAGCCCGGGGGCCATGGAGGAGAGGCAAAACCACTGTCGAAGGCGATAGACTCGACACGCCAAGTAAGCATTTCGGGATAGAGGCGTGGACGTCGGGAGAGGGAGGAGGGAGGGGAGGGGTGTGGGGGAGTAGAGGTGTGTGTCTATGGGGGGGGGGGGGAAGCAGCGGTACGGGGGTGGAGTTACTGAAGAAGAAAAGTAGTGGCACGAAAATGGGGTGCCAAGAAAAAAGACGAGCAACATTCTTCAAGCGTATGTTGTGCTCCCTATAGCTTGTCCATCCCAGGCGCTAGAAGCGGCAGACGAGATTTAGATTCTAAGCGATAATTCTATCCTTTCTACCCTGCCTTCCTGCCACATCCCGACCGCTCTCATCTGATTTCCGCGCAGAAATGTAAACTACATTTGCAAAACATTTGATTTTTCGCACTGATAGAGCCGCAATCAAAACTCGGAGGCACTGGCAGACACTGGATACAAAATGGTAGAAACAACAGCAGACGGCTCCCGGAAAGAAGAACATAAAAAAAGTTGGATTGGAACAAAAACACGAAAAGAAGAAAGGCGCGAGAGAAGAAGAAAGGGGAGAGAATAATGTAAACATTTTGTGTTGGTGTGTGTATCGCATGGGCTTTTAGCTGAAAGTGAGAAAAGAAAAGGAAGGTGGAGAAAGAGAGAAAAAAAGAAGAGAAAAAAAGAAAGAAAAAAAAAGGGGGGGGGGGGGGGGGGGGGGGGGGAGGAGAGATGCCGTGGAGCAAAACCTTTGAAAGGAACAGAAAATCACGGAGACGATTTGAAACACAATCTTCTTCTGGACACAAGTAAACAAATGGTGCCAGACCTACTTTACAGTGGCATGGGAATTTCAGATTTTAATTGAACGAGTTAAAGGTTTCAGTGGACTGGTACTTCACAAGTCAGCTTTTATTACGAACCTGTACCGCCTCCATCAGCGCAAACAGACATCATGACAGACGTGGTGTTTGTGAGGTCCTCCACTCAACGAGAAGATTGAAGAAGCTACACGCTTTTTTTTTTTTGGGGGGGGGGTGGTTTTCATACACACACAGTCACGCATATGCACACACATATACACTCTCATATACACTCTGTACACTCTCTATTAATTATCTCTTTATTTATTTGCGTCGTGATGTAACTCAAATTGCCTGTGTTTACAGAGGACGAATAAATATTCTTGATTTTTTATACCATGCACGTGAGCGCGCGCTCTCGCACACACAGACGTACACGCCACGCACGAACACACATACACACACACGCACACATGCACACACATGCACACACACACACACACACACACACACACACACACACACACACACACACACACACACACACACACACACACACACACACACACACACACACACACACACACACACACACACACACACACACACACACACACACACACACACACACACACACACACACACACACACACACACACACACACACACACACACACACACACACACACACAGAGGGAGAGAGAGAGAGGTTGGGGTGGGGGCAGAGAGACAACACATGTTTGACCTAAAATAGAATTCTGTTTCCTTGCTTAAACTTTAGTGTTTTGGAGACTTTCCAGCACACCTTTTATTTCTTCTTTGTGGAGGGAAGAGATGGGGCGGGGGGCGGGGAGCAGGGGGGTGGGTGGGGTGGGTGGGGAGGTAAGTTTAGACTAATCCCAATCCCCTTGTTTAAATGCGTAGTAATGTAGCTGGAAGCGTCAGCTAAAAACAACAACAACAACAACAACAACAACAAAAACAAACTTAAACTGATTAATTCCCAACAATTACACGCCGCATTAGCAGTCTAAGACCATGAACGTCTCTCTCTCTCTCTCTCTCTCTCTCTCACTCTCTCTCTCTCTCTCTCTCTCCTCTCTCTCTCTCTCTCTCGTCCTCCTCTCTCTCTCTCTCGTCTTTGTTCGTCTCTCTGTCTTTCTTTTCTCTGTCTGTGTCTCTCTGTCTCTGTCTTGTCTCTCTCTGTCTGTCTCTCTCTCTCTCCCCACCCCACCCCTCCCCGTTTTTCTCAGACTTTCCTTCCCACCTTTTTTTTTTAGCCGTGCTTTACGCTTCAGTACATCCCCGCGGTGCCACTGATGTTTTCATTCAATTTTCACCCCCTCGGATAACGAGCAGAAACACATGCAGCCGGGTATTAAAGACATTAAACTTGATTACATGCCAATGCTCCTATGACATGTGAAGAGGCACTGCACCCAATACAGGCGCTTGACGTCGAGTCCGTTTGACACGGAGTAGTCCTTTAGTCGTTGTCTTTAACTCTTTTCGCGGTGCTTTACGTCCACCGAAACAGTAAGGTTTATTAGGGACTGGCGAATGGAGGCGGAGGAAGAGGGAGATTATAATTATGTACCACCAAAATGACTGCCGCATTAAGATGGGCAGCGATGAGAGGCATTTTGTTGTTTCATTAACTGGGAGGGACAAAGTCAAAAGACAGTGTCCACAAACCACAACCTTTTGGGAGAGAAAGGAAGAACCGCGGAAGCGGAATCGAGCCGATCGCTAGGCCAAACCGTCTCTCGTTCAGTCGTTGTCTATTGATGGCCGTTTTATTATACAGCGCTATTCTCCCGTTTTATTATACAGCGCTATTCTCCCGTTTTATTATACAGCGCTATTCTCCGCTCTTCAGCAGACGCAATGCGCTTTTGTCGTAACTATGTGATGTGATGATGATGATGAAGTGATGCTTAATGTCCTCAGATGTCGGCTGACATATTAGGGACAAGCTGAGACCAATGCCGAAACATGGTTCAATAAATCTTTACGTCCACGGAAGCCAGAAGGCTCGTTAGGACGGACAGCCCAGGACAGCCACCTCGATTCTCACATAGCTCCTGAACTATCTATGTGATGTGAATGAGTAACTCGCTTTATATAGCGCGTTTTGAATATCCACCCAAAAAGTGGTGTACTTGCAGCGCTTCTTGGTTGTTACATGGCTGGTGCCACGTGAAACTGCTGCCATTTCAGCGAGTTCTGTGTACACCATACAACCATGCGCCGTGTCACTTCACGTCAGCCGCATACCGTGTAGGGTGCGTGCGTGTTTTAGCCGTAACCTGCCACCTGCACTTTTGGCAGAATGACCGGGATCTTTTGCGTGCTACTGCGATAGTCCTGCCTGGCCCACAGTTACAGTACTGGCACGGGACGGACCCCCTGTATTCCTTTCTCGAAGTTAGCTAGTACCTGGATTTTAATACCCCGTCAGTCGCATTGTGGAACCAGCACCACTCTCGCAGACTGAAAGGGTGAGTCACGACTGAGGCAGACAGTGATCTGGTTGTGTGTCTTGAGGGTGTACCTCTGGTGGAGTTTATGTACCTTGTATTTACACGCATGTCAGGTGAGAGTTACTGTAGGCGACTCAACGGGTCTTTGTTGTTGTGCTTGTGCTACGTATTTCGAGCGCTAATTATCTCCCTTGTGTGCTGATTCGGCACGAGCGCTCTGGGCTTTGTTTTGTTTCAGTTTTTGAATGTTGTGCCCATTCCCCCCATCCCCCCCTCTCTCTCTCTCTCTCTTAGTTTGCACGTGTGTGTGTGTGTGTGTGTGTGTGTGTGTGTGTGTGTGTGTGTGTGTGTGTGTGTGTGGTTGACCTTAGGTGGCACTGTGCGGTTCGGACTGGACCTAAAAGTCCAAGAACTAAATAGATAACTTCATCGTGTATAACTATACGGAATATTTCCTTCGGCTCTATCACAACTCATCGATTATCTTTGTTGAAATTCTTCAATTCTTCTTCAATTAAATTCCTCTTTATAAAATCTGATTGTTCAATTCTTCTTCAAAGTCTTCAAATTCTTCTCCCTGGAATTCATAAGAATCTTTATTAGATTCTTCCGCTTCAATTTGTTGTAGAATCTTCCTTGCAACGTTGCTAAAAAACACACACAAAAACACACACTAAAAAGCACACGATATTTTCATGTTAATTGTAGCCTACACTCTTTGACTTCCCTGCGCCTGTGGCAGACACGCACAAATCCACAAGACTTGTAGGCAGGAAGTGAGGTTGCCGGAGAGAAAAATAAACATCCTGGATACTTGATTTGTTGAAGCACCAAGGCTTGATTATTGATATTGACGCGCTTACAAGCTGATAGATTTTTTCTTTCTTTTCTTTCTTCTTCTTCCTCTTTAATTTATTATTATTTCATTTTTTATTTTATCGCGTTTTCGTTCTTCC
>JABMCL010002400.1:767500-772500 GCA_018857735.1 Alviniconcha marisindica | reverse complement strand
GCTGTTCCGCCTGGTGGTGTCCAAGGGCGGCCTGGTGGAGGTCATCAACAAGAAACTGTGGAGAGAGATCACCAAGGGCCTCAACCTGCCCTCCTCCATCACCAGCGCTGCCTTCACACTCAGGACACAGTGAGTTCTGCCTCTCGTCTGGCTGAGACACTCCCTGCCTGACTGTTTGAGTGTCCGTCTCTCTGTGTCTGTCTGTGTGTCTGTGTCTGTGTCTGTCTGTCTGTGTCTCTCTCTTCCCTCTGTCTCTGTCTGTCTGTCTGTCTGTCTGTCTCTGTCTCTCTGTCTCTGTCTCTGTCTGTCTCTCTCTATCTCTCTCTGTCTCTCTCTGTAACTATCTGTGTGTCTTCGTGTGTGCCCGTCTCTCTGCCTGTCTGTTTGTCTGACCGTCTGTCGGTCTGACTGCCTGTCTGTCTGTTCGTCTGACTGACTGCCTGTCTGTTCGTCAGTTTGTCTGTGAAGCCTAGAGTAGGTCAGAAAATGTGATTGTATGCTCCGCATACTGCCACAAAATGTGCCGAATATCTAGCTCTCAGCTCTTTCAACCGCGCCTTTTCCGTATCCTCTTCACGTACACATGAGCTGATGTGTTTACCCAGTCTCACTCCAAACCCCACCCGGGGAGGTGGGGGGGGGGGGGGGGGATAGCGTTGGTAGTGTGAGTGATTGGGCGCATCACAAGCTGGTAGTAGCAGTAGTAGTTAGCAGAGAGTAGCGTGGTAGTAGCAGTACGTTATTGGTAGTAGTAGTAGTAGTAGTAGCAGCAGCAGCAGCAGCAGCAGCTGTGGTAGTAGCAGTAGTAGTAGCAGTAGTAGAAGTAGCAGCAGCAGCAGCAGCAGCACCAGCAGCAGCAGCTGTGGTAGTAGCAGTAGTAGTAGCAGTAGTAGTAGTAGTAGTGGTAGTAGTAGTAGTAACAGTAGTAGTAGTAGTAGTAGTGGTAGTAGTGGTAGTGGCAGTAGCAGTAGGAGGAGGAGGAGGAGGAGAAGGAGGAGGAGGAGTATAATATGACATTTCAGCCTGCGTGCCTCTGTGTCTATGTTTGCATATACCCACCAAAGCTTTGTGCGGCCTTCCTTCTGAAGACATAAGCATGTCACACTTTTTTTAAACAACGCTTCATGATAGACGACGATTCCTTGAGTGATTTGTTAAAACAAACACATGGTCCAATCAATATCCAGTTCGATATTAATAACAATTCACTTTCTCCGGAATTAAAAGATAGTGCTATTACTTAATTTAAAATTAACATTGTGAAAATAAGAGCAAAACAAAAAAGGAGAAGATATATGTGAAAACACTAGCATTAGCAGTAAAAAAAAAAAAAAAAAAAGAGAAAGAAAGAAGGGACAGAAGAAAAGAAAAAAGGAAAGAGAGAAAAAGAAGGGTTTCTTGGCTCTGAATTTTACGCCTCTCGCATATCAAGTAGTCGTGGCATTTTTACAATCAATCCCGTTTCCTGCTGCAGACAGATTGAGAATCGCAACCTGACTTCGGTGAAGCGCAAACAAGTTAGTTCTTTCACATCACATTTCAACGGCCAGACGTTCTAGTAAAGAAACATTTAATTAGCCCCAGCCTTCAATGTCGCGCACAATATCGCGAGAATCAGTCCCCGTCCGAGCCCACCTATTGACTCCTTTTGCATCATCCGCAAAGTGGCTGCGTGGTCGTGGTCTGGCTCAGTCAGTTTTTGGTCCCTGCCCGCCACCGCCAAAGGGAAAGGACTGTAGTGTGTGTGTGTGTGTGTGTGTGTGTGTGTGTGTGTGTGTGTGTGTGTGTGTGTGTGTGTGGTGTGTGAGTGTGTGTGTGTGTGTGTGTGTGTGTGTGTGTGTGTGTGTGTGTGTGTGTGGTATGTGTGTGTGTGTGTGTGTGTGTGTGTGTGTGTGTGTGTGTGTGTGCGTGCGTGTGTGTGTGTGTGTGTGTGTGTGTGTGTGTGTGTGTGTGGTGTGTGTGTGTGTGCGTGCGTGTGTGTGTGTGTGTGTGTGTGTGTGTGTGTGTGTGTGTGTGTGTGTGTGGTGTGTGTGTGCGTGCGTGCGTGTGTGTGTGTGTGTGTGTGTGTGTGTGTGTGTGTGTGTGTGTGTGTGTGTGTGTGTGTGTGCATGGGATAAATACTTGAATTATTATAATTATATAGATCTGTTTTTCCCTCCGACTCACTCCCCCCCACACTCCACCCCCCACTTTCCTCCTTTACTTCCTTGTATTCTTTCTTCAACTCTTTTTTTCTTTCTTCTTTTTTTGGAGAGATGCTTCGGTGCTGTTACTCTTCTTCTTCTTCTTCTCGAAATTCTTTACATTCTTCAGACCCTTAAAACGCAGTACAGCGCATGAAGTAAACATCCTGTAGTCTATAATAATAATCATCATCAAATTATTTATAAAGCGCAAAACTTGGTCCATAGAAACTATATTCTATGTGCCTATTGGCTCATTTCCAGGCGGGAGGAGGGGGGGGGGGGGGGGAGGGGGGGGGGGGGGGGGGGGGGGGGGGGGGGGGGGGGGGGGCTGGCGAATTCTATAATAGTCGGGTGAATGGGGTCTGGCGGGGTCTGGATGCGACCAAATAAGAGCTATTTGTATAACTATTTTGTAAAAAAATAAATAAATTGTGGTTAACTGACAGAGGGTTCTGAAACAGAACGAGGCCCAGAGCGCTCGTGCGGAATCCAAAGACAAAGGGAGTTAATTAGCGCTCGAAATGCGTAGCACAAGCACCACAACAAAGACCCGAGTCGCCGACGGTAACTCTCACCTGGCAGGCGTGTAAATACAAGGTACATAAACTCCACCAGAGGATGTAAGGGGCTCGTACAAATGCATGCCACATTTTGTGAGTATTTAGTGTTCCATGAATTGAATGTATCTTCTTTTTTTCTTCTTCTTCTTTTTCTTTTTTGGGAGGGGGGCGAAATAGCTCAGTGGTCAGAGCGCCGCACTCGTGATTGAAAGGTCGCTGGTTCGAGTCCCTGCAGGAGCGGCGGTAGAATTTTCTTCTCCAGGGTCAATTTTCTGTGCTGACTCTTATTTCGGTATCCGTTCCACCCCGGTGTTACCGCAGTAGCAGTAAAATATCCGGTCATTCTGCCAAAAGTGCAGGTGGCAGGTTACAGCTAAACACGCATGCACCTTACGTATGTGGCTTTGCATGAAGTGACACTGGTGCATGATTGTATCGTGTACACAGAACGCGCCGAGACGGCAGCAGTTTCATGTGGCACCAGCCATGTCAGCGCTGTAAGTACACCACATCGGTTGATATTCAAAAACACGCTATAAAAAGCTAGCCGTGCACTCACGCAGAATCACATGCGAGCTCAGTGAGTCTGCTCGAGAGCGGAGAATAGCGCAATGATCGCGTAAGAGTCATTGACATGGCTCTCCGGCATTTGGTCGCATCAAGACCCCGCAGTGACGTATATGTTGATGATGATGATGATTGCTTTTATATGGCGCTGTTCGCCGCTCACGAGCAGACTCACCGCGCTCGCGTGTGATTCTACATGAGTGACTAGCTTTTTATAGTGTGTTTTTGAATATCCACCGAATATCCACAGCGCTGGCATGGCCGGGACCACATGAAACTGCTGCCGTCTCTACACCATACAACCATGCACCGTATCAATTCATGCAAAGCCACATACGTAAAGTATGCGTGTTTAGCTGTAACCTGCCACCTGCACTTCTGGCATAATGACCGGGATCCTTTACGTGCTACTGCGGTAACACGGGGGTGGAACGGATACCGAAATATTGTATATACAGAGAGCTCTATAGCGCTATATATAAAAGCGATCAACAACAACAACGTACCCATTGCGCCACGCCCTTCCCATCCCATCTCCCCACCCCACCTCCCCACCCACCCCACCCCACCCCCCTCACGAGCAGCCACAGGAGGGTGAACAGAAGGCAGGACTCGTAACGGCGCTGTGACGTGGTGTGAAGAGATTCCAGAAAAAGAGGGGAGGACGATTTGCAATTCGATTTGCTTTCATCACGACCCATTGAACACGAATCGGCGGCGTTCGCTCCTCGACTCTTCGCTATCACAGACAGGGGACGTGGGTGGTGGTGACGGAGGGGGGGGGGGGGGGGGGGGGGGGGGGGGGGGGGGGGGGGTTGGACACAGTCTTCCCACTCACAGAAACAATAGAGGCAATGAGGAAGGACTGTCTTTCCGTCTGGAAAAGGGAAGGAGGAGGAGGGAAGGTGGCGGATCTGGAAAGGGGGTTGGGGGGTTGGGGGCGGGGGGGGGGGGGGGTGAGTTGGGGAGGGGAGTTAATTCTCCAACAGTCTGGGGGGAAAAGGGGGCGTGGCAGGGTCTTGATGCGACCAAATGAGAGCCATGTCGACGACTCTTACGCGATCATTTTCTCGGATTAGCCCGGTTGGCAATACCGTGTTCCGAGGCTTCCCTTCTCCCCGACCATGCCCAGCATGTGACGATGTCGGGGCAGGCATGGCAGGCTGGAATTCGGTTAGCGTGGTCCGGGGCCTGATATAAAACGATTTGAGGGGCTCGTCCCAATGAAAAATTTATAAATGGCTGCAAACGGCGCTACTTTATTATTCCCTAACCTGATCACGGTGGGACTCGGCGGCCCAATTTGATCTAATCAAGAAAAATTATGTAAGGGCCGAGCCAGGGCCATGAAATATTCACCCTACGGTTTGGATGGGGGAATTTGTACCTAGCTGTTAAGTGTGCAGTGAATCAAACATACATATGCGGTCGTTGTCGCTTCGGGTTCTGTGTGATTCAATAGAGTCATCGTCGTACTGGCCGAGTATCACCTCCGGCCCCCGCTGTCTAATAAGCATGCACGTACGTTTGTTGTGGCCAAGTCTTCAAGCCTACGTACTATTTGCTGTAGGCCTGCTGAGTTTTCCAAGTCTTGGTTCCTTTTTGATTGTTTGTTGTTGTTTGTTGGTTGGATGGTTGGTTGGTTGGTATTTTGTTTGTTTCTTCTTTTTTTTTGCTGTTGTTGTTT
>JABMCL010002400.1:757500-762500 GCA_018857735.1 Alviniconcha marisindica | reverse complement strand
ATAAAAGGTTCACAAGAACGCTGTTTATTAGGACAGAAAACAACATGCGAATTAATCCCCTTTATCAAGTTACAAAACAACAGTTAAACGGTTAAACAACAGTTAAACGGTGAAAAACGATAAAAATGAGATGGACAGCTAAGCCACTTATCTGTTTTTGGTTGAGCTATACTGTTTTCGTGTCCATTGCTTGGAAGAATGTCCACAATGTTTCCATCAGTCTTACCTAGGACGGCCACCTCGACTTTCACACAGCTCCAGAGCTCTGAGACGCGTTACGTGTTTCGCTGCTGAATAATAACTGAATGTATATATATACATTCATATCGCTGTCTTATTGCCTTGGCAAGGGTGACTATTGGGCGGGAGTCTTGGAAGAGGGAATTGGCATTACGAAGGAGTGGATCCGTGTATTAATGAACCTACGAATGTTGGCATGCTCACTTACTGACTTACGACTGTTGCGTGCCATCGTCAGCGTGATCGAAAGATCTCGTGTAGTCTTGAAGTCATCCCGGCAGAAGGCAGCCAAGTCTTACTCAGCATGCCAGAATTAATGTGTGATCTACCATCAACACAATATGCGACCTACGTTCTTAAAGGAGTATCTCTCAGTGTTTATTCCAATTCTATGAGCCGTTAGTTTGTTAGTTAGTTGGGTAGTTAGGTAGGTAGGTAGTTAGATCTTCGACTTTTTACGTTCCATCAACCGCACATGGTGATCTCAAGACGAATCACTCATTCACAGTAACTCTCTAAGAACTAAGTAACGAACTATCTATGTCTTTTTTTTTTGCTCTGCCAGGTACACGAAGTACCTATACTCCAAAGAGCTTCACCCTCCCCACCGCACCCCTACCACCATCACCACCGCCATCATCTTCATCATCATCATCATAATCACCTCATTATTTCATCTTTATGTCTCCTTTCTGTGTGACAGATAAACGAAGTACCTGAACACTTACCAGTCTCTCAGTCTTTCAGCTGAAACTGAGCAACCCATCAAGCCACCACCATCGCCATCATCATCATCATTATCACCACATTATTTCATCTCTCTGTCTCCTTTCTGTGTGCCACATAAACCAAGTACCTGCACCCTTACGAGTGTGACAAGCTAAAAGCTGAGCAACCCCATGAAGCCACCATCGTCACCATCATCACCATTGTCATCTCTCTGTTTCCTTTCTGTTTGCCAGCTACACGAAGACATCGTCATCATTGTCATAGTCATCGTCACCACTCATCTGTCTGTCTCCTTTCTGTGTGCCAGGTACATGAAGTACCTTGTACGCTTACGAGTGCGACCAGCTGAAGATGAGCAACCCCATGAAACCACCATCGTTATCATCAGCATCACCACTCACCTCTCTGTCTCCTTTCTGTCTGCCAGGTACATGAAGTACCTGTACCCCTACGAGTGCGACAAGCTGAAGCTGAGCAACCCCAGCGAGCTGCAGGCGGCCATCGACGGCAACCGTCGGGAGGGTCGTCGCTCCAGCTACGGCTACGACCTGTCCCCGGGGCCCACGCTCGTGCCCTCCACGCACCACCTCAACGGCTCGCTCATGAACGGGAAACTGGGCCGCGGATCTCCAGGTGAGTGCTGGGGTCATTATCGTTACGGTGGGGAGGGCTGGGGTCATCATCGTCAAGGTGGGGAGGGCTGGGGTCATCATCGTCAAGGTGGGGAGGGCTGGGGTCATAATCGTCAAGGTGGGGAGGGCTGGGGTCATCATCGTTAAGGCGGGGAGGGCTGAGGTCATCATCGTTAAGGTGGGAGGGCTGGGGCCACTATCGTCAAGGTGGGGAGGGCTGGGGTCATCATCGTGAAGGTGGGGAGGGCTGAGGTCATCATCATCAAGGCGGGGAGGGCTGTTGTCATCATCATAAAGGTGAGAAGGGCTGGGGCCATCATCGTCGATGTGGGGTGGGGAGGGTTGCGGTCACCATCGTCATGGGTGGGGAAGGTGGTGGTGGTGGTTGTGGCTTTGTTGGTGCATGTGTTTTTGTGTGTGTGTGTGGGGGGGGGGGGGGGGGCTTTTTTTCTTGTTCGTTTGTTTGCTTGTTCGTTTTGTTGTTGTTTGTTTGTTTTTTGCCATTATTTCTAGACGAAAGGGTGGTTAACCAGTGTAGTGTGGTGGCTGACTTCCTTGCCCTGCTGCCTCCCACTCCTTCCATCCGCCTTGTGTTCTTTTCCTTTCCTCCTCCTCTTCGTTTTTCTTCTTTGGCCTGTTGGCCCCATTTTGTCTTCTCTGCCCCGATCCACCCTTCTTTGTTTAGCTGGTTGGGCCTTCACTCTGTGTTTTTTTCTTTTCCTTCTTCCTCCTCGTACTCTGTCTTTTTTCTTTGGCTGGTTGGGCTTCCATCCTGTGTTCTTTTTATTTTCTCCTCTTCCTGCTTCTCTCTTTATTTCTGTGTATCTTCTCTCTCTCTCTCTCTCTCTCTCTCTCTCTCTTCTCTCTCTCTCTCTCTCTCTCTCTCTCTCTTTTATCTTCTCTTTTTTCTTCTTCCGATTAGGCCTTGTTGATCACTTTGGTAAAGATGCTGATAATTAGTCAGTTGACCGGTTGAATGATTAAAAGTGATTGATGGCTGTTCATAATCGGTGATCCCTAATCACAAGTGTGGTCTGCTTTCAAACCCTGGGCCTCTCCTCCAGGTGTAGTGTTCCTCATTCACACCGACTCTCTTTCTACCTATCAAACTGTGAACCAGCCCTCCACACGAAACACATCGGTACTGCCAGTCCGTGTGACCCCCCCCCCCCCCCACCCACCCCACCCTCGCCCCTCTCTTAACCTCTCCTCCCCCGCCTCCCTCTCCGAAGGAAAAAAACAAACACCTGGACGAGGAAAACTTCCTGTGAAGTACTGCTCGTACAGTTCTTCTTTTTCTTTCTGTTCAGTATAATCACAAACTTTACCAAAACAGTACACCGAGCCATGTAAATGACTACGAAAAAAAAAAAAAAAAAAAAAAAGAAAGAAAAAAAAAAAAGAAAAAAAGAAAAAAAAGAGGACCCGATCCATTATATCCGAGATAAGCATTATGATTATCTCCCAGACAGCGGCGCTGATTTTTCTCTCTGTGATAAGCATTATCGCTTTAATCATCTTGATTAACGACCGGTCATACGGCAGTCGCCGGCAGACAGGTATTCATTAGAGTGTGCCCCAAAGTACTGGCAGGCTTTTGAAGGGATCCAGTGATATTAGCCCAAACGCCGGCATAAAACTGTCATAGCTGCTTCAAGGTTCACCAAGCCCGGCTCCCTTGGGCGAGGCGGCACAGAGTGTATCAAATTCTCTCGCTATCAAACAATGGACACTTCATCGAACAGATGGACGGCATGCGGGCGCGCTGGTGTAGAGGGAGGAAGGAGGAGGAGGAAGGAGGAGGAGGGAGGTTTGATCCCGAAAGCCACAGTCTGTGAGGGTTGTATAGAAAAGAAGGATGTTTAGGGTAACGCCATGCACACTCAGTGTCGACTTTCGACTTACCGAAGAAGGTATATCGTATAACGAGTTTATGATAGAAGCCCGATAAAAAATTAAAAAATAAAATAAAGAAAGGCCGACGTGATGAGAGTCCATGTCCCTTTTGATATTAAAACCATTCTTTCTGAAACCTTGTCCTTTTATAGTCCCATGCAAATAAACCCCAAATAAAATTATATAAAAAAAAAACACTGTCTGAAACTGAAACCTAGTCCTTTCATATTCCCATGCTATTAATCCCCCCACAAAAACCACTCCTTCAGAAACCTTGTCCTTTCATATTCCCACGCAACTAACCCCCTGAAAAAGACCCCTTTTTTTTTTCTTCTGAAACCTCGCCCTGTCTGAAACTTGCCCTTTCATATTTCCGCTCAAACTGAAATCCTTGAAAAAGGGACACCGCTCTTTAGGGCAGCTTATAATTCAGCTTGAGTTTTTGGGGTGGTCTCCAGAGCTCAGGAGCTGTGTGAAAGACAAGAGGGACATCCTGGGCTCCCCGTCCGTAATAGTCCGTACGGCCTCTGTGGACGTAAGGCAACATTGAAAGGGCGGTCTTAAAAAAAGGGGGGTTCCGCTGTATTTTTTCCTCGGGGCAAATTAGCGGCCGGGAGTCGCTGCTTGGAGCTAATCGCTTGAAACTTGGTTCCGAACGGAACGTTGCGTTCACTTCGTCATATCCGAGTTACGTTCAGCAATTCACAACCCTCCCTGACCCGTAACATTGAATGGAAAATTGCTGTAAAGGAGGGATACTTAATAATAATAATAATAATAATAATAATAATAATAATAATAATAAAGAGGATTTCCGTGAAATTGGTCGAGCGTGAAGGCGTGAAGCAACTCGGTACAGACACCGCTTAACTCAGCAATTTGACAAAGCCGGACATGGCGTTAAGTCAAGCGTGAAGGCGTGAAGCAACTCGGTACAGACACCGCTTAACTCAGCAATCAAACAAAGCCAAACCTGGCATTTAGTCGAGCTTGAAAGCGGGAAGCAACTCGGTACAAATACCGCGCGTTTAACTCAGCAATCAAACAAGAGAGCCGGTTTGACCTAGCTGTAAGGCGGTAGGCTGGTAAGCGGAAGGACCTCGGTTCGATACCGCTTCGGCTCTCCTTTCTCTTCAAAAGTTGTGGTTTGTGGACACTGTCTTGTGATTTTGTCCCTCACAATTAATGAAACATTAAAATGGCTCTCACCGCTGCCCATCTTAATGCAGGTCATTCTGGTGGTGACAATGCAGCGATAGGTATATACTCTCCCTCTTCCCCCACCTCCATACCCCCTTCCCCCCAGTCTCCCCGTCCCTAATAAGCCTTATGGTTTCTGTGGACGTTAAGCACCATGTTTACTTTACTTACTTCAGCAATCAAACAAAGCCAAACTGGCATTTAGTCCAGCATGAAAGCGTGAAGCAACTCGGTACATCACCGCTTAACTCAGCAATCAGACGTTTGGCATTTAGTCGAGCATGAAAGCGTGAAGCAGCTCAG
>JABMCL010002400.1:742500-747500 GCA_018857735.1 Alviniconcha marisindica | reverse complement strand
CCAGGGAGTGATTGCATGGTCACAGTGTAATAATCACGTTCTTCTTTAATGTTGCTTTACGTCCACGAGTGATTGCATGGTCACAGTGTAATAAACACGTTCCAGAGAGTGATTGCATGGTCACAGTGTAATAAACACGTGCTTCTTTAATGTTGCTTTACGTCCAGGGAGTGATTGCATGGTCGCAGTGTAATAAACACGTTCTTCTTTAATGTTGCTTCACGTCCGCAGAGACCATATGGAGTATTAAAGACGGGGAGTCCAGGACGTCCACCTCGACTTCCACATAGCTCCTGAGATCTGACAGTGTAATAGTTCAGTGTTGCTTTACATCGACAGACACCGTACGGACTATTAGGGACGGGGAGCCTAGGACGTCCACCTCGCATTTCACACAGCTCCTGAGCTCTGAAAGTGTAACATGTTCAGTGTTGTTTACGCCCACGGAGACCGTACGGACCGTTAGGGACGGGGAGCCCGGACCTCCACCTCGACTGTGTCTGCATAGAGTTTTCATAGTGTGTTTGTCTGCATAGTGTTGTCACAGTGTGTGTCTACACAGTGTTGTCACGGTATGTGTCTTCACAGTGTTGTCACAGTGTGTGTCGGCATAGTGTTGTCACAGTGTGTGTCGGCATGGTGTTGTCACAGTGTGTGTCGGCATGGTGTTGTCACAGTGTGTGTCTACATAGTGTTGTCACAGTGTGTGTCTACACAGCGTTGTCACGGTATGTGTCTTCACAGTGTTGTCACGGTGTGTGTCTACACAGTGTTGTCACAGTGTGTGTCTACATAGTGTTGTGACCGTGTGTGTCTACATAGAGTTGTCACAGTGTGTCTTCGCATAGTGTCATAATATATACACTTTCCTACGCCCAAGAGCCTGCAGATAACATCTGTGGCGACCCAACCAACCAGCCGAATAATCACCAGCTGATGATTGGGCCTAGAATCTTTACAGTCTTACTACAGCTGAAAACCCATACATCTACGGTCACTGCAGGAAACTTGATTTTTCCTGACTCGCAAAAACAGGTTTGGCCTGTTTTTGATTCCTTTTGTAACGAGACACAGTTTACACCACGGGGAGGCTATTTCGATATCAAATCCGAGGAAGTATCTTGACAACTTAAAGCAAACCCATCCCAGGTCGCAAGAGCCTGTACCAAAAGCTCTTGCGGAGTTAAGCTTATGAAACCGGGAGCGAGCATGAATCGTCACAAAATCGAGGTCCGTGTCTGCAATATATCTTGACTGGGGAGATGTCTAATTTCGGGACGCTTGTAATCAAAGTCTGTAGATAAATCCGGATAATTGTAGTGCAGTAGCATTTGCTTTTGTGCAGGCGAGGTTGAAGTAAATTTCTATCTGATGAGAATGCGAGATTAGAGTGTTATGAGACGGGCCACAGGGGATCTGATTGCATCAGATGACAGAGTGGGACCCGGGGAGATAAGGCTTAGGGGAATGTCACATTGTATTGTCGTCTGCTGCTCTCAAATGTGCCCTACGAGGTCAGAAGCTTTTGTTGTCTTGAAGATTAGACTGGGTGTTTTCGTACTTGGATTTAGAAAGCCGGTTGGACGAATGGTAGCTAGAGTGTGTTCAGCTATATATCCATGTGTTTCCACGTGGTTTTTATAGATTTTGTTGTTGTCTTGAAGATTAGATTGGGTATTTTTGTACTTAGATTTAGAAGGTCGGGTGGACAAATGGCAGTGTGTTCAGCTATTTATCCATGTGGTTGCACATGTTGTTTTTTATATACTTTTTGCTGATGTATAAAGGCTGGGTTGCAGGCTACTCCAGCATGTACTTGTGCGTCTTCCTGTCTATGCTCGCCTAGGAACAAGTAGAGTGGTAGAGTGTGTTCAGCTGTCCATGTGGTTGCACATGATTTTATAGATTTTTGTTGTTGTTGTTGTTGTTGTTGTTGTTGTATCAAGGCTGGGTATAGGCTACTTGTATATGTACTGGTGCGTCTTCCTGTCCTTCTTGCTTTTGAACAAGTTAAAATGCTGTCTTGAAGATTACTGTGGATATCTTGGTAAAGTTTGGACACAGAGATTCGCTTGGGGCGATTTGTAGAGACAGTTAATAATAATAATAATGTACATTTATCATGCGCTCATCAACGCCTTGAGCGCTCACATGATACATATTAACCTAAATATGATATTCTATACACATGTAGAGCATAGTCCTACCAAAACAATTTACATAAAGCATTATACCAAAACAACAACAACAACAAACGCACTACAAACACACACACACACACACACACACGCACCCCCCCCCCCCACACACACACACACACGCACGCACGCACGCACGCACGCACGCACAAACACACACACACACACACAGACAATGATTGTAGCAGAAACTGTTCAGCTATTCATGTGGCTGTACGTGGTTTTAAACAATATTGTAACCTAAGCAGTGTCGTACATGTATGTACGTCCCTACCCACTTCTGCTGGCCTGTCAAGAAGCTTAAAGTTTATCATTAAAACGTACAAAAGAAAAACAGATTTAAAAAAAGAAGAAGAAAAAAGCGGAAAGAGCAGACGAGCCAGGCAAAGAAGGAAATGAGTAAAGAAAAGAGGAGCATGGATTAAACCACACAGTTCTCCTGACGTGAAGCTATTCATCTTATTTTTCACTTATAATGCCTGACAACCACTTGAGATATCCTGTGTCATGAAGAACTGTTTGTTCTGAAATGGAGCTGGAGCGGATGAAGTTAAAGTTTAGAAACCTCAGTGGGAGTAGGTTGTTGTTGTTGTTGTTGTTGTTGTTGTTGTTGTTGTTGTTGTTGTTGTTGTTGTTGTTGTGTTGTGTGTTCTCAGGCTGAACACTCTGGGGGTCACCTGGTGTATTCAACTGTACATTGAAAGGGCATTTCATAGGGTGAGAGGATTGCGCGTGTGACCGTTACTGCGAATAGGCCTAACAACATTTTGATATAGTTTTGGTGTTCTTGCTAGTGTCATTGTGTTGCGACACAGCCCAAGCCAAGGCAGAGTAGGAGTAGGTGAAACAATGGAGTGACAAAGATGGTGGGGGTGGGGGAGGGGGGGGGCGAGAGAGAGAGAGAGACTGAGAGAGAGAGAGAGAGAGAGAGAGAGAGAGAGAGAGAGAGAGAAGGGGTGAGAATGAATGAAGAATGAATAAACTTTATTTTACGAGGGTAGTGGAGAAGACTCGAAGTCTTTTTACATCCAGCCCCTCGCCCATGAGGGAAACTACTATTAACTAAGGATACAGTGAGCTACAGTATGTTGAGTACATGTACATTCATACAAACGATGTTGAGAGAGAGAGAGAGGAGAGAGAGAGAGAGAGAGAGAGAGAGAGAGAGAGAGAGAGAGAGAGAGAGAATGTTTTACGGCGGGTTAAAACATTAGATTTATTTGAACCAAAATATGAACAGCAACAACTATGGCCTCAGGTAGGCTACAGTAGTAACCAATCCATTGTCGGACTCTCGAAGTACAGTGGCCTTTCTAATATGGGCAGATGCATGAGTCTTGATTCTTTCCTCAGAAAGCATTACTTAAGATGCCTAAATCCTTTTTGTGGGTTTTTGTTTGTTTGTTTGTTTCGTTTTGTTTTTGTTTGTTTTGTTGTTTGTTTTGTTTTATATTCTGAACAAGGTGCTTATTTTTCTGTCTAACCTATGTTCTTGGTACGGCACAGAATGACTTTCCTTCTTTCAAATCATGTTCGGTGACAGCTTTCTGTGCTACTAAAGTGAGCAAGTAGTTTCTGAAGACTTCGCTTCTTTGGCTGACCAAGCCAAACAACTCTAACCTTTTGACAAGGCCCCTCACCCCTAAAACTAACACAGCTGACCGAAATGTCACGCTTCCAGATGGGTTGTGACATATCTCCATTGAATAACCTATTGATTTTCTTTCCATGACGGTTTCTGATACTGACCCAGTGTCAAAACGTAAGACAAACAAATTCCGAGACAGTTTCCTGTCGGGCTAAGCGAGACTGACATGCGTTTTTGGCACCTCTAGTCTTAATCGTATTGTTGGCCTAGTTCACTCGATCGGTAAGGGGGCGCTAGCAGCGGCGGCGGCGGCGGAGTTTCTAGTACTTATTTCTCTTGATTACTCGCTATCAATTTACACGATCTGCCAGTGACCACGGGAGCTCAAGGAACGCCCTTTCACGTGAAGAGGAGGCGACAGTCGCACTTCTCTCGTCTGATTGACAGTGATTGTAGTGCCAGCTTGGTTGGTGAGACGCCCGTGATTTCGGTCACCGCTGATCTGTTGCGGTATTGTCACCGGTTGCGTGGTGACAATAACTGTTTGAGGATGTTACTGTTCAGGCAGACAAATTGTTGATTGAAAGAAACCCTTCTGTCTGGCATGGTTTCCGCCTGACCTTATATAATATTGTCGTGGCCGGCTCCATTCAATGCATAAAATATATACCATTTTAAGCGCACTTCATTATTTTTGTTGGTCAGTTTGTTTTATTTTGTTTTGATGTTGGTGCTTTTTTGATGTTTTGTTTTTTGTCGTTGTTGTTGCTCATGTTAACGATTTTTTCCTTTTTCTTACTACAGGATGTTATGTTTACAATTAAGCCACCTTGCTCATCTCCGTGTACAGCTTCTGTGGCGGATTCTTGCCAAACAGAAATAAACTGCAAACATCTACAGACTCCAGCGTAACTAACCTCTGTGTATGTGTGTGTGTGTTTGTGTTCTTTCAGACGACGGTCGGTCCGAGGTGGACGGGTCACTGGTGGTCACTATGGAGGTGAACGGCATCATGTACCAGGGCCTTCTCTTCGCCACCGGCCACCCCAGCAGGCGGATGTAGGTTCAGATCCTGCTCGCAGCGCCCATCATGACTCAGTGACAAGTTTTCTGCAGACGCCGGACCGCACGGCGCTGTGTGCTTGGACCGTACCCATCGGATGCATGTAGCATGTATCTAATAAATAGCACACTTCCTTGGGACGTTTCTCTGG
>JABMCL010002400.1:670000-720000 GCA_018857735.1 Alviniconcha marisindica | reverse complement strand
AGGCAAAGAGGGTTTAGGCCAGTATATAGTCGATTCTTTAAGTAGGCAAGGAGGGTTTAGGCCAGTATATAGTCGATTCTTTCAGTAGCCAAGGAGGGTTTAGGCCAGTATATAGTCGATTCTTGCGGCGGCAGTACGCAAGGAGCGTTTAGGCCAGTATATAGTCGATCCTTTCAGTAGGCAAGGAGGGTTTAGGCCAGTATATGGTCGATTCTTGCAGTAGACAAGGAGGGTATATGCCAGTATAACATATAGTCGATTCTTGCAGTACGTGGGGAGGGTTTAGGCCAGTATATAGTCGATTCTTGCAGTACGCAAGGAGGGTATCGGCCAGCGGTGGAACATAGGCTATAGCTTTATTATAACGGTGGAACACGGACACAGTGGAGCTCAGTTACAGACGACGGTGTTGGAGCATAGATACGCCAGTGGAACATGCCAGGGGTACGAGTGGAACCGATGGCACAGACACGACTGGACGTCATGGTGGAACACACTGACACTGACACACTCCTAGCATCGCTTTCCGGCACCTTCCTCCAGATTTTTCCAAAGTTGGTTACGCCAGTAGGTAAACATGGTGCTTAACGGCCACAGAAATCATAAGGCTTATTAGGGATGGGGAAAGGTGGGGACGGGGTACGGATGGGGGGGGGGGGTAGGAGGGAGGGGGGGGGATGGGGGGCGAGAGAGGAAGGACTCAGGGAGGGAATTATATGCATATCGCTACATTGTCACCACCTGAATGACTCCTGCATTAAGATGAGCAGCGATGAGAGCCATTTTAATGTTTCATTAACTGTAAGGGACCAAGTCACAAGACAGTGTCCACAGACCACAACTTTCGAAGAGAAATGAGAGCCGAAGTGGAGACGAACCGAGGTCCTCTGCTTACAAGCCTAACGCCTTACCGCTAGGCCAAATCGTCTCTCTGGTTACGCCACTGAAGGGGCACTCTTTTATCTTCGCGCAGCTGTCCACCGACGGTTTTAGCGCCGCCATCCGAAAGGTTTTGGCATTAAGACTGCAAGTTGCAAAAACATAAAACCAATAAAATAGACGGGCTTCGCATGAAACCTATCCAACTCCGGTGTAAGGGAAGCAACCCATACGCACTCTGAAATAGTTGTGCCCCTTCAATTGGAAAAGAACCCCCAAAATGTAGGCCGCATATTTGACCAATGTCAGCTTGATAACGACTTCTATTACAATCACACTTGATAACTACTTCTAGTATAATCACATGGATTTTGTGTATAAATAACCAGGTGTGTGTGTGTGTGTGTGTGTGTGTGTGTGTGTGTGTGTGTGTGTGTGTGTGTGTGTGTGTGTGTGCGCGCGCCGCGCGCGCGCGTGTCATTTGTCCCGGCCGCCGTAGGCTACTCAACATCAAGTTAAAATGGCTCTCATCGCTGCCCATCTTAATGCAGGAATCATTCTGGTGGTGACAGTGTAGCGATAGGTATATAATCTCCCTCTCCCCCCACCTCCATACCCCCTTCCTCCCCGTCCCTAATAAGCCGTACAGTTTCTGTGGACGTTAAGCACCATGTTTTACGTGTCGGCCCCGGCCGGGGTCTTCTGTTGTTGTTTTTTGGTCTCCCTGGTGTCGAGATTATAGCTAAGTGACCAGCGGCTCAGACGGTGGAAGGCCTGGCAGACGACACTCTAGCAATACATCGTTTTATTTAATGGATACATAACTGTGCATTTTGGAAGTCACATCAGTAAGTCGTGTACAGTCATTCCGTCACCTTTCAAAATGAGTCATCTTAAATGCTAAGTAAGTAAGTAAACATGGTGCTTAACGACCACAGAAACCATGAGGCTTATTAGGGACGGGGAGATGGGAGGGAAGGGGGTATGGAGGTGGGGGGGAGAGGGAGACTATATATATAGTTATCGCTACGCGGCCCGTCCCTAATAAGCCTTATGGTTTCTGTGGACGTTAAGCACCATGTTTACTTACTTACTGCGGCTGTCCCCACCGGAATGACTTCTGCATTAAGATGGGCAGCGATGAGAGCCACTGTTTTAATGTTTCATAATTGTGAGGGCCAAAGTCACAAGACAGTGTCCACAGACCACAACTTTTGAAGAGAAAGGAGAGCCGAAGCAGATTCGAACCGTGGTCCTTCTGCTTACCAGCTTAACGCCTTACCGCCAGGCCAAACCGGTTCACAAATGCTAAGCCACAGACTGGCCCATCAAATAACGACACGAGTGAATTTGTAGACCGGAAGTAAAACATTGCAGTTCCCTCCCTTGATATAGTTCAGCGAAAGTGTTGAAACGGCGCGAAATTGATGTTTATGGTAGCCTAAAACAGCATGCATCAAGAAAAAAGAAGAGCGTTGTCAACCGCAAAGAACCACGTCGCTACTTCTAGAGGGGATGCTGCAAACAGAGGAAGGTCTAGACCTGTAAATGGAACTTCAGATGGCTTTCAAGAAGGAGCTATCGTCAGAATCAAATTGGAGAACATTTTGTAAGGCTAACAATTTTCAGTCTTGCGATTACGGGCTAGGCATGAAACTCGAGAAGTTTGAATTTTAATACTGAAATCAGAGATTGAGAATTGTTTACTGTATTTAACATGTGTCGGTCGTTTATAATGGTTAACGGTGAGAAAATGTGTATTGGATGGTGACCGCGGTGAACGAGAATGCGTGTAGAACTGCAATTTCAGGTTGTCGTTTTAGGTGAAGTGAACGAAGTAGAAAGGGGTAGAACCACTTTCCACTTTACAGCATTCAGCAGAGTTAATAACGGCATTTTAACACCCTGTACAAAGACTGGGCTGAACAATAACAGTCAACAGTGATGGCTTTATAAATATAATAATAATAATATATATATATTTTTTTAATGGTTAGCAATAAATCCTGTATACTTTTTTTTAATGGTTAGCAATAAATCCTGTCACATTTATACCACTGACGTACAAGATGAGGAACACATACTTGATATTGTGTGCCATGTGACATGTTAATTGTTATTGATTGGTTGAGTGAATTATAGTTGTTTTTATACAGCTTCTGTATGAATCTATGATGTTTATGTTTACATTTTAACTTAAGTCAAACGTGTGTAATTATTTTACTTTTGATAAAATATTTTATCCCAAGTCAGGACTCAGATGTCTATAATTAGTGTTATAAATAGTTCCAGTAAAAAGAAAAAAGGGAAAAAAAGAGGTATAATCATGATGTTTGTTTTTGTTCACAGAATATATGAGTCAGTGGAGTTCCTCACTGGATCTAGCCTAAATGTGATCATTGGACCTAATGGCACAGGAAAGTCTGCAATTGTGTGTGCCATTTGTCTGGGCCTCGCAGGCAAAACCAGCTGGTTGGGGCGTGCAAGCAGTCCTGCAGACTACATCCGCTACGGCACAAACAGAGGCATCATTGAACTTGAACTGTGTGTATTTCATTGTGTTGCAATTAGCCACCAGATTTTGATGTTGCTAATTCTAGTTAACTTATGTAGACAGTAAGAGGAAGATGGAAAGTACGATAGTAGTTTCAGTAAAATTATGTGTTACTGCTTTAAAAATTATGTTTTACTACTTTTAGTGTCATCTGAAGTCAGGTTTGCTGTGTCCCTCTGGGGCATGTTGAAACTTGAGTACATAGTTTGCAGTGTTAACAACACACAAGGTTTAGGGGCTCAGAGATATTTGGTGAAATCCCAGAGGCCAAGCGGGTCACAATGCACAAGGGTCACGGCCATTAGTAGCATTACCAACCATGCTAGTTACTACTTTTACTTTACACAAATTACAGGAGTAATTATTGACTGGTGTACACACACACATGTGTGTACGTACTACTTTTACTTTACACAAATTACAGGAGTAATTATTGACTGGTGTACACACACACATGTGTGTACGTGCACACACACACACACACACAAGGGTCACAACCATTAGTAGCATTACTGACCATACTAGTTACTAGTAACTACTTTTACTTTACACAAATTACAGGAGTAATTATGACTGGTGTACACACACACACACACGTGCACTTTTGTGCACACACATACACACACACACAAGGGTCATAACCATTAGTAGCATTACCGACCATACTCGTTACTACTTTTACTTTACACAAATTACAGGAGTAATTATGACTGGTGTACACACACACATACACACAAGGGTCACAACCATTAGTAGCATTACTGACCATACTACTTTTACTAGTTAATACTTTTACTTTACACAAATTACAGGAGTAATTATGACTGGTGTACACACACGTGCGCACGCACACACACACACACACAACATTTGTACATGCCACACACACACACACACACACACACACAAGGGTCACAACCATTAGTAGCATTACTGACCATACTAGTTACTACTTTTACTTTACACAAATTACAGGAGTAATAATGACTGGTGTACACACACACACACACATGTGTACATGCACACACAAGGGTCACAACCATTAGTAACATTACCGACCATACTATTACTAGTTTTACTTCACAGGAGTAATTATGACTGGTGTACACACACACTCGCGCATGCACACACACACACCCACACACACTGAGTGACTGACACTAGTGACAGAGAAGACAAACCAAAAGTTAGTAACATTTAGCTGTAACATAAAGTAACAATTACAGAAGAAACTAATAGTAGTAATACTGACACAACTGTGCCACTGATGCATTGACCAGTATTGTGTTTGTAATGCCTACTATGGTAGTAGTACTAGTAATGCTAATTGTATATATATATCTGGGTCAACTCAAATGTCACACGTTAATGTGTCTGTGCAATGCATGGGTTGGAAGTTAGTTGATTTGGTGCGAGGTTAATGGTAATTAGTACACTATGTCAGATAATAACAAATCTGAAGCAGCAAGACCTAGAACATTTGTACAGAATCAATAAATAATAGAGCGAATAATTTCATTAGCACTCAAGAGACATTGCATGAACGCACAACAAAGACCTGAGTCTCATAGATGGTAACTTTCATCTGGTGTGTGAATAAATTTTTGTACAACTTAAAACTTAAAGTACATAATCTCCACCAAAGGCACTTCCTCAAAAGTAACTGGTGGAGTTCATGTACCTTCAGTTTACTTGCATGAAGTGTGAGCTTTTATAGGCAACTCAGGTCCTTTAATTTCTCTGATGAGATAATGAAGTAATCTTGGTGTTGTGTTCATGTGACATCAGATAATAGTGCCTTTAATTTCTCTGATGAGATAATAATCTCAAATCTGGGTGTTGTGTTCATGTGACATCAGATGAAATACTAATAATTATGTTACAAACTAGGACTGTAAGTGTAACTAATAATTATGTTACAAACTAGGACTGTAATTGTAACTTGCTCTACAGTCAACAGTCGTTACAGTGTCAGGGAGATTGATTCTGAACTACCTATACAGTGGATTCGTTTCAGCTTCAACTGTGATGGAGACAACTACATTATACGACGTGAGATCTCCCGAGGGAGAGACAACAAAGTCTCATCAAACTGGTGGGTCAACGGGCGTGCTGCTAACCTGAAGAGCGTAAGTTGTGATTTCAAAAAAAAAATCATTTGATGTCAATTTTCAAACAAATGCAGGTGTTCTTTTACAGGGTTCGCACGGTCTTTGAAAGTTTGGGAAAAATGGGATAAGCTTTTCAAGGCCTTGAAAGTCTGTGAAAACTGAGTGGGGTCTGAAAGTTTGTGAATTTGTGGTCTTCAGAAAAAGCTAGGGAAAAACTGTCAGCTTACCAGTCAGAAACTGAATTTCCCAAGACCGAACAGTAGTTTAAAAAAAAAAAACGCAGTGCGAAATCACAAAGAACACACTTCCTATCAGTTTTGACTGATAGAGTGCATCAGCCATCAGCTATAGTAAGGGTTACGCCCCTTTACTGGATGTGCGGAAGAGTTGTGTACCTTCATGTTGCTTTTCTGCACCATATTGCAAAGGTTTGGGAAAAGTTTGTGAATTGTGAAAGGATTTTCTGTATGAACCCTGTTTTAGTTTTGACATATGGAACTGACTGAAAGTGGCGTGCCAGAAGTTGTTGGCATTCCAGATTTTAAGAATGGTGTTCTTGCTTTTCTTAGTCGTAAGCAGAGAGAGAGGAGTGGGAAGAGATTTAATTCTGAACTGTTCTGAAGTTTGGAATTTTGTCAGTTGCTGTAGGGTAGGGTATCATCGTACTGTAATGCTAGCTTTTATGGTTTTATTTTTAGGTGGAAGAGATGGTTGCCCGTCTGAACATCCAGGTGGGGAACCTGGTTCAGTTTCTTCCCCAGGAAAAGGTGGCAGACTTTGCCCGTATGTCCCAGCAGGAGCTGCTGGAAAACACAGAGAAAGCGGTGAGTTTATTTATTTATTTATTGCCCGGCAGAATTTGTCTCAGCGGGCATTGTGAGACAGAGCAAGCAGTGTTGTTGTTTTTGGCCTTGTTGTTTTTGTTTTGCAAAACAGTTTGTGCTCTGTAAGAACTGTCCATTATTAGTATTTTTATGACACACCAAAATTGCAAAAAAGCGAGAATTTGATGGTAGAAAATGCATTTGCATGTGATGTACATGATTGTGATGTACATGATTGTGGGAAAAAGGAAGGATTTTACAGTGGAAAATACAATATTTATCATTTTACGTGTGATTTTGTGAAGCCAGCAGGAGTTGCTAGAAAATGTAGAGAAAGTGGTGAGCTTACCTATTGCCTGGCAGACGTGAATACTTCATTTGCTAGTTTCTGCAGTGGTTGCTGCAAAATCTGGCTTAACATTAATACCCCTTTAAATACCATAGATGTCATTTAAATTGGTATTTGTAAAGCACCTAACCTGAGCCTGAAGTGCATGCACACTTACACGCATGCACACACACACACACACACACACGTGTGCACACACACACACTCTAGATGTCCACACTGAAGTACGGATGCATGAAAGTTAAAAATCAGCATCCATTACATTTGTTCTCTCTCTGTTGTCAACTGAGGCTGTTAATTATCTTTTTGGTTGTTTTTCAGCTTGTTTTATTTTTGACTCTACCCCTTTTTTTGTTTTGTTAATTTGTAATATAACTATAAGACTGCATATTTAACTTATTTTTGAGTGTTTTTTTTGTTTGTTTTTAATTAATTTTATCTTTTTGTATTGTTGGTGTTACACTTAATAACTTTAGCAGTTCCTGACAACTTGTTATTACAATTTACATATGAGACTGTGACAAAAGGTGGTTATACAGTGCACTACAAATATTAAATTGATAATAAACTAACATGTACAGATCATCCTCAGTGTGTTTGATGTTTGCCTTGTTGGATTGTTTGTATCGCCCTTGTATAACCACACTGGTTGACCGGGCGTAAAACACCAGTTTACTTACTTACGGGATTGTTTGCTTTCTAAAAAGATACATGTGATATATGTACGTATTTGAATGTAAATGGGGCTGGATGAATACCGTGCCTTTGATTTTTTTTTGATTTTTTTTAAAGGAACTTGTGACACTGCAACAATTTAAGGATGTGTGACCAGAGCTGAAATGTGGACTTTTTTCTCTCTTTTTTGTTGCGAATACCCCCTAAAGTGCCGGAATAATCATCAACATGATTGTGGGCATCTAAGGAAAGAAGAACTGGATTCAAAATTCAGGTGAATTCAGACCTGCACTAAGATCTTGCATTGCTTTGTTTCAGGTGGGTCCGCCAGAAATGCACGAGATTCACCAGCGCCTCATTGAAAAGAGCCAGAAGACCCAAGACCTTGACAGGCGGCTAGAGACCATGCGCAGAGACCTGGACACCGAAGTGCAGAAGAATGCACGCTTAGAGCCCGATGTGAACAACTTCAGAGAGAGGGAGAAGTTCCTGGAAAAAGTCAACTTATTGAAAATGAAAAGACCTTGGCTGGTATGCAGGCTAAGCATGCATATATATATTTGTGGGAATATGTATGTCTGTGCCAGCAGTGCATGTATGGGAACTGTCCTTATTTTATGCTTTCCCAGAGCTCCACCCCAGCCCAGATGACCACTCCACTCTCAGTCATTGCGCTAGACATTAAAAAATGGTTCACGGAAACCAGTCAGATACACAGCTGTCTGTGCTATTACTGAAGCTCTACTCGCACCCACCCTGCTCCCTTCCCTGTCTTGAACACACAAGCACTCTCTGTCCAATGCACACACACATACACTTGCATACATAAACACGCATGCTGTGCTGCGTCTAACCAGTCAAAGTAACGGCCAGTACAACTGACTGATTGCCAATTTTGTTTCCAGTATATTATGCCGATCATAACCGGTAATATACCAGAAATTACCAGTTAACATGAACCTTGACAGTCGTTTAAAGAGTCATGGGAAACACATCCTAGCCAATCAGCCGCTGTATATTAACTCTTTCAAGGCCTTCCGCGTCTTAACATGCGGAGCTTAGCAGTACGCTTGACGACGATCCGCGTCTTTAGACGCAGTAAGAATTAAAGATTTTTAACGGTCTTACCAACTTTCGAGTTGACCGGAGGCAATTATATTACACTAACTGCATCAATTTCGAACACTTTCGGTAATACCCTTAGTCCGGTCGAGTGTTCCTTTGTCTGTTTTGGCATCTGTCACATGTGTGTCAAACTGACGAAATTTGCACATTTCAAAATGGCGGCATGCAGAGTGAACATGCATTACTCGGCGCGGGAAACTGTGGAATTAGTACTGAATGAGGGCTCGGATCTAGAAGATCTTTCAGACAGTGAGGTGAGGAGTTTGTGCCAGTAGATCACGAGTCGGACTCGAGAGGCAGCGATAGTAACATCTTCATTTTTATCATTGGGATCCGTGCAACCAGTAGAATAAAACTTTTTTTTACTGTTTGGACAGTTCCCACTTTGCTGTTGCGACAGAGAAAGGTATATGATATGACACTATGGATTATTAATCTCCCAAGTACACATTCCACGCTTTCTAAAAATGTATATGTTTATTGTATTATTCCTAGTAGTTTATTTACTACCATTTTTTTTTTTTAAACAGGCAAAAACAGTGCGTCTACAGGAGCCGAGCGTGCCATTTTGTGGCGTCTTGAATGAGTTAATGAGGCTAAGTCTGGCATGCGCAAAAGTGATATGGTTTGGCCTAGCAGTAAGGCATTCGGCTAGTACGCAGTTCTGCTTTGCTGTTACTCTCCAAAAGTTGTGGTCTGTGGACACTGTCATGTGACTTTGTCCCAAATGGTTACGTTCCTCACAAATATTAAAATGGTTGTCATTACTGCCCGTTTTAATGCAGAAATCATTCTGGTGTGACAATGTGGCGTTGGGTATAGTCTCCCTCTTTCTCCCACCTCCTGGGATCTCGCTCCCCACCAATACCACTTTGGAAACAATTTGGCATGAAACAAGTTTAACCAAACCAAACCAAGCACATGTACATGCCCCCATGTTTGCCAGACTTAGGGTGGAGCTTAAAGCCTGAGCTGTCTTCTGTTAGCGTAAATTGTAATGTGTTCATGTAAGGGCTGTATGCCTTGCTCTACTGTATTTGCATTGTGGCACATTAGATCAGGTTTGTGTCATTTACGGTTGCTCGTGTTGTTTCTGGCTTGCATGGGTAGTTGCGCATTCGCGTGCCTGCCTAACTTGTAGGGTATAAATACTGGAACCAGAGTTTCCATGTGTCTTCAGGAATACGCGGACCTGAAGTCAAAGTTTGAGCGCTTGAAGAAAGAGCGCGACTCCAAAGCGGAAGAGCTGAGGAAAGTGGACAGAGAGCAGGAGCCTCTTCGTCGGCAGAAGGAGGAAATGGGGAACCAGAAGGCCCGACTAGATACCGAGGTCAAGCAGAAGGTGAGGACTTGCAGACTGTGGCGTGTACAGTAAACATTCTACTTGCTGTTGTTTTCATTTATTTCCCTGGCTCGGCTCGGGATGTTCACCCTAGGCTGGTGAGAGTTGGTGTATGCAGCTGTTAACCTGCACAGTTACATAAATATATGTATATATATGTACCCTGCCATGTGTGCAGCTGTTAACCAGTTACATAAATATGTATATGTACCCTGCCATGTGTGCAGCTGTTAACCAGTTACATAAATATGTATATGTACCCTGCCATGTGTGCAGCTGTTAACCTGCACAGTCACCAGTTACATAAATATGTATATGTACCCTGCCATGTGTGCAGCTGTTAACCTGCACAGTCACCAGTTACATAAATATGTATATATATATATGTACCCTGCCATGTGTGCAGCTGTTAACCTGCACAGTCGTCAGTTACATAACTGTATATGTACCCTGCCATGTGTGCAGCTGTTAACCTGCACAGTCACCAGTTACATAAATATGTATATGTACCCTGCCATGTGTGCAGTTGTTAGCCTGCACAGTCGTCAGTTACATAAATATGTATATGTACCCTGCCATGTGTGCAGCTGTTAACCAGTTACATAAATATATATATATGTACCCTGCCATGTGTGCAGCTGTTAACCTGCGCAGTCACCAGTTACATAAATATGTATATGTACCCTGCCATGTGTGCAGCTGTTAACCAGTTACATAAATATGTATATGTACCCTGCCATTGTGCAGCTGTAACCTGCACAATCACCAGTTACATAAATATGTATATATGTACCCTGCCATGTGTGCAGCTGTTAACCTGCACAGTCGTCAGTTACATAACTGTAGATGTACCCTGCCATGTGTGCAGCTGTTAACCTGCACAGTCGTCAGTTACATAACTGTATATGTACCCTGCCATGTGTGCAGCTGTTAGCCTGCACAGTCGTCAGTTACATAACTGTATATGTACCCTGCCATGTGTGCAGCTGTTAACCAGTTACATAAATATGTATATGTACCCTGCCATGTGTGCAGCTGTTAACCTGCACAGTCGTCAGTTACATAACTGTATATGTACTGTGCCAGTTAAATGGCTGTGTGCCAACTCTCAAGGTTCAGCACTTCAAGGCCAGGTGACCTTCGTACAAATGCGCATTTTTTTTAGCATGAAAATGCACGCATTTTAGTGAACAGTTCAAAAGAGGAAGAAGGTTTTTTACAGTAGCCTGCCTTCCATCCTTGTGCACAATATTTTTTATGTTGGGAGAGAAGGGGCGTTTTTGAAGCCAGTCTCGATACGCCAGTCTGGCTGGTGCCCAGGCCGGGAGAGCTCATCTGCTGCATCCCGGTCATAACCTAAGGAGTTAATTGCAAAGTACTTGCACACACTAAACACTTTTCTGTAACGATATATAATTATAAGATTGATGTCTATGCAGTTGCACTGGCGTTTTGTTTAAAATGTGTCATGTTGAAGAAAAGAATTGTGGCACGTAGGAATTTTGTTCAACTAAAGTAGTGTCTTTTGTTGAAGAAAGGAGTTGCTTGTGTGCTGCTGCCGTTTATTTTAAAGTCGCACGTCCAGAAATGCTTCTTGCTCATGTTATAACTATAAGTGCAAATGGACGTTTGTTGTGTTTGATTTTCTGACAGATTGTATAGTGTGCCGTTGATGGAGGTTGAGGTAAGGAGGTCCTGTTTTCAGTATAGCAAGCATTCCGTCCACTTACTCGTGGTTCAAAGGTCACAGGTTCATGTCCCTGCAGGAGTGTTGGGATAATTTTCTTCTCAAGGGTCAACTTTCTGTGATGACTCTTATTTCATTATCGGTTCCACCCCCATGTTACCACAGTAGCACGTAAAAAAAACAAACACGTTCTGCCAGAAGTGCAGGTGACAGATTCCAGCTAAACACACATGCGCATAACATATGCAGTGTTGAATAAAGTGACGCCATAAACTGGTGCAGGGTTGTATGGTGTACACAGAACATGCACCGAGACAGCAGCACTTTAACATGCCACCAGCCATGTAACAACCAAACAGCACTGCAAGTACACCACCCCAGAGGATGTTCAAGACACTCTAAAAGGCCGCGGTCATTCAGAATCCATGTGACAAGAGCGTAGTGAGTCTGTTCGAGAGTAGAGAATAGCGCTATATAAAAGCGATGTTAATTAAAATGCCATGCTGTTTTACAGACAGGAGAGATTCGAGACCATGCCAACCAAGTGAGCAAGAGCTGCCGTGACCTTGAGGACCTTGATGAGAAGGCAAGTGACCCTCTCTTTTTTTCTTTTCTTTCTAAGCTGAGTTCCAACACAAATCAGAACTGTAATTCTACAGCAGTGAGCTCTCATCCTAATGCATTGGTATTTTACAGCAATCAGCTCTCATCCAAATGCATTGGGACTTCTCCCCCCCCCCCCCCCCCCCCAATCTGCCTTAGAATTGCTGTTTTGCTTACAAGGGTATTTCACCCCTGCCATGGTTCTGGAACGTCATGTGATGTCTTGAACAAAGTATTTCTGAACTACTTGTAGAACATCATCTAACCTGCTTGAATTTGGATTTTTCTTGTGCATTCCTTTGGTCAGAGTGTGAGGGGGAAAAACAAGCCTGTAACTGATTGTTAAGGTTTTGTCTTTAGGACAAGGAGACCTTAACTCAATTGCATCGTGGTCCAAATGGCCGCGCTGACCCCTCAAATTGCACCATTTGGGGGCATTTTGACAAAAATCCCCCCAAAATAACCACAAACAGTACAAACTTCAAACAGACAGTTTTGAAGAGATTAAAGTGTGAACTTTAAGAACAGTCTCTTACCTTTAGGAAGGAGGGTGACAGATTTTTGTTGATTTATGACCAGAGATGTATGCAAAGGGGGCATAAGAATCCAGTTTGGGCACCCACAGTCACTCAACAAAATACACCATTCTGCATACATTCTTGACACAAACCCACCGAGATTAGTAGGTTTTACTACAGAAATGTTTTCAATGAAGATAAACCAGAAACTATACACTCCAGTAATTTGACACTCTGCGGGCTAATGAAGTTCAAATTGCACCATCGTCTGGATGCCGCCATTTTGTTTTGAAAAAAGTGTGCCAGTCGCACATGCGATGGAAAAAACTGGCCCAGATTGTTTCATCATTAATTCAAGGAAGGGAATACAAAGAAAAATGGATGAGCTTCTATTTGGTGCCTGATTTGTGTCACTTGCGTTTCTCATGTTGTCATGTAAAATCGTAAACATCCGTTGGAAGCCTGCTTCTGACACAGCTCCAACAGTCAGAGTGTCAGAAGCCCGCATCCGACACATTTTGAAAGAGTTAAACAGGGTCAGTTCAGAGCAGGAGAGAGAGAGATAGAAAAAGAAAAAAAATACTCATTTTATGAAGTACCTGTTGGTGTATCATTCCCCCCCCCCCCCCCCCCCCCCCATCTTGTTAGAAATCAAAATCTGTCTGACAGATTGGTTCTGCCAATTTAACTTTTTTTTAAATTAAAGGAAACTTTTGGGAGGCAATGTGCAGCTGTCAAGGGAAGGAATCAAATGGCACTGTTTTTCTTAACTTTATTAATTTGTTTATTTTCAGATCCAGGAGACCAAGTCCAATCTGACTTTGAAACAAGGCGAAGAGGAGAAAAGAATGAAAAAGTCAGTATATGAGTACTTAATAGTTAATAATTCAGTGCTGATCAAAGTGCAGTTGAACCTTTCGTTGAAACCTATATTTTGGAAGTGTTTGGTGCCGAACTTTGGTAAGACTTTAAAAATACAACAATAAAAAAAATAAAAAAAGCAATTAAATGATCAAGAATATTTTTTTTCTTGCAAGTAGGGTGATCATGAATGTTTTAATAATTAATATTATTTTGATGTGAATGTGGTTGGAAGTGTTTGGGGTTTTTTTCTTTGTTTTTTTTAAGTAGTCTCCCATACCATTGATCATTGATTGTATAGGTGTAGTTTATTCTCTAATTCTAAATGCTGAGAAGGGTGGAAAAAGAATGTTTAATCTTTGTTGTGTCTGTTCTTTCTTCCTTATGTTTAATCTTCGTTGTGTCTGTTCTTTCTTCCTTATGTTTAATCTTCGTTGTGTCTGTTCTTCCTTCCTTATGTTTAATCTTCTTTGTGTCTGCTCTTTCTTCCTTATGTTTAATCTTCGTTGTGTCTGCTCTTTCTTCCTTATGTTTAATCTTCTTTGTGTCTGCTCTTTCTTCCTTATGTTTAATCTTCGTTGTGTCTGCTCTTTCTTCCTTATGTTTAATCTTCATTGTGTCTGTTCTTTCTTCCTTATGTTTAATCTTCGTTGTGTCTGCTCTTTCTTCCTTACGTTTAATCTTTGTTGTGTCTGTTCTTTCTTCCTCATAGTAGTCTTTTCCCAGGCCAGAGATCAACTGGCTGTGATACTGTTTCATTTTGTGTATGGCTGTTTGCCAACTGGTCAGAACTGGTGATCTATTTCAGATTGGAAGACCTCACGAGTCAGCTGGCGGCTTTAGTGTCCGAACTCCAGCAGCTGGAAGGCGCGAATGAAACCCACCTTGCAGTAAGAAGCCAGCAGTACCGTTCATTGGCTGACAAATGATGAGCTTAGAACAGTGTAACCCTTCTTTTAAAGGGGAATGGAAGCAATTACTCAAGCTGGCCTTCAAAGGCAAAAAAATTGAAATAATTTCCGTCTGCAATCATCATTTGGTTGCTCTGTCAATATAGATACACCCCCAAAACTTTTTATGTAGAACGTTTTACACTTCCCTTTATAAATAACTCGGAGATAAGCCTAATTTTTTTGTTATAATAATAATAATAATAATGAATACTTAGAATGCCTAACCCGCACAGGCCCTAAGCGCTTACGCATTCTTTACAAATACACATTGTCAGAATTCAACGCATACAACATGAATGCACACACGCATGCACACACACAGATGCGCACACACAACACACACACACACACAAACACCAGTCACATATCAGGGCAATGAGACTGAAGAAAATGTTTTTAAAAAGAGAAAGGTTTTCAAGGAAGATTTAAAAGAGCTGACAGAGGTAGAATGGCGGACAGAAACAGGGAGTTGGTTCCAGATAACTGGAGCCTGGTAAGAGAAGGATGGTATTCTGAACACTCGGGTGTCTGTAGAAGAGCGGAGCCCAGATATAACCCTTTGCTGTTGTCTGCGCTCAAAGCACCAACTAACTAACTAACCCCAGCCCCTCCCCAATATTTTTTCCCTTTGAATTTGAGCTCCTCAAAGCACCAGCTAACTAACCCACCCCTCCCCAATATTTTTTCCCTTTCAATTTGAGCTCCTCAAAGCACAGACATGTGGGCTAATTCTTTACCAACGCAGAGCAGAAATTGGTTGGCTCGTGACATATTGGATGATACCTTAGTCATCCATTCAGAGCAGGTAACTTTTATTCCTGACCGTATGGTTCCAGGCAGAGATGCAGGAAGTAAGCGACAGAATGCGGCAGCTGATGGGAGACATCAACGCCATCAACCAGCAGGGGTGTGGCGTCTCAACTGAGGTGGACAACTTGCGCAGAGAAATTTGTGGTGGGTTTCTGGCATGAGGGTTGCTTCTGTAGTCTGGCTGCTTTCTAAGACTTCTGTGTCTGGCTGCTTTCTAAGACTTCTTTCAAAGGAGCTAATAATGGAGGCAGCAGTGTTTTATTGGATAGAACAGCCAATTTTTCCTTGCTGGTGGCCGTGACTTCACCTTGCAAAGGAGGGTGCCAATAATGAGTTCAGAAAACTGGGTTTTTCAGTGCGGATGGATCGTGCAGGAATACCCAGGGGGAGGGGCGTTCTGCTAGTACTTCAGCGCCATAGCTTCGTAGCATTTTTGTATGCCAAAGCTATGATCTTGTGATCAGTTCGTTGCCTTACTGGCAACCAGTGCAGTTTATTTGAGACGGGGATAACATGTTCTCTGTTTGCTGTGTGCAAGAGACAGTTTTTGCGGCTGTGCATTTGGCCAGCTGGAGGTGTCGTAATTGTTGACTAGGTCTCCCCCATGAGCAGTTGTTACAGTAATCAAGCCTTGGGCTAGGGTTAGGTTTAGAGGTACCAGACCTGAAGTTAACCACACGCTCATACCCAGGAGAAGAAGAAATCTCCACAGCATGTTTTCTCATACTGCTGTAAGCATACCTCTTCGGTGCATATTCAAAAATGCGCTATAAAAAACTAGTCACTCATGTTCAATCACATGCGGGCGCATTGAGTCTGCTGGAGAGCAGAGAATAGTGCTATGTAAAAGCAATCATCATCATGTTTTCTCATACTGTGTTGTATGCTAATGAAAAGAATTGTTTTCCTGGTGTGTGTCGCGGTGTGTTTAAAAAAATTAATTATAATTATTAACCAATGGCTGTTGATTTTGTTTCAACAGATGCGCAGCATGAACTGAGGCACATTCAAGATGTTGGCAACCAGCGGTTGGAGCAGCTGCGCCGCTACCACAAACAAACCTACGATGCCGTCATGTGGCTGAGGCAGAACAGGAACAAGTTCAAGGCTACCATCCATGAGCCCATCATCCTCTGTGTGAGTGCAGCTGCCCCTCACCCTGTTTTTGATGACATGGTGCCAGTATAAAAAAATTGGTAACAATTTTTACAGCATTCAGCAGAGGGACCTTGGTTCGAATCTGCTTCGGCTCTCCTTTCTCTTCAAAAGTTGTGGTCTGTGAATACTCTCTTGTGACTTTGTCCCGCACCACTGTCTTGTGACTTTGTCCCTCACCACTGTCTTGTGACTTTGTCCCTCACCACTGTCTTGTGACGTCTGTCACCACTGTCTTGTGACTTTGTCCCTCACCACTGTCTTGTGACTGTCCCTCACCACTCTCTAGTGACTGTCCCTCACCACTGTCTTGTGACTGTCCCTCACCACTGTCTTGTGACTGCCACTGTCTTGTGACTTTGTCCCGCACCACTGTCTTGTGACTTTGTCCCTCACCACTGTCTTGTGACTTTGTCCCGCACCACTGTCTTGTGACTTTGTCCCTCACCACTCTCTTGTGACTTTGTCCCTCACCACTGTCTGTGACTTTGTCCCTCACCACTGTCTTGTGACATTGGCCCTCACCACTCTCTTGTGACTTTGTCCCTCACCACTGTCTTGTGACTTTGTCCCTCACCACTGTCTTGTGACATTGTCCCTCACCACTGTCTTGTGACTGTCCCTCACCACTGTCTTGTGACTTTGTCCCTCACCACTGTCTTGTGACATTGTCCGTCACAATTATGAAGCATTAAAATGGCTGTCATTGCTGCCCACCTTAATGCAGGAGTCATTCCGGTGGTGACAGTGTAGTGATAGGTATATAATCTCCCTCGTGCCCCACCTCCATACCCCTTTCCTCCCCTCTCCCCGTCCCTAATAAGCCTTATGGTTTCTGTGGACGTTAAGCACCTTGTTTACTTACTCTTTTTTACAGCACATGACAATGTATTCCAGTATGAATGCTGCATGGTAGTCACAGGGGTCGTTCTTGAGAAGACAGACATGTACAAGACTGTATTTGAGTACTTTCTAGGGCAGGTTTTTTTTGGGGGGGGGGGGGGGCTAACTGATTTGTGAATTTCCATCAACAGTGATTTTGCAGACTGATTGTGTAATGTAACGTAAAAGAGTATTTGCGAGGCACTTACACCTAACATGAGCTTGAAACGCACTATACAAAAACCAATATGAACAAAATATATACACCACCTAGAGCACAATGAACTCTACTAATTACAGAAACACACTACAACACTTCATTTAACATATTTCTTGTCTCTTTTAACACACACACACACACACACACACACAGCACGCTCACACAATGCACACAAAATTACAAGAATATTTATTTACCAGTGACACTAGAATGTGCACAGGAATTTGTCTTGGTGGAGTTCCATTCATTACAATATGCTTTAAAAAAATAGACACAATATGCTTTAAAAAAATAGACACAATAATGCAATTAACTATGCATAAAGGTTAATGTAACATGCACACACGCGCACACACACACACTCACAGTCACACATATGCACACACATTCACAAAGACACACTCGCATACATTCACAAACACACACACACTCTCTGTGTGTCTCTCTCTTACACAGTCTCTCTCTCTCACTCACACACAAAGTCTCTCTCTCTCTCTCTCTCTCACACACACACACGCACACACACACACACACATGCACAGTTGCTTAGACTACTGGTGATTGCCTTTGATCCATCGAACTTCACTTGATTTTCAGCTGAACATGATCAACCCAGCCCATGCAAAGTTTGTCGAGACACACATAGCTCCCAACGACATTCGAGCCTTTGTCTGTGAGGACCCTGATGACCTGGAAGTGTTCATGCGCATTATGAGGGACGAACAGAAGCTCAAGGTCAACGCGGTCAAAGTGCCACCTCAGCCGGTGGCATCTTTTCACCCAAACTACCCCATCGATCAACTAAAGTATGATTGTTTTCCTTCTCTTTCTGTTTGTTTTATTTTTCCCCTCTCCCCTTTTTCTTTTGTATGCTTCATTAATCCATAATCGCCCTCATATAACCGCACTGGTTGACTGGGCGAAAACACCAACTTATTTACTTACCACTAATCCATAGACAGAACTTGGGGTCGCATTACCTGGGTGAGGTGACAGCAGTTGCAAGAGCAACGCTATACCCATTTCTACCAGCATGCAGCATTTCCGTGTGTCCAAATGATGGTGTGGCGAACAGCGTTTGGGATTTTTGGCACTGTCCACTTTTAGCGCCTTTGGTTCGCGGTCCTCAAATGGTATGAGAATGTATGTGTGGGGGTGTGTGGATGGAATGAACTTGAAGCATGCGTGACGTTGGCATATCCACATGTATCAGTTCATTTCGTACACACGCATCCTCAAACCATTTGAGGACAGTGAACTGATGGATATTGCAAGATTTTTAACATGTATGTGCAAATGTTGATGCGTGTGAGGGGCTGTTCAAACACAGTCTGCACTGGATGCTGACTGTGAAAGACAAAGCCTTTACCACGCCAGGGATTGAACCTCTGACAGCATTGCGCTTGGCTTTTTGGTCCATTATTAAATCAGCAAAATCAATCGTTAAATGAGCATACAATATTGAATTAGATAAGTGATTAGGAAGTCATGTTAATAACCACACTGATTTATGGTATTCTGGGTGACGCCACAATTAAGGTGGGTTTTTATTTATATATATTTTTGTATATGTTGCCACATGTGGGCATTGTAATTGTCAGCTGATTAATAGTAATAGATAACACTTAGTACAGTGTTTTTTCTACACGAGTGCACTTAATGCAGTGTTTTTTGACACAAGTGCACATAATGCAGTGTTTTTTGACACAAGTGCATCCTCCCAGTACTGTGGATTAACAGAATTCATAAAACTGTCTGTGGTCTGCTTAAAAAAAAAAAAAATATGCTTTTTAACTACAAGTACAATTAGCTGACCCAGAAGAAGAAGAAAGAATTATAGCAGTGAAAATACATAGTGCACAATAGTGAACAATAGTGCACGACTAAAAACATGGCACCCTGTGAATTCTCCAAATGACCCCCCAACTCCGCCCTTTTGTTTGGTTTCAAGAAAATTTGTGTGTTTCTTCCCTTTCCAGCTTGGGGTAGGGGGCGGGGTATTAATGGGATGGCATGGAGGCAGTATTTGTTCAGAGCTCAGGAGCTGTGTGAAAGTCGAGGTGGTCATCCTGGGCTTTCTGTCCTAACGAGCCTTACGGTTTCCGTGGATGTAAAGCAATATTGAACCATGCTTTGGCATTGGTCTCAGCTTGTCCCTCATATGTCAACCGACACCCAAGGACATTAAGCAACACAGCAGCCACAATATTTGCAGTGTAACTAAGAAAGGAATACTGTTCAACTTTGTACCAAACCGGCCTAAAAATGTGCCCTTGGTTTTCAGCAGTTGATCATTTTACAGCCAACCTTCTTTGGGTGTCTTGCACCATCAAGGCTTCGGTGTCTTGCACCACTTCTGTCCATTGCAACTCTGGATCACGGTTGGACGGGCATTTTCCAGTTAGTGTCACTGCGCATGTTTTGTGTTTACATCAAGTTGCTTAGTACCGGTGCATGTGCAAATATAACTCTAAGGGAGATAATGCACCAGCTCTGTCCGTTGCATCTCTGGATCACGGTTAGGCAGGCGTTTTCCAGTTAGTGTCACTGCACATGTTTTGCGTATATATATCTAGTTGCTTAGCACTGGCGCATGTGCAGATATAACTCTAAGGGAGATAATGCTGATTAACATTATTCCGTCTGCGAGTTGGACATTACACTACTCAGCGATGAAGGCAACTCCACAGTGAAGGCAGCTCTCAATCTCACTCTTTCTCTCTCTGTGTTGGGCTGGTTGCAGACAGTACGGGTTTTTCAGCTACATGAAGGACCTGTTCCAGTGCCCAGACTCCGTGATGGCCTACCTTTGCGTGCTCTACAACGTGCACAAGATCCCCGTAGGCGATGACGGTGCTCGCAGGCATGTGGAGAAGGTGATCCGTGCGCATCCGGAAGTGAGACAGTTCTACACCGCCAGTGTGCAAGTAAGCACATTCATCAAGGAGGCAATTGACTGGGGGGGAATTGAGACTGAACTTGGAATTCAGACTGAACTCAGAATTCAGACTGAACTCAGAATTCAGATAGCATTGAGACTGGACTCAGAATTCAGACAGAATTGAGGATGAAATCAGAATTCAGACTGAACTCAGACTTGAGATGTAACTCAGAATTTAGACTGGACTCAGAATTGAGACTGAACTCAGAATTGAGACAACTCAGAATTGAGACTGGACTCAGAATTGAGACTGGATTCAGAATTCAGACTGAACTCAGAATTCAGACAGAATTGAGGATGAAATCAGAATTCAGACTGAACTCAGACTTGAGATGTAACTCAGAATTTAGACTGGACTCAGAATTTAGACTGAACTCAGAATTGAGACAACTCAGAATTGAGACTGGATTCAGAATTCAGACGGAACTCAAAATTCAGACTGAACTCATAATTGATGACTCAGAATTGAGACTGAACTCAGACTTGAGACTGAACTTGGAATTGAGGGTCTGGGGGTTTGAATCCCAGTTCGTGCCACAATGTTCTGCCCTCTCCCCTTACAGTCTCAGGGTGGCAAGATTAGCATCAGATTCTTCAGATGAGCCAGAAAGAAAAAAATTGTGGAGATGCCTTGGGCTACAGGTATGTGAACATGACACAGCCCACATCAGCAAAAGTGCCCCAGCCTTGTGTAGCTCTGGAATGGTTTTGATGGTGACATCAGGGAAACTTGTGAGTGAGAGACAGGGTTTTCATTGTTTTTCACTGTTTAACTGTTCTTTTTTTTTAAATCAGTTTTCACCATTTAACTTGTTTAGGTGTCATTTTGTAGCTTGAAAATGACATTTAAACAACAGTTAAACAGTGAAAAATGGCTTGAAAAGCCAAATCACTTACCTGTTTTTGGTTGAGATGTTATTTTCCTGTCCAATGCTTGGGAGAATCTCCTTTCTCATCATTTTTCACCATTTAACTGTTGTTGAAGTGTCGTTTTGTAGCTTGACAAAGGGGGTTACCCAGAAAATTTGCAGATTGTCTTTTTGTCCTAATAAATGGCGTTCTTTTGAACCTTTCATGTGTTTGGATCTTGTCTTGAACTGAACTGGAAATTGCACCTTTCAAAGCCGACATCAGGGAACCTTCTGAGAGATAGCCTGGAGCACAAGCGGCGGATTATTTTCCAGAGTGCGCACATGCCATTTTGGGCAAAACTGAACTTGAAAGTTCACTAACGTTTGAGATTTGTTGGACTGGGTAGCTGGTTTTCTTTGTTGAGGGTGATGCCGGTTTTTGCTTTCACGCTTGTAAAATTACAGTAACTTCATTCAGTTGCCTAGGAAAATTGTTTGTAGAACAATACTATTTAATTACATTGATTTTTTTTTTTTTTTTAAAGCTTCACACAGTTGCACATGCACACAGTCATGCATGCACACATAACTGTGGTATCATTTTTAAAGCAAGACTTCGTTAAAATATTTTAGAATTCATTGTAGCAGAGTTTATGTTTTTGTGCGTGATAATTTTTCTTTGGCAAATAATTTCAGTGGCTGAATTTAGCATTATTCCTTTTTGCCAGCTATGTAATCTGTATTTTTTCTGCTTTAAATTGTTATTTTTTAAAAATTACGTAATCTGTATTTTTCCTTCTTTTTTTACAGTACAGTATTAAAAAAAGCAAATATGATGGAGCCATATCTACAAGAAACACACCGCTCAAGTAAGTAGCAAAATAAAACCACACCCAACAACTGCAAAGCACATAACCCAGCAAAAACACCCAGGTGCTGAAAGTCCTCTTTATCATTTTGTACAGCTGTGGTCCGGGCCCATGGGTGAAGAACAGATAGTCCCCAGAATCATATCTTCTAAAGGATGAAAATGGTGACAAAGTGGGCATGTGTGAAGGGCGATAGGACTATCCCGCCAGCCTAAGCACGTTTAAAGTTATAGACTTGTTTTTCTGGTGATGGTGACGAGAGTCTCATCGGAAGTAGCAAGTTACTTGATGCTGACCAGGATTTATTTTATTTTATTTTTGTCTGGCACTGTTCTGTCCATCCTGAAGTCCTTTGTGACCACTGATTCTTGACTTATGGCACTCTTTGGGGAAGCTGTTCCCCACATAAATTTATGATAGATAATTCCAGGAACTGTAATTTATGAATGTTTTAGCTTTGAATCAGTTTAGTGTTTTCTTCTGCACCAATTTGTGCAGTTGATGAGATGTTTGGCATGCACAGTCGCTTTGAACCGTGTCAGTGTCATAAAACTGTTAAAAGGGATTCATTGCAATAGCAATGTATTTATTATTATGTATTCCTACAGAGGTGATTTAAAAAAAGAAGAAGATTTTGCCTACAGGGATGAAATGTGTACATTATTGTCATGTACAGGCATACATGATAATAGTGTACTTATTTCATCTCTGTAGGCATCACAGAGATAATGCACACATTTCATCTCTGTACACATAACAGAGATGAAATGTGTACATTATTATCATGTATGCCTACAGAGATGAAATGGGTATATTATTATCATGTATGCCTACAGAGGTGAAATGTACCTTTATTATTATGTATTCTTACATAGATGAAGTGTATTTATTATTATGTATGCTTACAGAGATGAAATATACTTATTATTATCATGTATACCTACATAGATGAGTTGTATAAATTACGATTATGTATGCCTACAGAGATATGCAGTTCCTATGAAATGCATAAATTATTGTTATCTATCCCTACAGAGATGTGCAGTTTCTGGCAGCCTCAGTAGACAGGCAGAGGGAGCAGGCTCTCCTTCAAACTATTCAGGTAGGCTGTTTGAACTATTAGGTAGGCTGTTTGAACTATTCAGGTAGGCTGTTTGAACTATTCAGGTAGGCTGTTCGAACTGTGCAGGTAGGCTGTTTGAACTATTCAGGTAGGCTGTTCAAACTGTTCAGGTAGGCTGTTCGAACTGTGCAGGTAGGCTGTTCAAACTGTGCAGGTAGGCTGTTTGAACTATTCAGGTAGGCTGTTCAAACTGTTCAGGTAGGCTGTTCGAACTGTGTAGGTAGGCTGTTTGAACTATTCAGGTAGGCTGTTTGAACTGTTCAGGTAGGCTGTTTGAACTATTCAGGTAAGCTGTTTGAACTGTTCAGGTAAGCTGTTCGAACTGTGCAGGTAGGCTGTTTGAACTATTTAGGTAGGCTGTTTGAACTATTCAGGTAGGCTGTTCAAACTGTTCAGGTAGGCAGTTTGAACTGTTCAGGTAGGCTGTTTGAACTATTCAGGTAGGCAGTTTGAACTGTTCAGGTAGGCTGTTTGAACTATTCAGGTAGGCTGTTCGAACTGTGCAGGTAGGCTGTTTGAACTATTCAGGTAGGCAGTTCAAACTATTCAGGTAGGCTGTTTGAACTATTCAGGTAGGCTGTTTGAACTATTCAGGTTGGCTCTCAAGACCTTGAATAGTTTGTTTTTTGTAGCCTATTCCTGGGCATATTTCTGTCTGACTGATCGCAAACAATCATGTTCGCTTACGAAAGTTTACATTAGAGGATGAGTGCATCTGTCCTGTGATGCAGAACGCACAGAGGAAGCTGGAGGAGAAGGAGACCAGTTACCGAGAGTTGCAGCGCCAGCAGCAGGAGAAGGAGAGGGAGCTGAACGGCCTCCGAGAGAAAAAGGTAACCACAGCACACCATTCTCTGTCTGGTTGTCTGTCTCTCTCTCTCTGCATATGTCTGTTTGTCTCTCTCTTGTTGCTGTCTGTCTGCTGTTTTTCTGACAGTTTCTGACAGTTTCTCTCACTGTCTGTTTTTTGTCTATGTGTTCTTCTCTCAATCTCTCTCTCTCTCTCTCTCTCTCTCTCTGTCTGCTATTTTTTCATTTCCCTTGCAATCGCTGTCTCATTTTATATGTGTGGTTGTTATTTATTTATTTTTTATTTATTTTTTTCTCAGAAATACACAACCTTTTTTTCTTTTCCAGAAAGATCAGAAATACATGTTTTTCTCTCTCCCCCTTTAGAAAGAGCTTTCATGCCAGAAAGATCAGAAGTACATGACCTTTTTTTTCTTTTCTCTCCTCCAGAAAGAGCTTGCGCGTCAGAAAGATCAGAAAAAAAGGCTCCAGCAGCAGATCAGGACAAAGAGAGAAAGGTAATTATTTCAACGTATAATCTGTGTCTCTCCCAAAGAACACATTTTGAGCCTTGCACACCATCACACTTTAGTTTAAGTACTTTATTGTCCCCTGCGGGAAATTTGGGTTGCCTTACTAAGGCACAGCAGCTGCGAGAGCAGTGCAGCCCATTCCTTTCAGTGTGTGCAGTATTTTTGCATGTCCAAACAAGGCCAGCGTTTGGGATTTTGAATATGCACGCAGATGTTAATGCATGCAGTTGCATTCAGCGGCTGGAATGGTTGCTCGGCTTTGGGCACAACACAAAGTCCTTTTTTCCTTCTTCTTTTTTTATCATGGCTTTGACTAATACATTTTCATTTTTGACTGTTATAACTGTTGTTTTGTTGCTTGAAAAAGGGGCTTACCCTGAAGATTTGCACACTGTGCATTGTCATATTAAATTAGCTTTCCTTTCAATCATTTATGTGATGGGATTTTGTGCACAGCATCAGGCGGGTGGAAGGAGAAGCCTTGGACATGGAAGCAGAAGAGAAAAACACCCAGAGGAAGATCAGCAGCATCATTGCCAAGAAGTGTGAGAGTCTGGCCACCATGCATCAGCACACTCAGGTACCATACCATGCCTCAGCTCCTAGTTAACAGCAGTCTCCTAGTTAAAGGGGATCCCAGGCAAAACAGCATCACATGCCCTCTTCATAGGAGCGGAAATAAAAAATAGCCCCTCAGCAGGGAGTTGAATCAGCGCTCTAAAGACGCCACACAGACACAATGACAAAGACCTGAGTCACCTACGGTAACACTCGCCTGGCATGCGAGTAAATGCAAGGTACATAAACTCCACCAGAGCTACATCCTCAAAGCCCCACAGCAGTTTTGCAGTTGATTTGTGCATGTACTCACAGGCATGCATGCACACACACATACACACACACACGCAGTGATCTGTCATTTGTTGATGACACCTGCGTTTAGTCTTGGTCATTGAGTCCCTCAGGCGAATGGCGTCAGTCTGGCTGGCCAAGACTAGTATGTACAGATAATGTGGTGTAATGTGTACAAATAATGATGATGTGCTACACATAATACTGTTACGTGTTATATGCGTGTACAGATAATGTGGTGTAATGTGTACAAATAATGACGATGTGTTACAGATGATACTGTTACGTGTTATATGCGTGTACAGATAATGTGGTGTAAGGTGCACAAATAATAACGATGTGCTACAGATAATACTGTTACGTTATATGCGATGGAATGATACTCTGCCACAGGCATCTAAAACAAACAAACAAGTATAATGCACCAAAATGTGCAATTTGTTTGAATGTAGCACTGAATAATTATTAATTTCTGGGCACAAGTTTGAGTGGAATTCAGCCTTCTTGTCGGTGAATATTAGCGAATAGCTTGACCATGCACATGCATAAACTGCAAAGGTCCTTGTGATTTCTCAAGCTTCGCTAGCACACAGCCATTTTGAGCTTCTGGCACTACCTTGATGCATCCTAATGCTGCGTGCAGCACTGCTTCGAGCTTGGCAAGGAGAAGGTGTTCAAGGGCCTGCAGCTTGCAGAGGCTGTACGGACGTTCTCGGTGCTGGAGGCGGAGCTGCGGGACCAGCTGCAAGGGCAGCAGGCGCTTCAGGTGAGTGGAGTCTGCAAGGATGACTGGCATTGGACTTGGCACCTGGACTTGCTCGTCTTTTGACAGTTGTTAGACCAGAGGGTCTTGAGTCAAGATGTGTTTGGTGTCTTCTGACTGGTTCTTGTGACCAAAGTCTTAGGATATGTTTGGTGTCTTCTGACAGGTTCTTGTGACCAAAGTCTTAGGATATGTTTGGTGTCTTTTGACAGGTTCTTGTGACCAGAGGGACTTGTGTTTGGTGTCTTCTGACAGGTTCTTGTGACCAAAGTCTTCAGATGTATTTAGTGTTTTTTGACAGGTTCTTGTGACCAAAGTCTTAGGATGTATTTAGTGTCTTTTGACAGGTTCTTGTGACCAAAGTCTTAGGATATGTTTGGTGTCTTTTGACAGGTTCTTGTGACCAAAGTCTTAGGATATGTTTGGTGTCTTCTGACAGGTTCTTGTGACCAAAGTCTTAGGATGTATTTAGTGTCTTTTGACAGGTTCTTGTGACCAAAGTCTTAGGATATGTTTGGCGTCTTTTGACAGGTTCTTGTGACCAAAGTCTTAGGATATGTTTGGTGTCTTCTGACAGGTTCTTGTGACCAAAGTCTTAGGATATGTTTGGTGTCTTTTGACAGGTTCTTGTGACCAAAGTCTTAGGATGTATTTAGTGTCTTCTGACAGATTGTTATTATCAAAGGGTCTTAAGATGTGTTTGTCTTTTGAGAAGTTGTTATGACCAAAGGGTCTGAAGATGTTTTTGGTGTTTTTTGAGATTGCTTGATGTTTTTTAACAGATTGTTATATGACCAAAGGATTTTGAGATGTGATTGGTGTCTCTTGACAAATTATTATGACCAAAGGGTCTTTATGACCAAAGGGTCTTAAGGTTGCGATTGGGTGTCTTTTGACAGATTATTATGACCAAAGGGTCTTAAGATATGTTTGGTGTCTTGACCGGTTGTTATGACCAAAGGGTCACAAGATATGTTTGGTGTCTTTTGACATTGTTATGGCCAAATGGTCTTAAGATATGTTTGGTGTCTTTTGACCGGTTGTTATGGCCAAAGGGTCACAAGATATGTTTGGTGTCTTTTGACAGATTGTTATAGCCAAATGGTCATAAGATGTGTTTGGTGTCTTTTAACAGATTGTTATGGCCGACATGCTTTAAGATGTGTTCAGTGTCTTTTGACAAATTGTTATGACCATAGGGTCTTAAGACGTGTTTGTCTTTTGACAGATTGTTGTGACCAAAGGGTCTTACTCTTAAGATGCATTGCAGTCTTTAACCCACTTGGCCCCATACCAGGCACTGCCCTTTATGTACGAAATCCCATGCAAAGGGAAGTAACTGTGTCAAAAGATCCCGGTCAGCTCTCTTTGTATTTTTTCCAGTTTGTGAATACATTGTTCTTGTATATATCCAACAGGTTTTGATTTTTTTCACTCAAAAATAAAAGCAAAACAAAATGTTTAAAAAAAATCTGAAATCAGAAATGTCCTCATCTGAATGTCTGGTTTTGTTAGGGTACCTACAGGGTAACCAACTTAGCAAAATTTCCAGTTTGAATCTCCAAAGATGGGGAGCTCCGTGAGTTTGTTAGGGTGCCCAGGGTAAGCGACTGAGTCAGATTTGCAGTTCAAGTCTCAAAGGATGAAGCTCTGATGCCATTGCTTGTTTACTTTCATTCATCTATCATGTGTCCATCTTGCAACTTTGAAAATTCACAGTATCTCTCAAACTCCAATGAACCTCGAACAAAGGACATCGCTGGAAGTAGTACATAATAGCGGAAATGAGGCTACAAGTCTCTTGAGGGTCTCATTCCTATTTGCATAAGCTGGGATGCCAGCATGGAGCATCTGCTAACTGGCTGCCACCAGGTGGTCTGGGGTCATGCCGTAATAAAAAAGGGTGGGCAGCGACGGGCGGTCTGGGGCAAAGTGGGTTAAGGAAGCGGTAACAGCACTCAGTAGTGATAGTAGGCTGTGCTGAATCATTGTTTGTGTGTGTTTGCTTTGCACAGGCAGAGGTAGAAGCTTTGAAGCAGTCTGTCAGAGAAGCCAAGCAGCGTGCCAGGGAAAAATTAGATGAAGCACGGAGAGCAACCAACACCACGGGGACAGACGAGCTGTCTGATAGCCTTAAACTGGTAATTCTCTCCATCTTTTGCTGTCTTTTTCTTTTTTTTGTGTGTGTGTCTCTGCCTCTGTCTGTCGGTCGGTCTGTCTGTCTGTCTGTCTGTCTGTCTCTCTGTCTCTCTCTCTCTCTCTCTCTCTCTCTCTCTCTCTCTCTGTCTCTCTCAGGCTGTCTACATCTGTCTCTGTCCTCTCTGTCACTCTCACTCACTCTATCTCTCCCCCCCCTCTCTCTCTTTTCCTTTGTCTGTCCTTCTGTCTTCTTTTTTGTGTGTGTGTCTCTGCCTCAGTCTGTCTGTCTGTCTCTCTCAGGTTGTCTACATTTGTCTCTGTCCTTCTCTCTCTCACTCTCACTCACTCTATCTCTCCCCCTCTCTCTCTCTTTTTCTTTGTCTGTCCCTCTGTCTCTTCGCCCTTTGCCCTCCACCCCACCCACCCCCACCCCCACCCCCACCGCATTTTCTTTAATTAGTTTAAAGAAAAGAAAAAAGAAAAGTTCTAGAACTGTCTTCTTTTTTCTTTTTCTTTTTGAACTTGGATCTTTGTCTTGAAGTCGCAGCTCAAGACTCACCTTTTCTCTGTCTTTTTCCTCCTGAGGTTTCCAGCTGTGTTTAGTCTGCTTGGAGTAAATTATGGGGGGGGGGGGGGCAAAGGGTGAAGAGACAGAAGGACAGACAAAGGAAAAGAGAGAGAGAGATGGGGAGAGATAGAGTGAGTGAGAGAGAGAAGGACAGACAGATGTAGACAGCCTGAGCAAAAAAGGGAGAGAGACACAGAGGGTTAGAAATGTGTATTTTAATGTGGTGTGTTTTTGATGTTTTTTTGGCCTCTTTATGAAAGGTACATGCCTAGGGCTCAGGTGAGAGGGCGCTCTAAGACCCTGTTATTGTTATTGCATCGTTGCTTTGTTTCTTTGTTTCAGGTGTTTGCAGCTTGTCCGCAAACGTTAGACGAGCTGGATGATGAGATTCACAGGCACCAAGCAAGAGCGGACTCCATATTTCAGATTGATGAAGCGGTAATGGGTCTGGTTTCTTGTCTTTGCCGTTTCCCGCTTCTGTGTCCTCTGTTGATCCTTAATTTATCAGTGCCTTATGCTACATCATCAGTGCCTTATGCTGCATCATCAGTGCCTTATGCTACATCATCAGTGCCTTATGCTACATTATCAGTGCCTTATGCTACATCATCAGTGCCTTATGCTACATCATCAGTGCATTTAGTCTGCACATCCAGTGGTCTTCAGTGTTTATTTTCAGTCAACAACCAGATGGTGTATGGTGAGAAAGAAATGTGTATGTAGAACTAAAGTGCATAAACCTTTTTGCTCAGTATCCATTACAAGTAGGTAAATAGTCTGTTTGTAATGCCCTGCCAACCTTGTAGGTCACATCTGGATGATCAGAAAACTCCCATCTGAATCTCTGCTTTAATGCGACCCCAAAAATCCCGTAGTTCTGTTAACCTGTGTAAATTCGAATTGTCTACCATATATGATGATTTGTATGAAGACGTAGTTTGTAAACAAAACGAACTGCATTAAAGTGCAAGCAAAAAATGTCAAGAGTGCGATCAGAATATAGTGTTTATAACCAATCTGCTGTCACACATTAAGATTTCAACACGCACCCATGTTGTAAGAAACTCGGTGAAAACAAATCTACGCAAGCATCTGAACAAACTTTAGATCGACAGCAACAAAAACTCACACTGTATGCTAACATTCCGATACTTTTAAAAGATTCGGCATATACCAATATAAATATCATCGTATAACCGGAAGATTTGACTAAATCTCCGATGAACGTTTAAATTGAGTTTTTACAGTCTTCAAAAATATTACCACACACCTTTCGCATATCAGAACATCTCTTCCATGCGGCCATGTGCTAAAGCAAATGACCCGGATGTGTAACATGGCTAACCGGATGTAGTGCAAAAGCGCAAAACTTTATTATTTTCTTTTGCTTGTTTAATCTAATACTTTGTTGAACGTTATTTATTGCAACAATTTTATGAAGAATGGCAAATATATTTTAAAAACTACCCAGACATTTGGCAGTAAAATAAAACATTGGCGCCTGATGCAGTGACGTACCACAGGACTGGAGTAAAGTTTTGACGAAAGAGAAAGTCGTTCTTCACTAGATTGTCTGCGGATGCTGGTCATGAAACATTTCAACACACATAACGTTCGACCGAGGATATTTTGGAGCCTCTAACTCAAAAAACAAAACTTAGTGATAATCGATTTTATATCACTGTGTAAAGCGATATCTCCTCTGTGCAAATCGGTGACTGAGGTAATGTTTTGATTCGTCATGTACGTGAATGAAAGCATCGAAAGCACTCACCGTGAGCGTGTCCATTTTCAGGGGTCGAATTTCGTGGCGCTTTCACTTTCAAAAAAATAATATTTCTCCACCTGCTCCAGATTTGGAGCTCATATTGTTTCCACTGTGATACTGACCACTTATGAACGCACACACAAAGCAACAACAAGATAAAGTGTTTGAAAGGGATTTTATTGACAGTCAAAAATCGGACCCCCATTTTGCGCACCTTTTTGCATTATTGACAGTCAAAAATCGGACCCCCATTTTGCGCACCTTTTTGCACTAAGTCATATGGCTTTGCATGAAGTGACACAATGCTTGGTTGTATGGTGTACACGGAACATGCCAAGCCAGCAGCAATTTCATGTGGCACCAGCAATGCCAGCGCTGTAAGTACACCCACTTCGGTGGACATTCAAAAACACGCTTTAAAAAGCTAGTCACTGGTGTAGAACCACAGCGACAAGAGCACAGTGAGTCTGCTCCGAGAGCGGAGAATGGCGCTGTATCAAAGCGGTCAACCACATTTCGCCTTCTGCTCAACCTGTTGGTTCTTCCTCCTCCCCTGACAGGTGATCCAGCAGTATCAGCACAGGGAGAAGGAAATCGAAAGGATGAGAGCAGCTCTGGAAAGGCAGGAGCGGGAGGAGCAGCAGCTAAGAGGAGATGTCACGGAAATGCGCAGCCAGTGGCTGACGCCCCTGAATGATCTCATCGAGCGCATCAACAAAAACTTCAGCCGCTTTTTCACGGCCATGGATTGCAGCGGGGAGGTGGACCTCAGCGTGCCCGAGGACCAGGTCAGTTGCGTGTGCCGCTGGGAAGGAGGGGTGCCACTTCTGCTTCCACCCCTGGCCACCTGCACCTTAATTAATTAATTTATTAAAGTATTTATAAAGTGCAAAAGCTTGTCCGTAGAGACTGTTCTAAGCGCATACACTTGCATGTGCACACATGCACGCACACACACACACACTGACACACCCATACCCACACCCACACGCACACAGGCATCCACACGCACGCAGGCACCCACACACACAAGCATACTGACTATACAAGGCTTAATTTACACACAACTTAAAACTCCCATTTGTAACTGTTCACTTGGCTGCTGGAAGCTAAGGGGAACAGCCCCAGTTTGCCTTTCACCCCAGTATTTCGTTTAGTAATAATAATAATAATGTACGTTTATCATGCGCTCATCAACGCCCTGAGCACTCACATGATACATATTAACCTAAATATAATATTCTATACATATGTAGAGCACAGTCCTACCAAAACAATTTACATAAAGTATTATACAAATAAACACACGCACACACACACAATGACTGTAGCAGAAACTGGGTACTGATATTAGTTGGGATGAAAATACTGTGAGAAGAGGAAGGTTTTCAGCTTGGCTTTAAAAGATGACAGGGTTGAGCAGTGTCTAAGGTCTTGTGGGAGTGAATTCCAAATGTGGGGTCCAAAGCAAGAGAAGGTGTGAAAGCCATGAGTCTTGTGTTTGTGTGTTGGATTTTCAGCATGCAGGTGTCAGAAGAAGAGCGTAGTGTACGGACAGAGTTGTAGACATGTAGCAGTTTACAGAGATAAGCAGGACCAGAACCATTTATAGCACTGAAACACGTACAAGCGACTTTATACTTATTATGTTCTGAAATGGGAAGCCAGTGCAGTTTTTCAAGGAGAGGTGTTGAGTGGTGGTGACGGGGTGCCGAGAGCACGAGTCTTGTGGCAAAGGTTTGAATTTTCTGGAGAGGTTGGATGACAGAATTAGGTGTACCCATGAGGAGGCTGCAGATGCATCATTCCTGTGTGCTTTCCACTGTTCAGGTTGGGGGTCAGAAATTCGGGTTTCAACAACAACAAAATCTTAAATTTGACATTCAGATGTGTTTAAAAAAATGTTTTAACAATTGAGAGGAAAAAAAGAAGTTTGTCAAAATTGCTAATGGTGTGCCTTTTGGATTTTCAGTCCATGTTTTAGCCCATTTTTCCAATCCAAGTTAGAGAAGGGAAGAGAGAGAGAGAGCAAAGCAGCAACTGTATTGCACTTTATTTGTGTGTTTGCAGTCGGCATACAACCGGTATGGGGTACGCATCAAGGTGACTTTTCGTGATGGTGAACCACTCCGGGAGCTAACGCCCTTTCACCAGAGTGGCGGAGAACGCAGCGTCGCAACAGTGCTGTACATGATGGCACTACAGGAGCTGGCGAGGTGCCCCTTTAGGTGTGTCGACGAAATCAACCAGGTAAGAGATAACTGTAATGTGTAAGAGTGAGTGTACAGTAGCACTGTAGGAGCTGGCCCAGTGTCCTTTCAGGCGTGTCGATGAAACCAAGTAAGTGATAACTGTAAGGTGTACGAGCGAGTGTACGGTAGCACTGTAGGAGCTGGCCCGGTATCCTTTCAGGTGTGTCAACGAAACCAGCCAGGTGAGCAGTCTCTATACAAGAAAAAATGCATGTGACTGCAGGAGCTGTCCAGGTGTCCTGTCAGCTTAAACGGTAATTGTCCAAGTATGCATCCTATGCACATTTTTATCCTCTCTCTCTCTCTCTCTCTCTCTCTCTCTCTCTCTCTCTCTCTCTCTCTCTCTCTCTCTCTCTCTTAAAGTCCATTATTGGATCCACGTGAATTCAAATTGCCCGAATGTTCACTCCTGTTGTTATGGGCTGGAGGTTTGACAGTAAAATGATCTTGTCTTCTCTCTTGTCTCTCTCTCTCTCTCTCTCTCCCCTCTCTCTCCTCCCCCCCCCCCTCCCTCCTCTAAGTCTCTCCCTCTCTTTTTCCTCCATCCCTCCTCCATTGTTGGTTCAGCACATATTTGTATTTATGCATGTCAGGTTGTCTTTATTTGATGTTATTTGCAGGGTATGGACCCAGTGAATGAGAGAAAGGTGTTTGAGCTGGTTGTACAGACTGTGTGCCGGCAGAGCAATTCCCAGTACTTCTTGCTCACTCCCAAGGTAAGACCCAATGCTGGAAAGCGTCAGGCATGGGAATTGTCCACGAAAAAGCAAATTTCCTTGGCAGTGAAACTGACTTTCTGCAGAGAAAAAAATGTCCATGGGGAAAAGAAATTGGTGGTACAAAAAAGAAAAAAAAGAAGCGCTGATTTTAGTTCTGCACCAAATACCCGTGAAACATACAGAGCATGTTCACATGCGGCTATCGCCAGTCTTGGTCACGTAATTGTGAACACAGTCACTTGCTGTTACTCTCATGGGCTGGCAACAGGCTTGAACGCAGTCATTCTTACACGCTTCTGCACTATGTTTCAGCTAAGAAAAAGCTAATGTTATGAAAGTTTTGAAAGCAATTCTTTGGGGGGGGGGTGAATTTCATAGTTTTTCTTTCAAATCAATTCCCGTGCCTGAGCGTGGCAGACAGTGTTGACTAGCTTCACCGCTGATGGGTGAAAGTTTTGTTGTTGCCTTTGAGAAAAGAAAAGAAAGAAGAAGATGCCTTTGTGACCATAACGGACCAGCTTTTCATTAGGACAACTGAGACAGCAGTGGTAAGCAGTATTAGCCTTTTGTTTTTGATATTTCATGTGGGGGGGGGGGGGGGGGGGGGGGTTAAATTCCCCAAAAACAGAGCCCCAAAAAACCAAAAGCTTTTAAAGGAGATGGCTGAAGTGCACGGGGGGTTTCGGGGTTTTTCCCCAACCTGCCCAAAAAGGGGTTCTAGACCAAGAAATGCAGTTCTTGCAAAGCCCATTAAAAAAAAAAGAAGATAAGTTTTTCGGGTTATTTTCCTTGTGTCGACCCGGGGCTTTTTTAAATTGCCTGGACTGATCAAAAATTTATTTTTTTTTCACTAACAACACTAGGAAATGGGCCCAGACCGCAAAGTGTTGTCAGAAAGAAGACACATCATAAGAATACCAAAAAACGTAATTCCCTTCCCTTTTTTTTCTTTTTGGTTTTTTTTTTTTGTAAAACACCAACTTACTTATTTTGATTTTGTTCTCTTGAAGAAAAGAAAACTGTAAAAGGGTGCTGCCCCTTCCCTTTGCGACCCATTTTAAAAACCAAAAAAAAAATTGAAAATTAGTATTTGATTCAAAAAATCTGCCAATAGCCCGACTCCACCCCCTGTCAGTAAAAAGCGACACCCCCTTTAGATTTCAGCCAATCGCGTCCCGGCAGCATAATGAGGGGGGCCCCGTTTTTGACAAGGCCTGAAATGGCCTGGCAAGCTTTCGTCCCAGACACTGCAAGGGGTTTTCATTTGGGCAGTGTTCGCCAGGGCAAAAGAAACCGGGAAAAGGGTTTTTGAGGGCCTGTAATTCCGAAAAACCCTGACAAATGTGCAGGTGTCACTTTTTCCCCTTTCCGAAGCCAAAAAAAAGGCGGGAAAGATTGTAAAGCTTGGATCGGTGGGGTCCCCCCGAAATGATGAAAACCAAAGCCCCCCTCCGGGGTTTTGGATATGTCAGCCTTAGACAAAACGTAGGGCCCAAGTTAATTTATGCATGCGTTCGGTTTTCTCTTTTGTAAGCTGTCAAAGTCAATGATTGTGTGCATGTGGTGGAAGTATAGTTATTAGTGTAGGACTACAGGGCCCAAACACAAAATACGTGCCGTACAACGGCCGAAATATTGTTCATTCACTTGGAACATTGCTTTTACAATTTTTGGGGTTTGGGGGGGGGGGGGGGGGGGGGGGGGGGGGGGGGGGGGGGGGGGGGGGGGGTGGGGGGGGGGGGGGGGGGGGGGGGGGGGGGGGGGGGGGGTTCCTAGGGAAAGGGTTAAAAATTTAAATTAGAGGAAGGCAGGGGAAAAATTGAGGGCCCCCCCTCCCCCCCTTTTAATGTATTTAAATAATATTTTAAAAGCAGTAATGAGAGTTTTGGCTGAAAATAAAGTGCTTTTAATTTTGTAATAATTCTCTACACGGCTCTAGAAAAACCCAAAAACCCAAAAATGTGTAGGCATGCTCATGCAGACTACCAATAACTGCTGCATAAAATGTAAGGCAGACATACTGCCATACACCGATCCACTGGCATACTGTGAAACAGACAGACAGACAGGCAAAACAGAGGACAAAAGACACACAACCACACTCCCCCACCCCCACCTTACCCCACCCCCACCCCACCCCCCACACACCACACACACACACCCCACACACACACACCACCCCACACAAAACACACACCCAAAAACACACACACACCCACACCACTGTTTCTTGTGGCATGCCGGCTATATCATGAAATATCCACCTGTTCTGACCTTCCAACTTGACATTGGGCATTCCACATTGGGAAAAATATCCAACAAATTTAAATTTGGGTCACAATGATAATAATATGTCACAAGTTCAGTCCCAGTTTCTAAGTAAATATAAACAGCATGTATAATAAATGACCGAGCGGTGGCCAAACGTTTTACTGTATCACTTATCAAAGGCATGGTGCTTTCAATATTTCTCTTGCAGGTCTGGAGTAACTTGTAGAAAGTAAACTGTCATAGTTAGCCTAAGTTTCTGTTCAGCATTAATTAAATTTCATTAATTCACTAAACTAACACATGAAGAAATCTGCACATAACAGAAGCAACCCCAAAAATTAGCCCCAAATCTGCACTGTCACAGATATAGAAGTAACCCCTGCCGTCTGCCATCCCCCCTTTTAAATTTCTTCCTCTCCCCCTACTAGGGCCCGGGGTTGGGGTTTGGGTTTTTTTTTTGGGGGGTTTTTGGGGGGGGGGGGGGGGGGGGGGGGGGGGGGGGGGGGGGGGGGGGGGGGGGGGGGGGGGGGGGGGGGGGGGGGGGGGGGTAAAACTGGCCCCTCCCAACTGTCAGAGGTCTTGACCATCTGGGCTTTGGTCTTGACAAAACCTGGACCACTGCAGGAGAGAGGCTGGAAGTGTCTGTTTGGGTTACTAATTGCTTTGGCAAACTGGAACCCATTTCCCCCCTCCCTGGGATGTAAACTGTCCCCTTTCCCCTTTTCCCCTCTGACCAAGGAGGGATGATAAGACTAACTGCAGACCATTTTATTATCAACACAGGGTCCTGTGTCTCAAAAGACCGCTTTGACCTTTGGGTGAATTTTCTCTCCCAAAAACCCAAAACCCGTCTATTTTAAAATAGGGGGGCTTTGCCCCAAAAAACCAAAACGACGGTCTCTCAGGTCTCTCAGCGGCAAGAGATCGAGAGCACTTTTTTGGGTTCGGCCCGCAGCCACCTTTTGGGTCGCTTGCCAGAAAGGGGCGGAGCCAAGGCTGGAAGGGGGTTTCGTTGTTTGGGGTGGTCTATTATTTAAGGGGGTAAAATACCATAATTTTAAAACCCTTATATGTTAGGTTTTTAAATGTCTGCCAGTTATTTACGGGTAGGGACTGGATTTCAGATTGCAAAGATCTTGGTGTAGAATATCTTTGATCCCGGCTCTCCGCTATCAGCCAAGCAGCACCTTATAACTGGGCCCCCCGCTGGCTGGCATGGGTTTTTTTGGGCCAGCTAGTCTAGTCAAAAAGGGGGGTAAAGAAGTCCAGCTGTTTGGGGACTTTTCCCCAAAAAGGAGGTGTCCTCCCTTCAGGGCCACAGCAAAAAAAAAAAGCAAACTGCAAAGGGACCAAACTCACACCCCTTTTTGATGGACTTTTTCAGGGTTGGGTGCCCCGGGCCTGGGGGTATGGGGGGACAACATGACGGTGCTGTGCGTCCCCCAAAAACGGGCCGCACGTCATGCACCACAAGGGATTGGGACCCCGCGGGCCTTCCTGCAGAGAGTGACGGGGGGCTGAACGAGGACCCGTGAACCCCCCGCAGCCCCGGTACCGTTTCCCAGGAGCTTGTCCCCCCAGGCCTTGGGCAAAAAGGGGGGGGGGGGGGGGGGGGGGGGCCGGGGGGGGGGGGGGGGGGGGGGGGGGGGGGGGGGGGGGGGGTGAGAAAGCCTCACCACAGTCAGAGTTGGCGCTGATGGGGGCAGCTTAAACTGAAGTGATTCCTTGTCCGACAGGCTGTTTTTGCCTGGGTGGATGCTGAGGAGGGCGGCTTTACTGAAAGTGGTTTCTGTCCTGCAGGTGAGGACCATTTAACGTGGGTTTCATCTGGGAGTAAGGACAGACTGTGTGTGTGTGTGTGTCTGTTGATACTGTAGAAGACAGCTGGAAGTGGTTTCTGTCCTGTAACTCTTTACTTCCAGGTTGCCCTTAGTACTTACTAGACAAACTTCAAAAAGTTCAGAATGCAGCTGAAATCTGACCACCTCCATCCTATTCTTGAAACTCTGCATTGGCTACCAGTAACACATTGCATTCAATACAAAATTTCAACTATCTGCTTCAGTTCCATCTCTGGAGCAGCCCCTCAGTATCTTGCCGATCTCCTTCAACGTTATACTCCAGCAAGACAAAATTTACAATCTGCATCTAACTCACAAACCTTTGTCACCCCTCATGTAAACACAAAAACATTTGGTGAAGGATCGTTTTCTTATGCTGGCCCATCTATTTGGAACAATTTGACGCAAACACTCTGCCACTCTGATTCTGGTTCCTCTTTTAAAGCCGCCCTCAAGATGCACCTGTTCAGTAACTAAACTGTTTTTCACAGCCATGTCTATCCCCCCGTCTGATGTGTGTGTGTGTGTGTGTGTGTGTGTGTGTGTGTGTGTGTGTGTATGTGTTATCGTAAAGCGTCCTGTGCTTCCCATCTTGTGCAATAGATGGGTGCTCTAGAAATCCTCTATTATTATTATTATTATTATTAAATAAGAACAGACTGGTTGTAGGTGTGTCTTGATACTGTAGAGGACAGCTTGAATCAGTTTCTGTCCTGGAAATAAGGACGGGCTGTGTGTGTGTGTGTGTGTGTGTGTGTGTGTGTGTGTGTGTGTGTGTGAATACAGTAGAGAACAGCTTAAATCAGTTTCTGTCCTGGAAATAAGGACAGACTCTGTATGTGTGTGTGTGTGTGTGTGTGTGAATACTGTAGAGGACAGCTTGAAGTGGTTTCTGTCCTGGAAATGAGGACAGACTATGTGTGAGTGTGTCTGTGTTGAAACTGTAGAGGACAGCTTGAAGTGGCTTTTGTCCTGGAAATAAGGAGAGACTGTATGAATTGTGTGAGTGTGTCTGTGTTGATACTGTAGAGGACAGCTTGAAGTGGTTTCTGTCCTGGAAATAAGGAGAGACTGTATGAATTGTGTGAGTGTGTCTGTGTTGATACTGTAGAGGACAGCTTGAAGTGGCTTTTGTCCTGGAAATAAGGACAGACTGTATGTGTGAGTGTGTCTGTGTTGATACTGTAGAGGACAGCTTGAACCATGGAATGAGGAGTCTGTGTGTGCATTGACATTGACATTTGAGGAAATAATGAAGAGAAAAAGACAAGACAAAAAAACTTTTTTTCTTGCTATTTTGGGATGTTTTGTTGTTGTTGTATTACAATTGATGTGCACTGATCAGGTTTTCTCTAGCAGTGGTGCAGCAGTTACGAGGAATCCTTGTGATAAATTTTCCTGTTGAAGTTTATTTCGACAGTCCTGTTATTCTTCCACAGTGGCAGCAGAAGCAATGCGCTGTTGCCTATGAAATGGTGCGGCGTTTTGTGGAGGTGCAGAGAAGTTCTGTTTAGTAACCAATGACAACAGAAGAGTGTTGGATGAGTCAAAGAAGTGAAGCGGTAGTGTGAATCTTTTCACTGTCGAGGGATTGACTGGCAGCAAAATAACTACAGTAACACAAAATAATGACTCATTCCTCGGGGGATTTGCGTTGCTAGTAATCTCGGTGTTTTATGTTTAGTTTTTTTGTTTTTTAGTCATCAATCAGTGAGTCTGCTCGAGAGCAGAGAATAGCGCTATATAAAAGCAATCATCATCATCATCATCATCAACGTTTGCTTGTCCTTTGTGGAAAATGATATTACTTTCACAGTAAATCCAGCAGCTATAATACAACGACACCCATTTCTGACCAGAAACTGGTGTAAGGCCAAGTGTGAAAATCCAGCAGCTAGGATACAACGATACCCATTTCTGGCCAGAAACTAGTAAAAAGGCCAGCAGCAAACAAATTCAGCAGCTATGATACAACGATACTCACTCCTGAACAGAAACTAGTACAAGGCCAGGTGTGTGCGATGGACTTTCACTTAGATTAACGCTACATGATTATTGTCCATGGACATGGTGATGCTGTAGGACATTTTCTGTCAACCTTGTCAGGATTTTCTCACTCTGTCATGCTCATTGGCCTTGTGAATCTTGATGTTGGACATGTGCAGTTCTGATGAGCAGGTGACATTCCACCAGCGGACTTGAAGCTCAGTCCGGTCTCCCAGACTATAAGACCTTGCCTTCCATGTGCACGCAAAATCATCAGAGTTTAGGAGCTGTGTGAAAGTCGAGGTGGCCGTCCTAATGAGCCTTGTGGTTTCTGTGGACGTAAGATCTGAAGTGTTGAGAAGCTTGAGACACTGCCTGCGGGCACAAAGCCAAAGACATCACACTATTGATCACCTGGAAAAGAGAGGCGTTGAAAGAGGAAGCGCTAGACGATCTTCCCTCAGAGGACGAGAGAGGGTCATCGTCAGTCAGACGAACATTGGAACCGTTTCAAAGACAACGTTGGGGAAACTTCTGAGAGACTGGGTGGAGCGCATATGGGCTTTTCCGAGCGCATAGATACCATCTTGAACTGAACTGAACTCAGTGATGAAATGGGAGACGTGGAGGTGGATCAGTGGTGTTGGATGGTGACTGATGTTGTGATACATATCAGGGCTGCTGATGTGGGATGTGGTAAAGATGCATGTGCAATATTATGAAAAATGTATCATGGCATGACCTAGTTTGATTGACCGTTTTGTAAGCCTGTATTGCAATGTATGTTTTGTAAACCTGTATTGCAATTTGTGTGTGTGTGTGTATGTGTGTGGGTGTGTGCACGCGCATACATGCGCATGCTTTTATGTGACAGCGCAGTTCCAAACATGCTTTTATGTGACAGCGCTGTTACAAAATTTCGGAATGGTATATTGACAGGGATTTCAGTGTGTGAATACTAAAACTAAAAAGGGAAGAAAATAATCCATTTTGTATTTTCACTGTGTAAATAGTAGAGGGAAATTATAAGATGAAGGAAACAATGCCCCACCTCACCCCCAACACACACACACACACACACACACACACACACACACACACACACACACACACACACACACACACACACACACACACACACACACACACACACACACACACACACACACACACACACACCACACGCATACACACGCACACACACACACACCACACACACATACACACACGCACACACCACACACATACACACACACCACACACACACACACACACACACACACTACAGTGGTAGTAATGTTTCCATGATACGCAAACATTGAAATAAAGAAGAGGGCGCACACACCCAAAGGATTTTAAATTTTGCTGCCCGGCATTATGATATGGTGTGCAGGCAGACACAGCAGTAAAGGGGTTAAAAGGGTTCCCAGTTTTCGAACATAAAAGGGAGAAGAAGAAAGCAAAACAAAAACAAAAAAGTCAATTAACCCCTTCACAGCCCCAGTCTGTAAACGTTCCTGGCTGAAGGTGCACTGACATCCCTGCAAACAGTATATTTTCTGGTCCTATTACACATCTACTTTCAATGCTGTGCGTTTTGATGAAAATTCTTTCAGATGCCAGTGCGAAAAAGAAAACCGAAAGGCTTAAGACAGTAAGGGTTTCGAATTTCACAATTTTAAATGGGGGGTTTCAAGTGACATCATGCCAGTGAAGGGGTTAAGAGGATTCTGCTTGTGCGTATTGCTATGCGTGTGCAACACACGAGTGAAAATGGCAGCAGTCCGCACCACTGGTCCATTCTGACTGCAAACCAGCGTAACTTCAAAGAAATGATTTTTGTTTTGTTTTTGTTTATTAAAGATGTTTTCACGATGTCGTGGGTGCATGTGGTGTGTGCGAGGCATTGTTTATGTCAGTTAACATTTTCTGTTTCATTGCGATGCATTATCTGTTTCATTGTGATGTGTTAATATTATTTGTTTCATTGTGTTTGTGTTCCTCTCAATACACACATTTCCTTCAACTTTCCAGAGAAAGAAAATGTGTCTTTCAATATATATATATATTCTAAACAAAGTTCAGGTAGGAGGGGGTCAAGGGTGTAATGTACATACCCAGGAAATTTAGCCTCGTTTTTATTGGACATTTATGTAGTAATATCAGTGTTTTAGTGTCATTTGTATAAATTATGTTCATTTTAATTTTTGGTAGCTGTGTATTACATTTTGTTTCTGTGGGACCAAGTTCAAACTCGGTATGGTTGTTACGTATGTGGACAGGATCACGCATAAAATGCTTTACTCAACTTTGGCTCGAATTCAAGGCAGATAGTTCATGCGCTTCATCAACCTGTGTTCCCAACAGAAATTTCAAGTGAGGGTCAAAATGACCTCCTTCAAACAAATCTGAGAGTATCTTTGCTTATTGATGCTTTTTTTTTGTTTTTGTTTTTTGTTTGTTACCCCCAAAACACTTTGTTACTTTGATACAGTGACAGTAAACATGTTCAATTTTAACACTTAAGTGTTTTTCTTAGTGAGAAAGATTATGTATGTCACTGTGTGTGTATGTGTATGTGTGTACGCGCATGTATGTGTTTATGTGTATGTCTTCATATATCATATATGTATTCACACACACACACACGTGTGTGCGCGCTTTTTTTTGTGGGTCAGTGTGTACATGTGTATGTGTGTGGTCATGTCGGTGTGTGTTCATATATGTGTGTTCATGTAGAATTATGTGTGTTCATGTGTCTGTATTCATGTATAATTATGTATGTTGATGTGTTTGTTCTATGATTACGTTTGTTCACGTGCCTGTGTTTTCGTGTGTGTGTGTGTCCGAGCTGTCTGCCTGTACCCCCCTGGAACTCCAAAGACGTGCCTACCCTTGGCTGTTTTTGCGTGGTTTCTGAGTTTTTACACCTGTACACCGCCACTGCTGGGGCAAATGGAGATGATAAAGCGGCGTGCGGAACACACGCACGTGCTCATCGTGTAAGGACAGAGCTGCATGCCGGTACGGAAACCCGAAAACCAGTGAGACAGTGACCGCCGTTTGACTGGCAAATCGACCTCGCTTGTACCCAGTGCGTCAAGGACTGGACGGAGATGACCTTCCCAGACCTCCTGTCGACGGCCGCTAACAGAACAGCTTGGAGAAGGACCCCGTGTGCTTCTTCTGCCCTCGGGTCCCCCCGACGACAGCTATGAGAAGTCGAGGGAGGGAGGGTGAGTGAGTCGCTCATAAAACGGGGGGGGGGGGGGGAACCATACAGGCTTTTTTTTTTTTTTTTTTGAATGAGTGAACAACTGCTGGTGAGGTTGACAAAATAGAACAGATCTAGTTTTAAATCTACGTATACATTCTTAACAAAAATTGTTTTATATCGACTCCTTGTCTGTCTGCTTTTTTGCTTACTCCTTTTATTATTGTCTATCTTGTTACACCTGACGAAGACAGTTTTCTTTGGAAAGCGCTTGTGTTTCATTGTTCCTTGTGTGTTCGTCGTATAGGTGAGTACACTTCCCTAGATCTGTGCTGTTTTGTCTTCTCTCTCTCTCTCTCTCTCTCTCTCTCTCTCTCTCTCTCTCTCTCTCTCTCTCTCTCTCTCTTAAGCGCTTCGACCCATCTCCTAACCCCGGCCCCGTGTATCTTCAAAATTCTGAAGTTGGATACTATTCACAACTTGTTCACGTGCCATGTCTCGATGTATGAGCGCTGTCGTGTTGGGGTTTGGTTGAGTGAGTTCAGCTGTGTTGTACTGAGTTGTTTAACGCTTTCTAGCTCGACTATTTTCACGGACGTAGCCTATCGCTCAACGAAAGCGGAAGACTCGTTCAACCGATTGTTCGAAACTGTTCTTTATTCATTGTTCAAGACTGTTCTTTATTCATTGTTCAAGACTTCTTTATTCATTGTTCAAGACTGTTCTTTATTCATTGTTCAAGACTGTTTTTGTTCAGTTTCATTCTTCCATGCACTGGACACGAAAACAACATTGTTCAACCCAAAACAGATAAGTGGTTTAGCACTCCATCTCGGGTTTTCTTTTCTCTCTCTCTCTCTCTCTCTCTCTCTCTCTCTCTCTCTCTCTCTCTCTCTCTCTCTCTCTCTCTCTTCTTTTTTTCTTCTTCTCGTTTTTCACCGTTTAACTGTTAAGTATCGTTTTGTTGCTTCATGAAGGGGATTATCTTGGCCTTCCGTGTACTGTGGCTGTACAAATTGCAAAAGGCTGAAAAACCGTGCCAGCTGGCTTCTCAGAACTCAAGAGCTGTGTGAAAGTCGAGGTGGACGTCCTGGGCTGCCCCCCCTCCCCCTGCCCATCTCCCCGTCCCTATTCTGTCGGTCTCTGTGGACGAATCCCCTGAGAAAGAGCTCAGGGCTGTGTGAAAGTCGAGGTGGACGTCCTGGGCGTCCCCTGCCGTAATAGTCTGTACGGTCTCTGTGGACGTAAAGCAACATTCAACACGAACCCATCGTGAGAAAGAGCTCAGGGGCTGTGTGAAAGTCGAGGTGGACGTCCTGGGCTCCCCGTGCGTAATAGTGCATACAGTCTCTGTGGACGTAATGCACCACTGTGAGACAGAGCTTGGAAGCTGTGTGAAAGTCGAGGTGGACGTCCTGGGCTCCCCGTGCGTAATAGTGCGTACAGTCTCTGTGGACGTAATGCACCACTGTGAGACAGAGCTTGGAAGCTGTGTGAAAGTCGAGGTGGACGTCCTGGGCTCCCCGTCCCTAATACTGAGTCCGTACGGTCTCTGTGGGCGTAAAGCAACATGAATTCATTGTGAGATAGCCCAGGAGCTGAGTGAAAGTCGAGGTGGACGTCCTGGGCTCCCCGTCCCTAATAAGCCTTACGGTTTCTGCGGCGGGCGTAAAGCAACATTGAACTTGAACTCACTGTGAGACAGAGCTCAGGAGCCGTGTGGAGGCCGGCCGGACGTCCCGCCGCTGGGCTCCCCGTCCCTAATAGTCCGCACGGTCTCTGTGGACGTAAAGCAACGTTGAACGAACGCCAGCTGGCTTCGTCCACGCATGCAGCAGCAGCTAACATGACTGTTACGCAGACCTTGGCGCAAACCAGACTTGTTCACGCGGCCAGAGAGTGCAGGGCAGCGGAAGTCGGTGAATGACGATTACTCTGGTCTGGGGGCGGCCAGGCCAAAGCGAGTTTTAACTCAGCGTGCCTGCGTGCGTGCACTGCGTGTTTTCACTGCAGTGAACATTACAAACAAACACGGTCGTTCGTTCTGTGTTGCTTACTGCGTCCACAGAGACCTTACGTACTCCATGTATTACGCGGGACGGGGAGCCCAGGAGGACGTCCGCCTCGACTTTCGAGTCACATAGCTCCTGAGCTCTGTCTCACAATGATGAGTTCGAGTTCAGTACTGCTTTACGTCCACAGAGACCATAAGGACTAGCCAGCTATTAGGGACGGGGAGCCCAGGAGGACGTCCGCCTCGACTTTCACACAGCGGCTCCTGAGCTATGTCTCACAATGAGTTCAATACTGCTTTACGTCCACAGAGACCATAAGGACTAGCCAGCTATTAGGGAGGACGGCCACCTCGACTTTCACTCGGTGCCTAAGCTCCTGTCACACGCAAGTCTTCTGCTTCTTCTCGTTTTACACACTGAAGGATTCCCAAATACGGGCAAAATTAATATTCTCAACTTGTGGTGCGCTTCTATGAGCATCAAGGATAGTGGAAGAGAGGAGCGTAAACAAACGTGAGGTGGTTTGGCCTAGCGGTTAGGTGTTAGGCTGGTAGGCGGAAGGACGTCGGTTCGATTCCCGGCACTTCGGGTCCCCTTTCTCTTGAAAGGTTGCGGTTTGTGGACGCTGTCTTTGTGACTTTGGCCCTCACAGTTAATGAAGCATTAAAATGGCTATCGTCGCTGCCCAGTTTGATGCAGCGGCCATTCTGGTCACTGGCGGTAAGACTAGAGTGTAGCGATAGGTTAGGTATTGTTTCCCACTTCCTGGGATCTTGGTCGCTGCCACTACTCTCTTCCGGGACGACTTGGCGTTAAACAAGTTTAATCAAGTGCAAACACACACACCATTTATGCACGCACGCACACACACACACACACACACACCATTTATGCACACACACTCACATACACACCATTTACACAAACACAAACCATTTATAATTATACACACACACACACACACACACACACACACTCCAAGCATTGGTTTACGACCGGAAAGCGATGCTCGGGGTGTCACACACACACACATGCACACACACCGCACATTTATACACTCACACAAACACACGTAAATGTGGGTGTGAACCGACAGCTGGGCTTCAGTAGGTTCTAGTCCACTCCCCAGTCAGGCAATGGAACTGTCCGTCAGTTCCTGAGCCACACGGTGTCACTGTACCCAGGGAGGAGAGTCGGGTAGGTGGGGACGGCCGACGGGGAAGTTAGTTAGTGAGCGGGATGAAGGAAGAGAAATCGACACCAGTGATCCAAACACGCGAAAGGTTCAAAAGAACGCTTATTTATTAGGACACAATCTGAACAAATTTTCGACGCCAATGAGCAGAGCTCGGGAGCTGTGTGAAAGTCGAGGTGGACGTCCTGGGCTCCCCGTCCCTAATAGTCGGTATGCTCTCTGTGGACGTAAAGCAACATCAGAACTTGTAGCGGGGCAGAGCTCGGGAGCTGTGTCAGTGAAAGTCGAGGTGGCCGTCCTTGGCTTCCCGTCCGGCCTAATAGTCCTTGTGGTCTCTGTGGACGTAAAGCAACGTTAGAAGAAGATTGTTCAGTTGAGGTCTCAGGAGCTGTGTGAAAGTCGAGGTGGCCGTGCTGGGCTCCCCGTCCCTAATAGTCCTTATGGTCTTTGTGGACGTAAAGCAACATTCAACTTGAACGAAATCGAGATTCAGAGCTCAGGAGCTGTGTGAAAGTCGAGGTTGCCGTCCTGGGCTCCCCGTCCCTAATAGTCCTTGTGGTCTCTGTGGACGCAAAGCAACGTTAGAAGAAGATTGTTCAGTTGAGGTCTCAGGAGCTGTGTCAGTGAAAGTCGAGGTGGCCGTCCTGGGCTCCCCGTCCCTAATAGTCCTTGTGGTCTCTGTGGACGCAAAGCAACGATAGAAGAATGTTCTGTTCTGAGCTCATGATCTGTGGGAAAGTCGAGGTGGCCGTCCTGCGCTCCCCGTCCCAAACAATCCTTATGGACTCTGTGGACATAAAGCAACATTGAACTTGTAGCGGGGCAGAGCTCAGGAGCTGTGTGAAAGTCGAGATGGCTGTCCTGGCCTCCCCTTCTCCTAATAGTCCTTATGGTCTCTGTGGACGTAAAGCAACGATGACCTTGAAAACCAATATTCTGTAAACGAAGTGGCCGAGGGGTGTAGCAGTGTTCTCAGCCAGTATTGCGCTCAGCTGTGTGTTCATCGGTTGGGTCAGTCGCAGGTTTTCGAGCTCAAGAACTGTGTGAAAGTCGAGGCGGCCGTTGGGCCCCGGGTCCCTAGGTTGGGTCAGTCGCAGGTTTTCAGAGCTCAAGAACTGTGTGAAAGTCGAGGTGGCCGTCCTGGGCTCCGCGTCCCGAATAGTCCTTTCAGCCCCTGTGGACATAAAGCAACAATGAACTCGGACTCTCCAGAGCTCAAGAACTGTGTGAAAGTCGAGGTGGCCGTCCTGGGCTCCCCGTCCATAACAGTCCTTTCGGCCTCTGTGGACATAAAGCAACATTGGAACTCGAACTCGCAGGTTCGACCCTTGGTCAGTGCCGGTTGTATTCTCAGTATCTATAGTCTGACGGTGAAATCAGCCTTCCATTATACTTTATAGAATATAATTATATAAAATTACGTGGTGCTGCTGTTATTGGGACTGCTGGATAGCTCAGCAGAGCACCGAACCGAAAAAGCCGAGCACTACGCTGACACGAGTTCGATTCAGTGCACGTTGCAGGCACTCACACGGTGATCGTACGGCAGCCCCCGTATACAATATCGCATTCATCAACATCAGTCAGCGCGCACGCTGAAAATCCCAAACACTGGCAGCCGTACAACTGCTTGGACGAAGACCGCACTGAATGGTAGGAATGGGTATAGCGATGCTCTTGCGGCTGCTGGCTGATAAGTTGACACATATTCCCGCAAGGGATTTATGAAAGAAAAAGAAGAAGATTTTAAAATATATAAATCGACTGATTATGAGAGAGAGGGAGGGGAGAGAGAGAGAGAGAGATTGATTGATTGACTGATTGAACTTTATTTCTCAACGGTGAAAATATTAGCACAAAGGCCGACTCACATATCTGCCGTTGCTACAGTACTACTAATAACCAAGACATTCACAGTCAGATATTATGACAGAAGGCTAGAAAGAGAGAGAGAGAACTCGAACTCGAAAAGTGTATTTTACAAGGATTGTAGTTTAGATTCAGTTAAAACCCTAACAGCTAGTCCTTGCTAAAGTACTGATGAGTAAATATAAAAGTACAGGCATCATTTATATACGTATGGGCATGAATGAGTGAGTACAATTTTATACATGAGAATTTTCACCCAAAACAGCGTGTTCATAGCGCCAGATGCACACATGCATACATCACTCAGTTATACATTATGAGCACAGAGAGACGGGCAGATTAAGAGAGACACGGAGAGAGAGAGAGAGAGAGAGAGAGAGAGAGAGAGAGAGACATACAGACAGACACAGACAGATGAGGGGAAAAACCAAAGAATTTGTTCCTGCATTGCAGCACATTTCAATGCTGAGTGTTTATACTGAGGCCAGAAAATTATACAACTGCAACAAAGCGTCTCCTGCATCCCCATTCCCCGCCACACACGTACGTAAAAATAGACAAAAAAGATGAAGAAATTAATTGCAGCACACTCCAATGCTAACAGTGTTTGTTTTGAGGTCTGAGAATTGCACAGCCACCACAAAGTGTCTCCTAACCCCCCACGCCCCTCCATCCCGCTATACACACACACACACACACACACACACACACAAATCTAAAAAAAAAAAAAAAAAGGATAAGAAATTAAACTTTTTCCTTGTAATTGCAGCACACTCCAATGCCAACACCGTTTATTTTGCGGTCTGGAGAATTGCACAGACACAATAAAGTGTTTCCGTGTTTCTAACTCCCCCCCCCCCCCCCCCCCCCCCCCCCCCACCCCCACACACACACAACACACATCATAGAAATACATTTTAAAAAAGTGAAGAAGAAATTAAGCTTTTTCCTTGTAGTTGCAGCACACTACAACGAACACAGCGTTATTTTGAGGCCTGATAATCATACAGCCGCGACAAGATGTCCCCTAACACCCCCCCCCCCCCCCCCCCCCCCCCCCCCCCCCCCCCCCCCCCACACCCACACACACCCACACCCACACCCACATAAAAATTAAACAAATAAAAACTTTCTCCCTGTAATTGCAGCACACTCCAATGCACACAGCGTTTATTTTGAGGTCCGGGAAATTGCGCTGCCGCAAAGAAATGCCTCCTACCCCTAGGAACTCATCAGGTTGGGAACAAAAACAAAAACGAAACAATAAACAGCGGGGGGTGGGGGGGGGGGGGAGTCTATTAAAAGGTTTGGCTTTGATACACACGACGCAGCCCGGCCCGTCACCCTACAACAACAACAAACAAAACAAAAAAATACCCCGCCACCCTACAACAAAAAGGCCCCCGCCACCCTACAGCAAAAAGGACCGGGCCACCCTACTACAAAAAGGATCCAGCGCCGCTCCGAGTAATGATCTCTTCCCCCAGGGAATAATCCGATAAACGCTGGCTCTGCTGCTAACTCTTCTCACCTCTCCTCAGGGCTGCGGTCATGCAGGCAAGGCTATATTATAGCCGAGCACACGGGTATGGGGCAGGATCAATCCGGGTGCATCAATAATCGGGGTATTTGTGGGCCAGCCCCGGGCCAGGCCGGCAATGGCCATGTACGTCCTCAAGAAGCCTGCAAGGACTTGGGAAAGATCTGGAACTGTCGAAAGAGAGAGAGAGAGAGTGTGTGTGTGTGTGGGGGGGGGGGGGGGGGGGGGGGGGGGGGGGGGGGGGGGGCGGAGTTGAGCCGTTTGATCTTAGCGGTTAGGCTGGTTAGGTAAGTGGACGAGGTCGGTTCGATTCTTCCTCTCCCTTCCCCCTCCCCGCCCCCCAACCCACCCCCA
>JABMCL010002400.1:660000-662500 GCA_018857735.1 Alviniconcha marisindica | reverse complement strand
TGACTACGGGTTATATTCAAAGATCATTACTGTCCTTGCCGTGCCACAGAGCTCAGGAGCTGTGTGGCTCTCATCGATGCCCATCTTAATGCAGGAATCATTCTGGTGGTGACAGTGTAGCGATAGGCAGATAATCTCCTTCTTCCCCCACCTCCATACAAAGGTTGGACTTCTTTTGCATCAGTTGTTTCTCAACAGCGAAGCTACGGACATTGTCTTTGTGGCTCTGTTCGCCGCACAGCGGTTGAGGCGGCAACTGCGCAGTACACTAGTTGCTGCGCAATGCCGAGCGGACGCTGCCTTGATTAACATTTCTGTTGTTCTGGCGGCGGTCCACGGCAGCCTTAATGGTCTTCCGGGTTGGCGGCCTGTTTCGAGCCTTCACTCTTCTTCCCCTTCCCCCCTTGTCCCCGCCCCTAAGAGGCCATCTCGCCTCTGAGGACGTTAACCAAAATTATTCCCACCCCATACCCTCATCGCCCCCTTCTCCCCGTCCCTAATAGGTTTCTGTGGACGTTAAGCACCATGTTTACTTACTTTTAGGATGGTAAGCGGACGACGTCGGGCGGTTTGCCCGCTCGCTCCCCCTCCCACTCACCCTCCCTTCTCGGTTTCGGCTTCGGCTCCGGCTCTCCATTCTCTTCAAAAGCTGTGGTTTATGGACACTCCCTTGTGATTCTGTCATTCACGCAGTCAGTGTCACGTTAAAATGGATCTCATTGCTGCCCGTCTTAATGTAGAAATTATTCAGACAGTGACAGTGTAGCGTTAGGTGTATAACAGTTTCTTCCCCTTGCCCCCCACCTCCTGGGATCTCGGTCCCCGCCAACACGCACCTCTCCGGAGACAACTCCACGTTTTAACAAGTCTAAGGAACGAACAGGCATCCTGACTGGTCGGTACCACGAACACGAAACCTATGTAAAACCAGGAAGACTATTAAGTGACTCATAGTTCAGGAGCTGTTTGAGAGTCGAGGTGGCCGTCCTGAGCTGTCCGTCCTAACGAGCCTTCTGGTTTCCGTGGACGTAAAGATTTATTGAACCATGCTTCGGCATTGGTCTCAGCGGCTTGTCCCTAATATGTCAGCCGACATCTGAGGACATTAAAGTAAAAGTCCAAGGTTTTTAAGTATGCAAAATGACCATCGAAATGATTGACAAATGAGTCACTAGTTTCAGATTTAATGAGAATTTTTTTATTTTAAATGTTTAGTGGGTTTTTAATGGATTTTATTTTGTGTAGGCTGGCCGACACTACAGTCTCAGGTTCTCCATCAGTCACGTGACTTTCCAGGTGACGTCAGTCTAGGGAATCAGTGCGGTTACCATCTTAGATTCTTCAGTAAACTGTGTAGCGTGTGGTAAAAGGTTAACTATGCCGGCCTATTGTGTTGCCGCGAACTGTAACAATTCGCAGACGACCCCAGGTATAACAATGCTGACACAGGTATAATCGACCCGCAGTGAGGCGAAAGTGGATTAAGTATACAATTCAAACAGGCTGACTTTCTTGCTGCGCCGCATCACGCCCATTTATTGGCGAGCACTTCAGTGAGTGCTAGGTTTCGCAAACCCCATGGAATACCACATGGGGTTTTTCGAAGCTGATACGATGTTCCGGTACTCTTTCAAAATCCTGCCTGACAGCCTCAAACTGATACGGCTGTATCATTGTGTGGGTCTCTCGGGCAAAGTTCCAGTTTCGTCTTCGGAGCTCGAGTTGGCCATTTTGCAACGACTCCCCAGAGTGACATAATAAGCATATGGTCACATGATTTGGGCGTCATGGCGACGCTTTCAGTACGAAATGCCTTTTTCGTGCATTTATAACCTTCAGATCACAGTTTCACCTACATCATCGTTCTCATCGAGCTTTAACGGAAATCGTGTCAAAAATCACCCCTAAACTTGGACTTGTCCTTTAATCATCACTTCATCATCATCACTGATTAAGTGACTCAGTAACGTCCTGTCAGAGCTCAGGAGCTGTGTGAAAGTCGAGGCAGTCCTCATGGGACTCCCCGTCCCTAAAAACCCGTGCAGTATGTCTCTGCGGACGTAAAGCAACACACTGAGCTGGAACTCGACGTGCCGACAGCTGCTGAAGCAGTAACTGTCAGGACACGGATACCCACCCTGATACATTATTGTTCTGGTGGCAGGCAGGATTGCAGAGAGTGGTGCTAGACACAGGTACCGCCTCTCCCCCTATGCCCCTACCCCCACCCCGCCCCACCTTACCCCTTCTGCCCCGTTCGCTTCTCCCGTCCATAATAAACGTTGGTGGTTTCTGTGGACGCTGTGAGCCGGTTTGGCCTAGCGGTAAGGCGTTAGCCTGGTAGGTAGTGCTGCGTAATGTCCTCGGATGTCGGTTGACATATTAGGGACAAGCTGAGACCAATGCCGAAGCATGATTCAATATAGCTTTTACGTCCACGGAAACCAGAAGGCTCGTTAGGACGGACAGCCCAGGACGGCCACCTCGACTCTCACACAGC
>JABMCL010002400.1:645000-647500 GCA_018857735.1 Alviniconcha marisindica | reverse complement strand
TTCCACGTTGTTCGATATAAAAATGCCCGTTGTTTCAAAATGAGTTCAGTTCATTATGCTTGTGAGCTTATTAGCTTGTTTAATGCTCATGTAACTGACTAGGTTTGTCCATACTTACATAAACATACGTGAACAAACATTGCATAAACAAAAAGAGCACGGGTGACTGGATCTTTCAAACTTGCCTAAGAGGCGGGCAGGCTGCTTAGCTAGGTCGTGAGCCAAGCTACACTTATGACCTATTAGCCTAGCATGTTTCTGCTTGGCGCTGCAGAATTTGTCCTTCTGTTCCGGCTCGTTAACCCTTTGTCTGTGGAGGTGTTGATGCCGGCTTGTAAAAGACACCGTAGACGGACGGATACGGAATCATTGATCTGTCAGGACAGCGTGACCTGAAAATCAATCAATGCAAAGATGACTTCGACAAGAAGGCGAAATGAACGGAGCAGAAGACTCTGTGTGTGTGTGTGTGTGTGTGTGTGTGTGTGTGTGTGTGTGTGTGTGTGTGTGTGTGTGTGTGTGCGTGTGTACGTGCGTGCGTGCGTATTGCATGTTTGTGTGTGTATGCACGTATGCGTATGTGTGCGCGCGCGTGCGTGTCCGTGTGTATGTGTGTGCGCGTATGCATGTGTGCGTGCGTGCGTGCGGGGGCGCGCGCTCGTGCGTGTCGATGTACGACACACCTAAACATGTGTACATGAAGTAGGCCTTTGTGTTTGTGTCAGCATGCGTGGGTGTGCAAGTGGGTGTGCGTGCGTGCGTGCGTGCGTGCGTGCATGCGTGTGTGTGTGTGTGTGTGTGTGTGTGTGTGTGTGTGTGTGTGTGTGTGTGTGTGTGTGTGTGTGTGTGTGTACGCGCGCGCGCGTTTATGTACGTGTGTGTGTGTGTGTGCCTGTGCGTGCGTGCGTGTGTGTTTGTGTGTGTGTGTGTGTGTGTGTGTGTGTGTGCTCGCGCGCGTTTATGTACGTGTGTGTGTGTGTGTGCCTGTTCGTCCGTCCACCCATATCTGTGCATAACTCTGTGTACGCTACAAGCAAGGCGGAGCACAAAGCATGCTACAGCATCTGCCAAAACTACAGAGCTGTGTGGAAGTTCAACAGTAAACCCGGCGAACGCTAAAACAGCAGAGCTCAGGAGCTGTGTGAAAGTCGAGGTGGCCGTCCTGGGCTCTACGTCCCTATTAATCCTTGCAGTCTCTGTGGACGTGAGTCAACACTAAACTGCTAAAACTGCCGTAACAATACATCATTTTTACTTGACCGTCGCCGGTGCCACAGAACACAGCCTGCAGCAAGCAAACAAGCCGGCATGAACGGCATGAACGTCACGAAGACCTGCTGGAACCACCAGTTATATTCTGCGCTGGCCACTGGCAGCCACATTTTTCGGAGCTCAGGGTATGGCAGCTTACAAGCGTCAAAAGACAAAAAGAAAAGAAAAAAGACTAATAGTATTTATTATGTGAACGTTATTACAATTATATCAAAAACAGTGTTACTCATATATATAGATATAATTAGTAAGACATAGTTACTCATATAAAGACATAATTAGTAATTATATTTAGATAATTAGTAATTGTGTTCAAAGAACCCGTCGGCTCGATGCCGTTGGCGACCGCCATTGCTACAAAGAAAATTAGAAGTGCTGACAAGCCCGCACATGCGCACTTACGCTGTTTCTACACCATTGATAATTATGTGAACACAGTTATAATATGTACTTTTGACGCAAGTAAGCCATTGGAAGCAGCAGGAAAAGCACACAATCACTATTATTATATCTAAAATAATTACTAATTACGTGCTTTTGACCCAAGCAAGCCGTTAACTGTGAATCAAAAAAAAAAAATTAAAAAATTAAAAAAATAGTCATATGTGCAGATAATTAATAATCATAATTACAGTTATGTGCAATTTTTTTATAGTAAATTTGTCTATTGACGCTAGTAAGCCGCCATACTCGGGATCTGGAGCTGTGTGCATGCAGGTCGAGCTGGCCGCCCTGGGCTCGCTTCCCCGGTCCCTAATAGTACAAGTTACGGTCTCTGTGGACGTAAAGCAACACCGAGCTGTACTGGCTGCCACCGCCCTTATCACAGCATCCAGTACCCTCTTATCTCCCAGCGCGATCTGTACCCACAGTATCGGCCACTGGACAGTTAGGACCATTCGGCTAATCCGGTCTTTGATATAGTCCTGGCTGTAGATAATCGCCACCAGCGTGTTGTTTCAGTATCACAGGTCAAGAGGTCCGCAGTGGCCGGCAAGATATTTAGCGAGGACAGGTGTATGGATATATAGTGAGTCGGTTTGGCCTAGCGGTAAGGCGGTAGGCTGGTAAGCAGAAGGACCTCGGTTCGAATCCGCTTCGGCTCCCCTTTCTCTTCAAAAGTTGTGATCTGTGGACGCCGTCTTGTGATTTTGTCCCTCACAATTAATGAAACGTTAAAATGGATCCCACACGCACGCACTCAGACACACATACCACACACACACAC
>JABMCL010002400.1:620000-632500 GCA_018857735.1 Alviniconcha marisindica | reverse complement strand
ATAGCTTAGCAAGCATAGACTGTAAAGATACGCTACGTTAAACTGTTGGCGACACCGCTTTCCGCGCACGCACGCTGTTCGTGCTTCCCGACACTGACTTTCAATCCGCACGAAAGTTTGCATTCCACTCATACCCAAATGTTACACATCACGTTTTATAGTTAAAGTATATAGTATCAGACGACTTTCAATCCGCAGGAAAGTTTGCATTCCACTCATACCCAAATGTTACATATCACGTTTTATATTTAAAGTATATAGTATCAGACGACTTTCAATCCGCAGGAAAGTTTGCATTCCACTCATGCCCAAATGTTACACATCACGTTTTATAGTTATAGTATATAGTATCAGACGACTGATATTGAATAAATGGTCGAATACATAGTCGCAGACGGATTCATTCATGCATTCCTCTGCAGCCGGTTTTGCCCGTATTGAAAGTGTTCCAGCCAGTTCCAGCCAGGAAGGCAACGAGCAGACAAACAGGCTGCTTGTTTAAGTTCAGTGTTGCTTAATTTACGCCACAGAGACCATAAGGACTGTTAGGGACGGGGAGCCCAGGACGGCCACCTCGACTTTCACACAGCTCCTGAGCTCTGAATCTCGGTTTCGTTCAAGTTGAATGTTGCTTTACGTCCACAAAGACCATAAGGACTATTAGGGACGGGGAGACCAGCACGGCCACCTCGACTTTCACACAGCTCCTGAGCTCTGCGGCTGCTTCTGTCCCAGCAGCGGAGGATGAGGTCCTGTCGTCTCTGGGATCAGACTCGGGAGATCTGTCGATCCCATAGCAGCATGGCAAAGTGCTTGGACGTTAGCAAAACGCGTTTGTAATCTTCGAGAACCACCCCCCCAAAACCAAAATAGCAACAATCCTAATCAAGCATGGAAAATCCAGGCGTTGATAAAACATGCCAAAACCACCACCCGACCCCAACACTTCCACCCCTTCCCCTGCTATCCACCCCCACCTGGAACGGACTGCCAAAGGCGGTTTACAAAGTCAAGGAGCGATACGACTGTGGAGCGTATCGGGTTTCATTCCCCCAACTTTCTGTCGATGTCAGCGTGTCTGAGGAGTATAAATCAGGCATGCTGCGTGCAGCGCAGCACCTCCTCCACACAACCGGGTTCCAGGTGAGATCAAGAGGAGGGAGGTGGAGCTGGGCTGCGAAACTTGGACTTCTTTCGCTTCGTCAGGTTGCTCCTCAACAGCAGTGCAACGGACGTTGTCTTTGAGACTCTGCCCAAGCACGGCAGTTGAAACAGCAATTGCGCAGTGCACAAGTCGCTGGGCAATGGCGAGGGGACACCGCCTTAACACTTCCATTGTTCTCTTGCGGCGGTCCACGGTCTCTCCGGTCTTTTTCGGGCGGTATCCGCGGTCGAGCCTTCACTCTTTCGGCCCCTTCCTCCCCCTGGAGTTTGTCTCCATCTCTCCCTTCCTTCCTTCCTTCCTTCCTTCCTCACTCCCCCCCCCCCCCCCCCTCCCCCCCCCCCCCCACCTCCCCACACACACTTTCTTTTTGTGGAGACTGATTGGACAAAGGAATTAGCCATAGAATGTCCGGCAGATAGCGAAGCGAACGGGCGCACACGCACACACGCATGCAACACACACACACACACACACACACACACACACACACACACACACACACACACACACACACACACACACACACGCGCGCGCGCACACACACACACACACACACACACACACACACACACAACACACACACACACACACACACACACACCACACACACCACACCACACACACCACACACCACACACCACACATCACACCACACACCCACACAAACACTCACACCCACACACACACACACACACACACACACACACACACAGGGTGGTTAAGACGGATCCGGATCTGGTGTGCAATTGAGCTTGACCAGGACGCCGTGCTTCAGCTGACGATTAGGTGTTGAGCAACGATCGATCTGTTTATGGGTATAAGGTGACGTTGGCCTCTGCATGGTCACAGTTCAAGAAGTGAGCCGGCTTGACCTCGTGGTATGGCGTCAGGCTGGCACGCAGACGGCGTCGGTTTGATTCCCCACCTCGGCTCTCCTGTCTCTACACAAGTTTTTTTTTTTTTTAGTAGACACTGTCCCAACGGCGGAACTACGGACATTGTCTTTGTGACTCTGTTCCGCATAGCAGTTGGGACAGCAATTGCGTAGTACATTAGTTTCTGCGCAATGCCGAGCGGACGCTGCCTTAACGTTCTGTAGTTCTGGCGGCGGTCCACGGCATCCTTGGTCTTCCGGTTTGGCGCCTGTCTCGAGTCTTCGTTCTTCTTCTTCTTCCCCTTCCCCACTTGTCCCCGTCCCTAGTAGGCCACCTCGCCTCCGTGGACGTTAAGCAAAATTATTCATTCAGTAGACACTGTCTCACAGCTAGGGACCTGTGTGAACAGGGAGGTGGGCCTGGGGTCTCATTCTCTGTCCCATTCTTCCCCCCGTCCCCAATAAGCCATGCGGTTTCTTTGGACGTAAAGCACAATGTAACCATTCTCATTCTCTGTCCCATTCTTCCCCCCGTCCCTAATAAGCCATGCTGTTTCTGTGGACGTAAAGCACCATAAAAAACCCTTCTCATTCCTCTTCCCCCCCCCCCCCGTCCCCAATAAGCCATGCGGTTTCTGTGGACGTAAAACACCATAAAAAACCCTTCTCATTCTCTGTCCAATTCTTCCCCCCGTCCCTAATAAGCCATGCGGTTTCTGTGGACGTAAAACACCATAAAAAACCTTCTCATTCTCTGTCCCATTCTTCCCCCCGTCCCTAATAAGCCATGCGGTTTCTGTGGACGTAAAACACCATAACAAAACCCTTCTCATTCTCTGTCCCATTCTTCCCCCCGTCCCTAATAAGCCATGCGGTTTCTGTGGACGTGAAACACCATAACAAAACCCTTCTCATTCTCTGTCCCATTCTTCCCCCCGTCCCTAATAAGCCATGCGGTTTCTGTGGACGTAAAACACCATAACAAAACCCTTCTCATTCTCTGTCCCATTCTTCCCCCCGTCCCTAATAAGCCATGCGGTTTCTGTGGACGTAAAACACCATAACAAAACCCTTCTCATTCTCTGTCCACTCTCCCCCCCCCCCCCCCCCCATCCCTAATAAGCCATACGGTTTCTGTGGACGTAAAGCAGCACGAAAGAAGAAGTAGACTCTATCTTGTTACTTTGCCCGTCCCAATGAACGAAACGTTAAAAAGGCTCACCTCATTGCTGTCTTGATTAAGGGGTCATTTTGGTGATGACAGTGTAGTGTTAGCCGTATCCCGCCCATTCTACCTGACCCCCTAACCGCCCACCTCCTGAGATCTCGGACCACGCCATTACCTCTTCGGAGACAACTCGGCGTTAAACGAGTTTAATCAACTACCAATAAGCCATGCGGTCTCTCTCTCTCTCTCTCTCTCTCTCTCTCTCTCTCTCTCTCTCTCTCTCTCTCTCTCTCTCTTCTCTCTCTGTGCGTGCGTGCGTGCTTGCGTGCTTGCGTGCGTGCGTGCGTGTGCGTGTGTGTGTGTGTGTGTGTGTGCGTGTGTGCGTGTGTGTGTGTGTGTGTGTGTGTGTGTGTGTGTGTGTGTGTGTGTGTGTGTGTGTGTGTGTGTGTGTGACTGTGCCACGGTGTATTGTGTGGGGTGGGGGGGGGGGGGGATATTGTTTTAATTGTTGTGTGTGGTACTTTAATTAATTATTTTATTTATATTACCTTGTGATAAACAAAACAAGTATGTGATCATAAGCTCATTACTATTTTATGATGACGTCACAGCTTGTTCTATATTTATAACTATGGTTAAGGTAAGACCCTTTTGTTGGTGGTGTTGTGTTTGTTGTTATATTGTTCTTTTAACTTTATGTGTTCATTATTTTATGAGCCCGCCATGACCACAACAAAACTGCCCCTTGTGGGATAGTTAAAAAAATCTTTTTACTTGAATTGATTTGAAATGTAAGCACCTCCTGTGATCTCGGTTCCCGCCAGTACCTCTTCGGACACAACTCGGCGTTAAACGAGTTTAACCAACTACCAGGTGGTAGCTAGGTCACAGCTAAATATGCATGCACCTTACGTATGTGGCTTTGCATGAAGTGATATGGTGCACGGTTGTATGGTGTACACAGAATGCGCCGAGATGGCAGCAGTTCCATGCGGCACCAGCCATGCCAGCGCTTTGAGTACACCGCTTCGGTGGATATTCAGAAACGCGCTATAAAAAGCTAGTCACTCATACAGAATCACACCTGAGAGCCGGTTTGGCCTAGCGGTAAGGCGGTAGGCTGGTAAGCGGAAGGACCTCGGTTCGATACCGCTTCGGCTCTCCTTTCTCTTCAAAAGTTGTGGTTTGTGGACACGGTCTTGTGACTTTGTCCCTCACTTCCTACTGAAACATTAAAATGGCTCTCATCGCTGCCCATCTTAATGCAGGTCATTCTGGTGGTGACAGTGTAGCGATAGGTATACACACTCAATCTTTCCCCACCTCCATACCCCCTTTCCGCCCCTTCTCCCCGTCCCTAATAAGCCTTATGGTTTCTGTGGGCGTTAAGCACCATGTTTACTTTACTCTGTGGGCGTTAAGCATCATGTTTACTTTACTCTGTGGGCGTTAAGCATCATGTTTACTTACTTACAGAATCACACGCGAGCGTAGTGAGTCTGTTCGAGAGCGGAGAATAGCGCTATAGAAAAGCGATCGACAACAACACAACCACCACATTTTACCACCTCTTGTGATCGCGGCCCTGCCAGTAGCTCATACAATACAATACAATACAATACAATACAATACAATACAATACAACTTTATTGTCTCTGTGTAGAGAAATTTGCTTTCTGGCTCGTCATTTACATAAAAAAAAACATTTAATACAGTTAACAATGAAACATCAACAACTCAATGAAACACGGAGCTAAAAACCACTCAAATACAAGGAAAATACTTAACAGTAACAATGCACATACACACACAAACACACACACACACACGCACGCACGCACGCACGCACGCACGCACGCACGCACGCACACACATACACACACACGCGCGCGCGCGCGCGCCGCACGCACGCACGCACGCACGCACACGCACGCACGCAGGCATGCACCCACCCACCCACCCACCCACACACGCACGCTCGCACGCACGCTCGCACGCACGCACGCACGCACGCACGCACGCACACCACCACACACACACACACACACACACACACACACACACACACACACACACACACACACACACACACACACATTCTTCTTCTGGCTCAATAACTTAAAACATTAAATAAATTACAATAAAACAAAATCGGAGACAACTCGGCGTTAATCAAGTGTATCACGGTTCATGATAGTCTTAGTTGGGCCGGCTTGTTTGCTGCTGCCTCCGATGCAATATTGTTAGCATGTAGTGTGTGGTCCGGTATTGTTTCGCCCTGTTCCGAAACTTAGTCTAACTTGCACGGGACTGCTTTTGGGAAGACAAGAAATTTCTTCACTGATTTTTTCGCCCACCCAAGCAGTGACCTAGCTCTGTGTTGAAAGTTAGGATTGAATAGCTTAGGCTGACAAAGACCAGGTATGGATTTTAGCCAAAGTAAATCATATCACCATATCGTATCACATGTCATAATTTTGCCTTTGCCCTGCTAAAGAATCTTGTAGTCTGATTGTGTGAAATTGACATCGCATAATCTGAACGGTAGTCTGATTTGTAGGACATTGCCTTCGTCCTCAAAGATCTTTAGTCTGATTTGTAGGACACTGCCTTCGTCCTCAAAGACATTTAGCCTGATTTGTAGGACATTGCCGTCGTCCTCAAAGAGCTTTAGTCTGATTTGGAGGACATTGCCTTCGTCCTCGAAGACATTTAGCCTGATTTGCAGGACACTGCCGTCGTCCTCAAAGATCATTAGTCTGATTTGCAGGACATTGCCGTCGTCCTCAAAGATCTTTAGTCTGATTTGCAGGACATTGCCGTCGTCCTCAAAGATCTGTAGTCTGATTTGTAGGACACTGCCTTCGTCCTCAAAAACATTTAGCCTGATTTGCAGGACATTGCCGTCGTCCTCAAAGATCTGTAGTCTGATTTGTAGGACATTTCCTTCGTCTTCAAAGATCTTAAGTCTGATTTGTAGGACACTGCCTTCGTCCTCAAAGACATTTAGCCTGATTTGCAGGACATTGCCGTAGTCCTCAAAGAACTTTAGTCTGATTTGGAGGACATTGCCTTCATCCTCGAAGACATTTAGCCTGATTTGTAGGACATTGCATTCGTCCTCAAAGATCTTTAGTCTGATTTGTAGGACATTGCCTTCGTCCTCAAAGATCTTTAGTCTGATTTGTAGGACACTGCCTTCGTCCTCAAAGATCTTTAGTCTGATTTGTAGGACACTGCCTTCGTCCTCAAAGACATTTAGCCTGATTTGTAGGACATTGCCTTCGTCCTCAAAGAGCTTTAGTCTGATTTGGAGGTCATTGCCTTCGTCCTCAAAGATCTTTAGTCTGATTTGTAGGACATTTCCTTCGTCTTCAAAGATCTTAAGTCTGATTTGTAGGACATTGCCTTCGTCCTCAAAGAGCTTTAGTCTGATTTGTAGGACATTGCTTTCGTCCTCAAAGAGCTTTAGTCTGATTTGGAGGACATTGCCTTCGTCCTCAAAGATCTTTAGTCTGATTTGTAGAACACTTTCCTTCGTCCTCAAAAATCTTTAGTCTGATTTGTAGGACATTGCCTTCGTCCTCAGAGATCTTTAGTCTGATTTGTAGAACACTGCCTCCGTCCTCAAAGATCTTTAGTCTGATTTGTATGGCGTTGCCTTCGTCCTCAAAGAGCTTTGGTCTGATTTGTAGGACATTTCCTTCGTCTTCAAAGATCTTAAGTCTGATTTGTAAGACATTGCCTTCGTCTTCAAAGAGCTTTAGTCTGATTTGTAGGACATTGCTTTCGTCCTCAAAGAGCTTTAGTCTGATTTGTAGGACATTGCATTCGTCCTCAAAGAGCTTTAGTCTGATTTGTAGAACACTGCCTTCGTCCTCAAAAATCTTTAGTCTGATTTGTAGGACATTGCCTTCGACCTCAAAGAGCAATAGTCTGATTTGTAGAACACTGCCTCCGTCCTCAAAGATCTTTAGTCTGATTTGTATGGCGTTGCCTTCGTCCTCAAAGATCTTTAGTCTGATTTGTAGGACATTGCCTTCGTCCTCGGAGATCTTTAGTCTGATTTGTAGAACACTGCCTCCGTCCTCAAAGATCTTTAGTCTGATTTGTATGGCGTTACCTTCGTCCTCAAAGAGCTTTGGTCTGATTTGTAGGACATTGCCTTCGTCCTCAAAGAGTTTAGTCTGATTTGTAGGACATTGCCTTCGTCCTCAAAGATCTTTAGTCTGATTTGTAGAACACTGCCTCCGTCCTCAAAGATCTTTAGTCTGATTTGTAGGACATTGCCTTCGTCCTCAAATATCTTTAGTCTGATTTGTATGGCGTTGCCTTCGTCCTCAAAAATCTTTAGTCTGATTTGTAGGACATTGCCTTCGTCCTGTTCCAGAACCGTAGTCTGATTGTACCGTAGTCTGATTATATGATACAGTCTTTGCCCTCATCAAGAACATTAGTATGAATTGTATGTACACTGCCTTCGCCGTTTTCAAGATTCTTCGTCTGAGTGTATTAATCAACACACAAGGGAGTTAATTGATTGCATTAAGTTATCTTCGCCCTTTCAAGAACCTTAGTCGCATTTGTATAATTGCCTTCACTCCAATCAAAGATATCAGCCTGATTTATATGATATTGCCTTCACTCCATTCAAAATCGAGCCTGATTTGTATTTGATTGCCTTCGCCCCACTCAAAGGCTTTAGTCTGAGTTCTATGGCGTTGCATTCAAGATCTTTATAGGCTACTCTGATTCGTATGGCATTGCCTTTTGCCAAGATCCACAGAGAGAGAGAGAGAGAGAGAGAGAGAGAGAGAGAGAGAGAGAGAGAGAGAGAGAGAGAGAGACAGAGAGAGAGACAGAGAGACAAATACACACGTATTGGCAGGCTGACAGAGGCAGAGAGAGAGAGAGAGAGAGAGAGAGAGAGAGAGAGAGAGAGAGAGAAGAGAGAGAGAGAAGGAAAAAAACGACAGACAGACAGACAGACAGAGAGAGCATTGCTTTCCCGTATCTAAAGCAGTTTTGTTTCGCAAGAGTGAAACCAAAACACGAATTAGACCATTTTCATGTTTCTTGCGCGAGTAAACGGGAAAGTACAACACTGATCAACTTGAGTCTTAAAACAGAACCACCAGTTATTACTCCAGAACCCTTGTTTGGCTCCAGCTTTCGTTTGCTCGGCCCTTGTTTTCAACGTCACCTTTCCTGTTGCCAGATGTATTTGGACATGTATAACCTCCATAGACATCGGCACAACAAGAAGTCAGGGTGAATAGGGTCCGGTCTGTTGGGCCGTTTCTTTATTCCCTGCTAAAACAATCATTTTCGGACCCACCCTGGAGGTTAAACGGTCCCTGTCGCCACATTTTGGTGCTACAGTGTGTAGCAGCCTTGCATTCGGTTTGCTGCATAACGTGAAAGTACCCGGGGGACCCTGTCAAAGTCACCAAAGCACGCGAATTAAGCCAAAAAAGAGACTTTAATAACAAAACTTGCCAACTGCGGAACTCCTTCTTTGTCAAGACTGCGGCCGATTGGAACCACCTGGACAACACCACCGTCCACGCCGCCCCCTAGCAGCGGCCACACAACACCAGTAGGCCACCAACGAGCAGTCCCTACTCCGCTGCACTAAGCCAGACTACTGGACGAAGCAGTGTACATTTCAAGATCAAGATCAGAGATATTCAACACAAAAAGTAAGTACAGTAGATACAGTAGGTAGTTTTCATTCCAAATAAAAAATATAAAAAATCTCCACACCGTATGTGATGAAATTTGAGCAGAAGAAATGTATTCAATTGTTCGAACGCTGAAACGTATCTAAAGTGATGTCATTGTCACGGATGGTTGCCTCCACCGCTTCAGTCAGCATGGGGTCATTTTCAAAATGACCAAGTTCAGTACCGTGCGTGGACGAACAACAGGGTGTGTAGCGCGTAAACGGACAGTAGCAGAACCTATTCTTTTCAGTCCTAGCTTGAACCGTTTCAAAGGCAACGTTGGGGAAAATTCTGAGAGACGGGGTGGAGCGCACATGGGCTTTTCCGAGCTTATAGATACCATCTTGACTGAACAGTCCTAGCTGGGATGGTGCCAGCAGTGACTGTTGCTGGCTGCAATATGTTCCGCAGGTGTGTAACCGTGATGTAAGCATCCTGCTGCCGGGTCGTTATACTCACGGGCGCCCAGCGCGAGATAGGCCAGAAAGAGTTCCAGTCATTTGGCAGCGATGCAGATACAACCTAACAGTCTGTGATGACACACGCAATTGTCTTGCTTGCGCAGACACAGTAAACATGGTACAGAAACCGTAAGGCTTATTAGGGACGGGGAGAAGGGGGGAAGGGGGTATGGAGGTGGGGGAAGAGGGAGAGAGATATACCTATCGCTACACCGTCACCTCCAGAATGATTCCTGCCTTAAGGCGGACAGCGATGAGAGCCATTTTAATGTTTCAGTAGGAAGTGAGGGGCAAAGTCACAAGACAGCGTCCACAGACCACAACCTCTTTGAAGAGAAAGGAGAGCCGAAGCGGTATCGAACCGAGGTCCTTCTGCTTACCAGCCTAACGCCTTACCACTAGGCCAAACCGGCTCACCGCAGACACAGACGTTCCGCTTTCCAATATGCCCGCCCAAGGAAGTACTTGAGGCTGCCACCCTTGACACTTTTGTGTTAAGGGCCTCCTCCCTATAAACCGTCGCAACTTTTCCTCCCTCCCTTGTGGCCTCGGTTCGAATCCACTTCGGCTCTCTTCTCTCTTCAAAAGTTCTGGTCTGTGGACACTGTCTTAATTGTGACTTTGTCCCTCACAATTAACGAAATATTAAAATGGCTCTCGTCGCTGCCCATCTTAATGCAGGAATCATTCTGGTGGTGACAATGTAGCGATAGGTATATAATCTCCCTCTTTTCCCACCTCCATACCCTCCTTCCCCCTTCTCCCCGTCCCTAATAAGCCTTATGGCTTCTGTGGACGTTAAGCACCATGTTTACTTACTTACTCCCACCCCCTCTGAACTGACAGTGAACATACCAACGGAGCTTTAGGGCGAACCCCCGACAAAGTGTCTAGGCGCCATAATGATCAGCAATTTGATCCTGGGCCCTCAGCGTGAAGAAGAAGAAGAAGAAGAAGGAGAAGAAGAACAGCGCGAAATTCCGATTTTGCGACGTGCATGCGAGGTATATCCTTCCAGTTAAGCTTTCTTTTGAAAGAGAGAAATGGCAAAAGCAAGACAGGTTGTCAGTGAACACTTTTAAAGCCATTTTTGTGATCAGCACGTGCATTTTGAGAAACTGCCGGCACAGTGCCAGTGGATATATACTTTCACACCCTCGGACTTACTTTAAAGATCAGTCAACTGTGATCATGCGCTCCGGCAAGACATGCAGTCACGACAGAAACCAAGGGATTGTAGTAACTGTTAGAACTCTACCAATGTCGAATTACATTACAGCTCTAAAAAATGGCATAATAAAAACTGAGAGATGCACGCACGCACGCACGCACGCACACTCCACACACACCACAACACACACACACACACACACAACACACACACACACACACACACACACACACAAGCACGCACATCCTCTCCCTCTTTCTCTCTCTCTCTATCTCTCTCTCTGTCTCTCTCTCTCTCTCTGTCTCTCTCTCGTCTACTTCTCAGCTATTCTTCTATCTGTCGTCCTCTCTCTCTCGATTATATATATATGCAATCAGGGGCAACATTCTACGGCAGGTACTCTCTCTCCTCTCTCTCTCTCTCTCTCTCTCTCTCATCTCTCCTCTCTCATCTCTCTCTCCTCTCTCTCTCTCTCTCTCTCTCTCTGCGTCTCTGCTCTGTCACACACACACACACACACACAACACACAACACACACACACCACACACCACACACACACACACACACACACACAAGCACGCACATACTCCCCCTCCTCTCTCTCTCTCTCTCTCTCTCTCTCTCTTCTCTCTCTCTCTCTCTATATATATATATATATATATTATATATATATATCATGCTGCACCACGTACTACTCTCTCTCTCTCCTCTCTCTCTTCTCTCTCTCTCTCTCTCTCTCTCTCTCTCTCCTCTCTCTCTCTCTCTCTCTCCTCTCTCTCCTGTCTCTGTCTCTGTCACACAACACACACACACACACACACACACACACACACACACACACACACACACACACACACACACACACACACACCCCACACACTACCAACAACAACAACAGCAACAACGACGACGACGAAGACGCGAACTTTCAGTCTATGGTATACTAAATGTTCACTACCTGTATCATGACAAAAGGATCTTTTTTGTACTACACCTCTCCGCCAGGAATCGGCGACAATGACCATTGGAACTGGCACCGACAGCGTGATTTGTGACCATGGTCGGTTATGTAAAGGGATTAGTCAAACGGCTAAGTGCAACCCTCTGCGAAAAGTGTTATTGCAGCGAAAGTTGCAAGGGAAAAAACCAGGGAGAACCGCACGTAAGGGCGGAGTGGTGGGTGGGGTGGGAGTGGGGGGTGGGGGGTGGGGGTGGGGGTAGGGGTAGGGATGTGGGGGTGGGGGTAGGGGTAGGGGTGTGGGGGGTACATTGTGTTGTGCTGTCAAGGTAAACGCTTTATTAAGGTCCAATCAACAAGCGATTGACTCGCGGTTACCGACACACCTCTGGTTGTGTGGTCTTGGCTGATGTCAGTGACTGACTGACTGTAGGTAGGTAGGTAGTGTTGCTTAATGTCCTCAGATGTCAGTTGACATATTAGGGACAAGCTGAGACCAATGCCGAAGCATGGTTCAATATAGCTTTACATGACTCACTGACTGCACCTTTTCTTTTTGTTGAGCCGTAGACTATCTAGAAGAGCTAGATCTCGCCAGCGCAACGAGGATCGCGCGCCGAGCTCGAGACCTCGATCGAGATCCCCAAACAGACGAACGTTGGGACCGTTTCAAAGGCAACGTTGGAGAAACTTCCGAGAGACGGGGTGGAGCACATATGGGCATTTCCGGGCGCATAGATACCATCTTGAACTGAACTGAACTGAACTGCAGAGTTCGGTGCATGCACGCATCAAAGACCGGGTTACTAAAAAGCCAGAGAACAACGAGTTGCTAACGGCAACAGCAACACCGACTCAAACTCCAAGCACTGGTTCCCGACATCCTTCCTTCAATCACTGCCGTATTTAGTTACGCAATAGGTCCAAGAAGTCAACAACTCAGATTATATCAAACGTTTGTTTCTATAACTTTGCC
>JABMCL010002400.1:610000-612500 GCA_018857735.1 Alviniconcha marisindica | reverse complement strand
CAGAGAGAGAGAGGGAGGAGGAGGAGGGAGGGGGGATAGGGGGGTGGGGAGGAGGAGGAGGAGGGGAAGCGGAGGAGGAGGGGCAGAGAGAGAGAGAGGGGGGAGGAGAAGGAGGGAGAGAGGGGGGTGGAGGCTGAGAAGAAGGAGGAGGAGGAGGAGGAAGAGAGAGAGAAAGAGAGAGAGAAAGTGTGAGAGAGAGAGAGAGAGAGAGAGAGAGAGAGAGAGAGAGAGGAGAGAGAGAGAGAGAGAGAGAGAGATCTAAATCCACGCTGCTTGGATATATATATATATAATATATATATATATATATATATATATATATATAATATATATATATATATATATTCCACACGAACGCATTTTACTTATACTACACGCCACGCCAGAAAGACGTGTTTAGCTCGTCTCCCAGCTAGTATACTAGCATATATAAAAGGCGTCCGCTGAGAATTTTGATCCTCATTCTGTTGGCTGAGACTGCCTTCGCTGATAGGCCTATTATACACATATTTCTTCAAAAGTACACGTACAAACAGAGGTAAGTACAAATGTAGGCTGAGTGCGATCTATGGGGTCAAGCCGCCTCGTGGACGGTATAAACGTACCACGACCACCGCTGGCTCTGTAGGACTTCTCCGCCCAGCATGTATAGGCTGTACATGTACATGCACAAGACCCCACCGTGATCCAGCCTTTGACTCTTTCGCTGCCGGTTATTTTGTACCGCCGGTTCTAGTTCCTCTGTTATCTGGATCGTGAACCGTCCCAAAGAACTCCAAATACATAACTGGTTCAAAATAACGCGATTTATTAGGACAAAATACAACATGCGAATTGTCGGGGTAATCCCCTTTATCAAACTACAACACAACATTTAAACAACAATTAAACGGTGAAAAACGATGATAAAATGAGATGAAGAGCTAAGCCATTTATCTTTTAGGTTGGGGGGGGGGGGAGCTATGTCCGGTGCTTGGAAGAATGCTGTGTTTTGTCCTAATAAATAGCGTTATTTTGAAACTTTTAATGCGTTTGAATCTCGTTTTAGAACGCTAGCAGCCGTTCATGTTTCAGATGTGTTGTTTCGAAGAGAGTGTTAAGCAAGCCAGAAACACACAGTACAAGACGTTTTCTTCCACACGGGTATATGCACAAAACGTTGAAACTCGAGCAGAATGTCCTGCGACCTCACGCAAGTAAACGGCCAAAAGCTGTGTCAGTGACGTCATTCATGCAAGAGTCCCCGCGGAAGGGAAAGGGTTAAGGGTCCTGTGAACGCTCGGCGCGCATTGACGACGTGTGTTTGTTTGTTTGTAGTTCTATAGCTTATGTAGCTTTCACCTCTAGTCGGGCTGTTACCGTCGAAAAAAAGAGAGGTCTTTGTGCCCTAAGGCTGAGAGAGTCTACAGGCATTCGATCTCTCTCTCTCTCTCTCTCTCTCTCTCTCTCTCTCTCTCTCTCTCTCTCTCTCTCTCTCTCTCTCTCTCTCTCTCTCTCTCTCACTGTGTCTGTCTGTCTGTCTCTCTCTGTCTCTCTGTCTCTGTCTCTGTCTGTCTGTCTGTCTGTCTGTCTGTCTATCTGTCTACTCTGTCTCTCTCTCTTTCTCTGTCTGTCTCTGTCTGTCTATCTCACTCTCTCCTCACTCTCTCCTCTCTCTCTCCTCTCTCTCTCTCCTCTGTCTGTCTGTCTGTCTGTCTATCTGTCAGTCTGTCTGTCTGTCTGTCTGTCTGTCTCTGTCTCTGTCTCTGTCTCTGTCTCTGTCTCTGTCTCTTCTCTCTCTCTCTCTCTCTCTCTCTCTCTCTCTCTCTCTCTCTCTCTCTCTCGCTGCGTACGTTTCTTTGGTCTGCACGACTGTCAGCATACAGTGGCAGAACGCCAGGTTCTTTTGTTCTTTTTTATTCTTCTTTTCTTTCCCTTTCCCCTCCTCTCCACCCCCCCCCCCCCCCCCCCCCCCCCCCCCCCACCCCGCCTCACCCACTCCCCTCTCCACACACACGCATTCTTCTTCTCTTTTTAATGCTTGGTCTTTAAGGAAACATGAAATGGTCCGTAAGAATTACAAGACAGGGCGCTGGTGTTCTCTGCTTTCTCGCTCTTCCTTTCTTCCTTTCTTTCTTTCTTTCTTTTTCCTCTTTTTTTTCTTTTCTTTCTCTTTCGTGTCCGTTGACTGCTGGAATGACAATAGATTATTGTCGACCAAACTGGAACATGGGACGTGCTTTTCTGCAGGAATGTAACGTTAACCTCTGACGGTGACAGTTCTAGTGACCTTCTTTTTCCTTCCGGGGGTTGGAAAGGGAGTGGAGAAGGGGTGGGGGTAGGGGGTGGGGGGGGGGGGTGGGGGGGGGGGGGGGGGGGGGGGTGACATCAGAAGGAACGCAAAATGATTTGTCCATAGATTTGTGTACTTTTGAGGTAGGGGTGTTGCCGAGCACACACTCACGAACGCTTGCCCTAAAGCACGCTCGCACGTTCTCTGTCTGTATGTCTGTCTATCTGC
>JABMCL010002400.1:585000-590000 GCA_018857735.1 Alviniconcha marisindica | reverse complement strand
TTTTCGACGTAAACGAATGCGTATACAAAAACTAATTGAGTTTCCTTTTTTTGTGGCGTTTTTTGCCCGTAGGGAAATACTTTCATCGTCTTTTAGCAAGTCCGGTGTGTTTACTGGCGTTTTTTGTGGCGTTTTTTGCCCGTAGGTAAATACTTTCATCGTCTTTTAGCAAGTCCGGTGTGTTTACTGGCGTCCAAACTGAGCTTCGTAAGAACTGTAACAGCCGTACACTGGCAGGCACGGTCAAATCTCTCTCTGTGTCTCTGTGTATATATCTCTGTCTATGTCTCTGTCTCTCTGTCTCTGTCTCTGTCTGTCTGTGTGTTTACTGGCGTCCAAACTGAGCTTCGTAAGAACTGTAACAGCCGTACACTGGCAGGCACGGTCAAATCTGTCTCTGTGTCTCTGTGTCTCTGTGTATATATCTCTGTCTATGTCTCTGTCTCTCTGTCTCTGTCTCTGTCTGTCTGTATGTCTGTCTGTCTCTGTCTCTGTTCTCTCTCTGTCTCTCTGTCTCTGTGTCTGTCTGTGTCTGTCTCTGTCTCTGTGTCTGTCTGTCTGTCTGTCTGTCTGACTGTCTCTGCCTCTGCCTCTGCCTCTCTCTGCCTCTCTCTGTCTCTGTCTCTGTCTCTGTCTCTGTCTCTCTCTCTCTCTCTCTCTCTCTCTCTCCTCTCTCTCTCTTAACCCGCAGACACCAGACCGTGAGAGAGAGAGAGAGGAGAGATGAGGAGAGAGAGAGGAGAGAGAGAGAGAGAGAGAGAGAGAGAGAGAGAGAGAGAGAGAGAGAGAGAGAGCAAACACACATGATGATGTACTGCACCTCTAAGAGACGAGTAGCGTACATGTTATCTCCAGATATGCAATACATATTGCCTTTAAAAGCATACTATGAATTTTGTTGTCTGTTAAAGGTGCACTACAGCTTGTCTGGAAGATAAAGTCGTTTAAGTGTCTAACACGCCCTGTCTCTTAAAGTTGCAATACAGCTTGTCTTTTTTAAGGCGTGAAATACCCTTCTATTCCCATCTGTTCAGATATTCTGATTTTGATTCTGGTGACTCTTAAAGGAAGGCGTTAGGCTGACGAGCGGAATCGTCGACGGTTCGATTCCCCACTTCGGCTTTCCTTTCTCTTCAAAGTTGTAGTTTGAGCTAGTGACTAGTGCCTTTACACTATATAATTACAGTAAAGGAAACATTACAATGGCTCTCAACGCTGCCCATCTTCGTGCAGAAATAATTCCGGTCGTGACAGCTAGTGTAGCGTTAGGTACAGCAAAACTGCAAGCACCCTTGCTCCAATTACGGCAGAGTTTGGAGAATTTCTTGGGGTGCCGGAAAGCACAAGGCTTGGAGTGTGAGGCAGAGTTCCCCCTCCCACCACCACCACAGCCCCCCCCCCTCCCCCACCCCCCTCCTGGGATCTCGGTCCCAGCCAGTACCTCTCCGGAAACACTGGTGCTTGATCGGTTCCTGCAATTAGCGTCAATAGCGTCAAGTCTTTGTTCTTCTATCCTGCATTTTTAATTCAATTCAGTAAGTGCTTTCGTTTCCGTTGGTACGTAGGTGGTGCCATACTTTTTGTTGTTGTTGTTGTTGTGGTAACTCTTGGAATCCTCGCGTGTCCTTTTACCTTGGGAGTAAGTTGCTACATTTTCCAATTTGTCGTTTTTCTCCACATACACATACTCTCTCTCCCCCCCCCCCCCCCCCCCCCGCCCCCCCACACACACTCTCACGAACGCACGCGCACACACACACACACACTCTCTCTCTCCCCCCCTCTCTCTCTCTCATACACACACACACACACACACACCACACACACACACACACACACACACACACACAACACCACACACACACACCACCACACACGTACGACGCACCACTCGACACATGCTCTCTCTCTCTCTCTCTCTCTCTCTCTCTCTCTCTCTCTCTCTCTCTCTCTCTCTCTCTCTCTCACACACACACACACACACACCACAGCACCACACGACGCACGCACGCACGCACGCACGCACGCACCACCACCACACACACAACACACACACACACACACACACACACCACACACACACACACACACACACACACACACACACACACACATGTCCGTGTTCACAGTACACTACCACACGAGGGCCTGGTCTTCAAAACGCAAACAACACGCACAACAATTTATTTGATTCTCAGTCTTGACCGGCCTGATATAACCGTCTCGGTCGACTGACCCAGCGTTACTGAGCAATCAATCATCTACCCGTCTGTCTATCGTTCTGTTGCCGGACGTGGACTGACAAAGGACGCCGCTGTTGAAAGCTGGCGACTGCAAACACGCGTTTACTCAGCTGGGAACATTGTGTTGTCCCTCCGCACTCTCTCGCTTAGTTCCGTTGATTATGAGAGTTGTGGTGAACATGCAGTCCGGCCAAGCACGCCCACCACGGCCGTTGAGAGAGTATGGGACCTACTTGTCCGTTTAATTAGAAATGCCAGCTAGCATCAGCTATAGCACAGGCAGAGACTGACGTGCGTGCACTGAAGTGGATGGGTTGCACACAGTCTTTGATGGCAGCTGTAAGCTATGCCTGCACGTACTCACCGCTGCTTGGATAAGGCCAGATGGTAATGTCCGATTCAATGAACGGCCGATGGGTCGGGTTAGCCAGGGGGCAAGGCGTTAAGGTGGTATAAAGCGGGAAGGACCTCGGTTCGATTCCGTAATAGAATATTATGTTTATCTATTATTTTAGAGGTTTTGCGCATGCTTTTTTTGTTGGCTTTGGAAAAACGTTGTGTGTTTACCCTAGTCGGTGAGATACGGCTATATAGAAATGACGGCTATTATGATTATTGTTATTATTACTACTACTGCTATTATTACTACTACTACTACTACTACTGCTGCTTCACTGAACTTCAGTGTATTGCGCTGTACATCGGTGCTTCTTTCACTTCGTTTCACTCCAGTGCACTGCATTGTGTTTCAGTCAGTGCCCTGTCGCTTTACCGCCTTCCTGTGCAGTGATTGCACTGACGCTCACACGCCATAATCTTTGACGAGTGTCAGGCAACAGTCAAACATAATTTGTTACGCCCGAGTTCAGCAATGGCGGGAGAACAAGGAGAGGCAAAATACTGGTGCGTGTCTGTGGGGTCCAGCTAGGCCAGGTGATTGTAGTTATGAGGCTGTTGTTTGGTTGTTAGGTAAACATGGTGCTTAACGTCCACAGAAACCGTACGGCTTATTAGGGACGGGGAGAAGGAGGGGGGGGGGGAGGGGTTATGGAGGTGGGGGGAGAGGGAGATTTATACCTATCGCTACACTGTCACCACCAGAATGACTCCTGCATTAAGATGGGCAGTGATGAGAGCCATTTAATGTTTCGTTAATTGTGAGGGACAAAGTCACAAGACAGTGTCCACAGACCACAACTTTTGAAGAGAATGGCCAAGGAGAGCCGAAGAGGATTCGAACCGAGGTCCCTCTGCTTAACCAGCATAACGCCTTACCCGCTAGGCCAGACCGGCTCACGTTTGGTTGTTGGACAGTTTGTGCCTGTAATATGTCGGCACGGCACCTGAACACATTAAGCTTCCACTGGTTGGAAGACAACGCGGCGTTAAACCATGTCTAAACCTGTTTAACCCCTTCACTGCCCCAGCACGTACAGTTTCCAGGCTGAAAAGTGCGCATACGCGCCTGAAAACAATGTATTTCCTGGCTCCTATAACGAATCTAATTTCAATAGTGTGGGTTTTGATGAAAATCCTTTCACATGCTAATGCGAAAAACATGCAAAAAGGCTTAAGGATTTCAAATTTCCTACATTTAATGGTTGTTTTCAAGTGACACCATGGCAGCGAAGGGGTTAACGCTCAGTTGTCTTCGGAAATGTGTATACTGGCAGGGACCAGGTTGCCAGGAGGTGTAGGGGGTTGGCGGGGGAAGGAGGGGAGACGGGTGGAGGAGGAAGAACTATTCCCACTAACGGCTACACTGTCGCCACTATAAATGGTTTTTGCATTCAAACTGGCAGGGCCCGTCCCTAATAAGCCTTACGGTTTCTGTGGACGTTAAGCACCATGTTTACGTTAACTGGCAGGGATGAGAGACATTTTAACAGTTTCATGAACTGTGAGGGAGGAAGTCACAATTAGACTACAATGCAGCGTCCACAAAACACCACCGTTGAAGAGAAAGGAGAGCCGAAGCAGAGGAATCGCTCTAACGTCTAACGTCGTCTTACCAGTTTCTCCGTTAGGTCAAAGCGGCTCACGCGTCCAAGCGTTCCGACCTGCATCGCGCAAAGACAGAAGAGACCGTCAGCCACCGCCAGAACAGCAACGTTAAGGAGGTGGGGACCCCGCCAGTGCCAGTGCCAAGCAACTTGTGTATTTTGCTAATTGCTGTTTCAACAGCTGTGCGGAGCAAAGTCACAAAGTCACAAAGCCAGTGTCCGAAAGGCAACTGTTGAGGAACAGCTCTGCAGCAAGACAATTAAACATGCATCCAGCTATGAGAGCCCAGCTCCACCTCCCTGCTCTCAATCTCTCCTGGGCTCTCCATTAAACCGGCTCACCTTATAGGAGGCAATACGTAATTAGATTTAAAACGATTCACTAAGCTGTTGGGCGTAGGTTTGAATCCGTCTCGCCACGACAGTTTTCTTGTCAAGTATTTTGATGTCCCTGGTCCTTCCTTTGTCATAACGCCGCGCGTCTTTGAACAAATCGCCAAACAAAGGAGGAATGAGCGAACAACTGTTGATGAGGTCAGTTAACAAAATGGAACAGATCTAGGGAAATGTTAATGCTTTCCATTTCTTATAATTATCAGCTCCTTCTTGTTTATCCTCTTCTTTACTTCCTTCTTCTTTTGTTGTCTAATTTCTATCTTCTTGCACCAGAAGAAGACATTAATTTGTCGAAAGCGCTCGTGTATTATTGTTTCTTTGTTTTTCGTCGTACGGTGAGTACATTTCACAAGATCTG
>JABMCL010002400.1:575000-580000 GCA_018857735.1 Alviniconcha marisindica | reverse complement strand
TTGGAGGAAGGTGCCGGAAAGCGATGCTCGGAGTGTGCTGGCAGCCTATGCCCCGGGAAGGAGTGAAATCGAAGGCCTAAGTAAATAAGTAAGTAAACCTACACACACTCGCCGTGCGGCAGAACCAGCTTACACATTCTGCTTTCGTGGTACGTACTGTACGTCCACAGAAACCGGTTATAAGGCCACCTCGGCTTGCAATACAGCTCATGAGCTCTAAAACCACGCTCAGTTCAATGTTGCTTTGCGTCCACAGAGACCGTAGGGACGATTAGGGACGGGGAGCCCGGGACCTGACGGCCACCTCGACTTTCACACAGCTCCTGGGCTCTGACACACGGCCAGCTTACAGCTAGCGCTGGTCTTGAAACACCATCACGGTTGCAACACGCAAGGTATAATCAGTATGGACGACGTAATCACGGGCTCGATCTTTGCACCTTACACGGTCATCACGATTACCAGCTGACTCACTTAAGGGGCAATGGGGCAAAAGGATTATTGATTGATTCAAACCAGCCTTCCGGCCCTTTCTTGTGGGAGGACATTAACTTCGACCCGTTCGCATCAGCCTTCTCGGTGGCGTAACCTGGCGCCTCGCGAATTGTCGCTAAATGTATGGTAAGGGCAGATCAGTCACCCCCCCCCCCCCCCCCCCCCCCCCCCCCCCACACACACACACTCTCACACACACACATACACACACACACACACAACACACACACACACACACACACACACACACACACACACACAACACAACACCACACAAACACCTCACACACACACACACACACACACACACACACACACACACACACACACACACACACACACACACACACACACACACACACACACACACACACACACACAAACTGCAAAACTCAGGAGCTGAGTGAAAGTCGAGGGGCTGGGCTTCCCGTTCCTAATAGTCCGTACGGTCTCTGTGGACGTAAAGCAACATTGAAGACGAAGACACTGCCTAATTGTGACTTTGCACCTCACAATTAATGAAACATTAAATGGCTGTCGTCGCTAACCCAGCTTAATGCAGAAACTGTTCTGGTGGGAACTGTGTACCGTTAGGTATATCCCCCCCCCCCCCCCCTTACTGCCACCGCCGTAACCTCTCCGGAGACAGCTCGGCGTTAAACAAGTCGAACACAGCTTGGTCTTTGCAATCTGCACGGCCACCGTCCGTTCGTTACACCTGTTACACATGTTTAAAGCCAAGTTGTCTCCAAAGAGGTACTAGCGGGGAAGAGAGTTCAAGTTCAATGTTGTTACACGTCCACGACAGAGACCAAAATGACTATTACTTGTATTAGTGACAGGGAGCCGAGTAAGTAGGTATACATGGTGCTTAACGTCCACAGAAACCATAACGCTTATTAGGGACGGGGAGAAGGGGGAAGAGGGGAGGGGGTACGGAGGTGGGGGAAGAGGTAGATTATATACCTATCACTACACTGTCACCACCAGGATGACTCCTGCATTAAGATGGGCAGCGATGAGAGCCATTTTAATGTTTCATCAATTGTGAGCGACAAAGCCACAAGACAGTGTCCACAGACCACAACTTTTGAAGAGAATGGCCAAGGAGAGCCGAAGCGGATTTGAACCGAGATTCCTCTGCTTACCAGCCTAACGCCTTACCGCTAGGCCAAACCGGCTCAAGAGACCGCTTGAGCAAACTGTGCCAGAGTGTGTTTATATAGTGAGGTGCGTCAATGGGTCGTTTCCTTCTCTGTGCTATGACTGTTCCACCAAACTTTGCACTTTGAAACTTGGGTTATAGTCCCCCACCTTTCCTGTGCGTGGGGCCGGGATGTACCATTGCTCCAAACAAAGTACACAGCTGGGTCTTTGCGCAGCACGATCAACGTTCGTTTGTTGGACTTAGCCTATTTAACGTGGCAGAGTTGTCTGAGAGCTCAGAAGCTGTGCGAAAATCGAGGTGGATATCCTGGGCTCCCGTCCCTAATTCAGCCCTGATATAAGCCTTTGTGGTTGACTGGGCTCAAAGCACCAACTAACTAACTAACTCCCGTCCCTAATAAGCCTACGGTTTCTGTGGGCGTAAAGCAACACTTCAATAACAACTCCGAAGTACTGGCGTGGAAGAGTTCATCAGTGTTCAGTGCTGCTTTACGTCCACAGAAACCATAATGACTATTAGTAACAGTGAGCCCAGGACGGCCACCTCACTGTCACACAGCACCTGAGTTCGGAGGTTGGAGGGGTAGGGGGGACACGGGGGACAGGGGCTGGGGGAGGGGGGGGGGGCAAGGGGGGAGGGTGAGGGGGGGGGGGGGAGATCGGACGGCGTTCTTTTTAATTGAACAGTGGTTCCGGCAGTGCCGAAAGAAACATGTGCACATGTGTCACCGAGCTGCGAAGAGCACGCTGACTCCTAACACTGGTTTGCGACATTCTGCAACTGAGAAAACGAGGCTTGTGGAGTGTGGAGTCTATAGACTTAAAAGAACTAACTCCTAGCATTGGTTTACGACATCCTTCCTCTTACCGCTGCCGTAAGTGGTTTTTGCCATAGGTCTCCGAAAACTGTCAGCTAACTGAGTCAAGGGTACCGGAAAATGAGGCTTGGAGTGTGTTGTGAAAAGCGTTCCACCACGTCGATAAAGACTGGAGGGCGTCGAGCCGACGGCGTCACGACGATAAGCAAGGTCCTGTGGATCACCTCGCCTTGATCAACGTGAACAGGCCCACTTCACAGGGAAATGGGAAGTGGGGGAAGCAGTCATCCGAAGCCTCGCGGCACTTACTCTTAAAGCACTGTCCAGGGTTTGGACGGTCTGCTAGAGCTCAGGAGGTGTGTGAAAGTCGAGGTGGGCGTCCTGGGCTCCCCGTCCCTAATAAGCCTACGGTTTCTGTGGACGCAAAGCAACATTTCACCATCTTTGGACGGTCTGCCAGAGCTCAGGAGGTGTGTGAAAGTCGAGATGGTCGTCCTGGGCTCCCCGTCCCTAATAAGCCTCATGGTTTCTGTGGACTTAAAGCAACAGCGAATCAAATCATAGGACGGTCTGCTCGGAACCCAGCAGAGATCAAGAGGACGGAGGTGGAGCTGGAGCTGGATTGCCTTGCTGCTCTGCTTTCTGCAACTCTGCTTTCTGGACACTGTCTTTGTGACTTGATTTCATACAGCTGTTTAAACAGCACTTAGCGGAACACACAAGTTGTTTCGGTTTTGAAGAGAGAGGAGAGCCGAAGCAGAATCGAGCCGATGTCCTTCTGCTTACCAGCCTAACGCCTTACCGCTAGTCCAAACCGGCTCACTTGATGGAAATTACACGAGCAAAGGGGCTTGGGGAACTACTGATTTGCTAGTGAACTTCGTTTCTTCTTCTTTTTTCTTCCTTTTTTTCCCCTCCCTCTCTGCCTTCCCCTCTTTTTGCTTCACCTACACTTAAACACCACATCTAAACACCACAAAACGCTGTTTCCGTATCTTTTTTATCTCCCTGCAACTCTAAACACCCGCAGCTCTAGCAGTTTACTCGATGGCCACGGCAATAACTGGACTTCCGGTACCTTAGAGATACCCTGTGGCCTCCCCTGCCCTCCCCTTCCCCCCCCCCCCCCCCCCGCCTCCCCCCTCCCCCCCCCCCCCCTGCTCCCTGCTCTTCGGTCAAAGTACCATGTCCATACATCCCAGCAAACGCCCATAGCGTCCGTGGAGCAATGTCTGGATCGAGCTTTTTTTCCTACTTTGTCCTCCTTTATTATCAGTCAGTGTGACCAGCAGGTAGCCCGGGATTCCAAAGCACATGCTGGCTTGACGTGGAAGCTATGATAGAGGCTGAGTATGCATGCCGCCGTTGAACGGGGTACACCTATCTCAGACTGCGTGAACACCAGGGAAAGGCTTCCGTACCGGACCGTACAGGCATCCGACATCGTTTTAATACTAGTTTTGTTGTTGTTGTTTTCGTTCTTGTTGTCTCATCTGACACTGTCGGTCTCTCATGTCGTTGTAGAAATGTGAAGCGTGAACAAGAGGAAAAGAAATAGAAGAGGAGGAGGAGAGAGGAGGAGGAGGAGAAGAAGAAGAAGAAGAAGAAGAAGAAGAAGAAGAAGAAGAAGAAGAAGAAGAAGAAGAAGAAACAGCTAGGGTTAATATTCAGTGTCCGCATAAATATCGGTTATTGTTCGCTAGAATTGTTTAACGTCAAGTTGTTTCCGGAGAGGTACTGGCGGGGACCGAGATACCAGAAGATGGGGGTGAGGGGGGGGAAGGGGGGGGGGGGACTATACCTAACGCTACACTGGACATCACCAGCATGAGTCTGCATTCAGATGGGCATCAGTGAGAGCCATGTTAATGTTTCGTTAACTTAACGGCGAGGAAGAAAGTCACAAAACAACGTCCGCAAGCCACGACTTTTGAAGAGAAAGGACAGCCGAAGCGAGGAAACGAACCGACGTCGTACGCTTACCATAACGCCGAATGCCTTACCGCTAGGCCAAACCGGCACACTCGGCTCGGCATTACTTTAGAGACCTACGGCGTAACCATGGCAGTGGTTAGAGCAGGGACACTACACTTGCTGTAGTGTCTCTGGTTAGAGGAGGGATGTCGTAAACCGATGCTTGGAGTTTGGCTTGGAGTGTGTCGATAAAAAAATAAAAAATAAAAATCTGAAACAGATTTGACTGATAAGGTTCTGAAACAAATGAAACAAGATCCAAACACGCGAAAGGTTAAAAAGACCGCTTTCTGATATTAACTGGGGAAAACCCCAGCAAAATCAGCGTTCTTTTGAACCTTTTGTCAGTTTGGTCCTTGGAGTGTGTCAATGTAACGATGCACTTCTTCTTTCATGGTGCTTCACGTCCACAAAAAAAATCTACGGTTTATTAGGGACGGGGAAGAAGAATAGGACAGAGAATGAGGGCCCAGGCCCAACTCCCTGTTCACGCAGCTCCTAAGCTCTAAAATATATCCGTTTTCCACACACTCCGATCACCGCTTT
>JABMCL010002400.1:560000-570000 GCA_018857735.1 Alviniconcha marisindica | reverse complement strand
ATTTTAAGAGGACACCGTAGAACGTTATTGTTGTATGCCCATGTATGCATGTATATATACTAGTATACACCTACTGGCCACATGCACTAGAAAACAAGTGCCTAATGATAATACACGATAACTATACTTCAGTCAAAGTAGGCGACACTTTCGACGAAGCGTACGTGCTCGAGATTTTAAGAGGACACCATCGAACGTTATTCAGTGTTGTTTGCCCATGTATGCATGTATATATACTAGTATACACCCACTGGCCACCTGCACTAGAAAACAAGTGCCTAATGATTATACACGATAACTATACTTCAAAGTGGACGACACTTTCGACGAAGCGTACGTGCTCAAGATTTTAAGGGGACACTGTTGAACGTTATTCCTGTATACCATATAATTATGTATACATAGTATATGATATACATAGATATATATATATATATATATATAATATTATTAGTGTTGTTTGCCCATGTATGCATGTATATATACTAGTATACACCCACTGGCCACCTGCACTAGAAAACAAGTGCCTAATGATTATACACGATAACTATACTTCAAAGTGGACGACACTTTCGACGAATCGTACGTGCCGCTCAAGATTTTAAGGGGACACTGTTGAACGTTATTCCTGTATACCATATAATTATGTATACATAGTATAGTTACATAGTATATATATATATATATGCCCTCTGGCTACCTGCACTAGGAAACAAGCGCGTTAAGCGCGAAGGGGGGCAGGTGAGGCCTTGCTCACGGCCTGACCAAGCTGTGAAGTGTACACTACACGCCTGAAGTGACAAGCTCGCCAGCCCCAGACTAAGACCAGAACCTGCCTCGGTGCGTGGATCGAGGCGAGAGGCCGCCTGCCCTGTGTGTTCATAACGACGCCATTCAACCATTCACGCCCGGCTCGCCCTCGGGCCTGGACCGACAAAGCTGCCATTGCCGAGCGAAACGTAACGGCTCCGGTGAGCTCGGCTCAGCCCAGCCGCTGCCAGCCCTGTGTGTGTGTGTGTGTGTGTGTGTGTGTACCTGTAGCGAAAGAGAGAGAGAGGGGGGGGGGGAGAGAGAGAGAGAGAGAGAGAGAGAGAGAGAGAGAGAGAGAGAGAGAGAGAGAAGGGGGGAGTAAGTAAGTAAATTAGTGTTTTACGCCCAGTCAACTGACCAGTGTGGTTGAAGAGAGAGAGAGACAGACAGACAGACAGAGACAGAGAGAGACAGAGACAGAGAGAGACGGACAGAGACAGAGAGACAGAGACAGAGAGACAGACAGACAGCGAGGGAGCGAGGGGGGGTGAAGGGGGGGAGCTAGACAGACAGACAGACAGACAGACAGACAGACAAAGACAAAGACAGAGAGAGAGAGAGAGAGAGAGAGAGAGAGAGAGAGAGAGAGGAGAGAGAGAGAGAGAGAGACGTCGGTCCTCGGTGCTACAGACCGAGGCTGGCTCCACCGCCACCACTGCTGCCATAGGTCCCGTCCGTGGCGATGACGCTAAGCCGCGAGTTACCTGCCCATGCTACCACCCAGCGTTGCTGCGCGGGTTGCCGAATGGTTAAGGCCCGAGTGTGTGTGTGTGTGTGTGTGTGTGTGTGTGTGTGTGTGTGTGTGTGTGTGTGTGTGTGTTGTTGTGTGTTGTTGTTGTTGTTGTGGTTGTTGTTGTTGTTTTTCAGTTGCGGAGGTGCATAGGAAGAAGTTTATGATAGACAGGTATTTCAGACAGGATGAGGTTGGATGTGATAACTTGCTTTGCGTGTGTATGTATTTAAAAAAGAAGAAAAAAGAACGCAATTGTCAACACATACGATAGGCTATGTGCGTTTGCGAGCATGCCTTCAATCTCTCTCTCTCTCTCTCTCTCTCTCTCTCTCTCTCTCTCTCTCTCTCTCTCTCTCTCTATGTATGTGTCTGTCTTTGTCTCTCTCTGTCTCTCTGTCTGTTTGTTCTGTCTCTGTCTTCTGTCTCTCTGTCTGTTTCTGTCTCTGTCTCTCTCTGTCTCTCTGTCTCTCTCTCTCTCTGTCTCTCTTTGTCTCTGTCTCTGTCTCTTCACACCAGGGAGGTCACGTCGGGTCACGAAATGGGAAGCAAGATTCGGCACACGACTGACCTGGGGTCATTCTTAATAAACCAGGTCACAGGGGGTCACGAGGTCGAAAGTGAGGTTGGAACGTGCAGAAATAGCAATCCAGCCTCGCTTTCGATCCCGTGACCCTTCGTGATCCAGCTTATTAAGAATGGTCTTTAAGAGTCTCATCCTTCCGTCTGAAAACTACATTGTGACAAACATTTTGGCAGACTCTTGGCATTAGCGATTTTTGTACTATTTTTAACTGCTTTTCGTAACTGAATTGTCTTAACGTGAAAATGTTTTCGAAACTTTAAAAAGAATGTGTTCTAAGACTGCGCGTATGATTAGGAGTGATTCTGTTTATACAGTCACTCTAAATGCAGGATAAATAATTATAATACGTACATACATTTTCTATAGCGCTATTCCCTGCTGTGCGAGCTCAGCGTGCTTATTTACATACATGCGCGTATATCAGTTTAATTTGTTAACATATTATACACAAGTAATCGCATAGCACAACAATACATATTGAATACTTAATACATCACAATAATATAAAAGAGGTACATAGAAAACAGAGAACAAAATACCTTACTAACACGAGCACAGGCGAGCAAACACACCTACACACACACACACACACACGCACGCACGCACGCACCGCACACCACGCACGCACGCACGCACGCACGCACACACGCACGCACGCACGCACGCACGCACGCACGCACGCACGCACGCACGCACGCACACACACCAAACAAATAAGTCAACAGACTATTAAAGCTTTATTGAATTAAACTATCAGCACAAAGAGCAGCTGTAGGGCGTGTAAACTATAAATGTAATCATTACGTCAGTTTTTTTGTAGTTGTACGGGAGGTTTTACCGGCGGCATTTCCTCATTCGTGTCAGTTAGAGACAGAGTGAGAGAGAGAGAGAGAGCTTCTTTCCCACATCCGATCGATCTAAATGCAGGTATGTCTCAAAGGGCATGGAGCTTTGGCTCTTTGTCTGCTTTAACTGATCAAAACTAGTCTATGCTGTTAGATCTCACGAAGGTAGTAAACAAACAAAACGTGTTGGATTTATGAGAGAGAGAGAGAGAGAGGGGGGGGGGAGAGAGAATGAAGTAACTATTTTTACGAGGGTAATAGAGTAGACTCGAAGTCTTTTCATATCAGTCCAGAGAGAGAGAGAGAGAGAGAGAGTTTTAGGAGAGAATCGATGTCGTTTTACATCCAGTGAGAGAGAGTAAGTAACTTGGTGTTTTACGTCCGGAGGAGAGAGAGAGAGAGAGAGAGAGAGAGAGAGAGAGAGAGAGAGAGAGAGAGAGAGAGAGAGAGAGAGAGAGAGAGAGAGAGAGAGAGAGAAGAGACAGAGAGAGAGACAGACAGACAGACAGACAGACAGACAGACAGACAGACGAGACAGAGGGAGAAGAAACATTCAACTTATAATCATGAGCTCGTTTGAAGTGACTTCGAGTGGATTATCTCTTACTTAAAGCCGCCGCAACTCCACCCGATCTGTCAGGGACAATAAATCTAAAAGAGCAAAACCCCTTAGGCACCAACCAAGGCTTTTGAGCTGCTTTTGCCCTCGTGCAGTAGTCGCCGACTGCCGAGTCGTCAGAGTGGAGAGAACAAACCCGACACACACCAGCAAGGCACCTACCCAGCCGAGCGTGTCCGCGGTCTTTTAGAATTAGCTCACTGTCAATAGGTAAGTACTAGTGACGGAAGCAGCTGCGCTCCACGCGGAACGTGGTCGATCGCGTGAGACCAAAGGCAGGAGGGGTATACCTCGAATGCTAGGCTTGTCTCCGCATGGACTCAACCTTTATAGTCACTTTCCTCAAAGCTGCGGCGTGGTGTGGAACCGACCGTGTTTGGCAGGAGCCGCCGTGTCATGCATGTGTGCGTGTGTGTGCGGCTACGGGTGCCAGACAACTTGAGTAACCAACTTCCAGTCGCGCAGGACTTCTGTTTTGTAACTATACACCGAGGACTAAGAGACTGACGGGAGTGTGGTTCGGAGTACGTTTTATTTTGTGTGTTTTGTTCTGTTTTGTTTTTAGCTGACTTCGGGATTGTGTGAAAAGTTTACTGGACTTGTGATACTGAGTCGGTTTTACTGCACTATGGCGCAAGAGTACGTTTCGGAGTAAGCTCAGTTGTTGTTCTTTCTTTTCTTTTTTTCTTGTCTTTTTTATACTTCGGGATTATGTTAGAATTGGTTACCGGTTTTGCCGGTGATACTGAGTGGGTTTTATTTACTGCGGAATTGCGTAAAACACCACTTTAAATTTAAAATAAAAAATCCTACTGAATCTGGTTTACCTACTTAGTGATTTTGTGATTATGTTTGTGATCTGTTTATTTACTACGGAATTGCGTAAAACACCACTTTAAAATTTAAAAAAAATCCTACTGAATCTGGTTTACCTACTTAGTGATTTTGTGATTATGTTTGTGATCTGTTTTTACTTTTGTGGTGATTCTGAGTACTTTTGTTCTACTTACTTCGTGAATGGTGTGAGATGTTACTGGTTTTGCGATACTGAGTCGGTTTTACTGACTTTCAGTCGAACCGCGTGATACAGATAGGTTACTGGTTTGGTGTCGTTTTGTTTGTTTTTGCTTTCGTTTTGTGTTGTTTGTTACTTCGGGTTTGTGTGGTAAGTTACTGGTTTTATAGTACCGAGTAGGCTTTGCGTGCTTGCTTCGCGACTGAATTTGTGACAAATTACTAGTATTGTGATAATGAGTAGGTTTTCTTCTTTTGGTGTGATTCTTTTGGTGTGTAATATGTTTCTGCATTAGTATTGTGATTGGTACTGAGTGGGTTTCTCTTCTTCTGGATTGTATCACGTGTTTCTGGCACTGTGATACTTTACTGTCAGTCCAAGTTTTACTGGTGTGGCAATTCTGAGTAGGTTTTGTTCTAGTATGTCGGAATTGTGTGATAGTAAATAGGTTCCTGGATTCTGAGCAAGTCGGTTTTACTTTTATGCTACTCACTTCCGGACTGTAAGTAAACATGGTGCTTAACGTCCACAGAAACCATAAGGCTTATTAGGGACGGGGAGAAGGGGGGGGGGGGTATGGAGGTGGGGGAAGAGGGATATTATATACCTATCGCTCCACTGTCACCACCAGAATGATTCCTGCATTAAGATGGGCAGCGATGGGAGCCATTTTAATGTTTCAGTAGGAAGTGACGGACACAGTACCTTTCTGAAGAGAAAGGAGAGCCGAAGCGGTATCGAACCGGGGTCCTTCCGCTTACCAGCCTAACGCCTTACCGCTAGGCCAAACCGGCTCACATCCGGACTGTGTGATAAAGATACTGGTTTTACTTAGTTTGGATTGTGTGACAAAGTTCACTGGTGTGGTGATGCTGAAAACGGTTGGTTTACTTACTTCGCGACTGTGTGACTGGTTTTGTGATACTGGGTCGGTTTTACTTACTTCGGAATTATGTGATAAGCTACTGGGTTTGTAATCCAGAGTTCGGTTCTGCTTCCTTCGTGATTGGGTGATAAGATATTGGTCGTGTGATATATAGCGTGGCTGAGTCGGTTTTGTTCGCTTTGCAATTGTGTGATAAGTTACTGGTTCAGTCATTCTAAGTACGTTTCATTTACCTCCTATATGTTTCACAAGTCAGTGTACTGGCTCTTTGACACTGAGTCGGTTTTCAATGAGTCTGTTCCGGAAGGAACTCAAAGGTTATGCCGGTGTGTGATTTTGATTAATTTGGATTAATTTTTATTTGTTTATTATTATTACTTTGGAGTTGTGTGATAAGTTACGACTCTTCCTCCGTGATTCGGCGCGGACTTGGCGGATTTCAACCACTCATGTAGGACTGTGTCATAATTCACTGACAAAGGTATGTTCAGTCTGGAACTTGATTGTGAAACTGGTTCGAAAGTTTCGTTTGTTTGTTTGTTCTAACTTCGCGAGCGCGAAAGAGCGAGGAATAACCAGGCTGAAACTGGTTACGGTTTATCACAGGCTAAATAAGAGTTTATTATCAAAGCGGGAAGACTTTGGCGTTGTAACCAACCTTGAGCATTTTGCAACTGGTGCCAGTTTGCAGAGTGAGAAAGAGTTCGATCGTATAGGGTAAGTTTTTTATTCACTTTTTTTCTTCTTCAGTTTTACGGAGAACCATTGTACGTATGCCCCCCCCCTCTCTCTCTCTCTCTCTCTCTCTCTCTCTCTCTCTCTCTCTCTTCTCTCGATTTTGACTGAAGAAAAAGAGCAAGTTTAACGACATAAGAGAAAGAAAGAAAGAAAGGAAGAAAGAAAGAAACACAGAAAGAAAGAAAAAGAAACAGAAAGAAAGAAAGAAAGAGAAGAAAAGAAGAAAGAAAGAACTAAACAGACAAAACGAAAGAAAACAAAAACAAACAAAAAACCACACAAAAAAACCAACAGCAACAAAAACAACTCGTTGAACCATTCGAGCTTAAAGCGACAGTCTCTCCTTACCGCCCCAATTGAAGAAGGCCATCCATGTCGAACGAGTTGGGAGAGATAATATCCACCCTACCAGCCCACCGGATTATGTTCTCCCGGCCACTAGAGCTGCGTTTGGCTTACGTGTATTAGTGAAAGTAATCTGTGTTTTGCTGGATACGCAACGACCAGTGCCAACACAGTGAGTAAGTAAGTAAGTAAGTGAGTCATTTCACTTGCTGCCTTTCGCAGCGTGGGGTCTTCTGTGGTTCTTGTTATCTAATTTAATGTAGTGAACACATCGACGACGATGATCAGTGATGGGAGATGAAACGTGAACACATAAGAGAAAGAAAGAAAGAAAGAAAGAAAGAAACACAGAAAGAAAGAAAGAAAGAAAGAAAGAAAGAAAGGAAGAAAGAAAGAAGAAAAGAAGAAAGAAAGAACTAAACAGACAAAACGAAAGACTAAAAAGAAAGAAAGAAAAACCAACAACAACAAGCCCGAGGGGGGGGGGGGGGGGGGGGGGCTTAAATAACGGGGTTGTTGTATATCTCGTAACCTCTTATACGACGCTATTCTGACAGGGGCGAAAAGATAAGAAAAGAACAAGAAAAACCAACAACAACAAGCAGGCCTTGGGAACATTGACAGAGAGTCCGAGGTTTCACCGCTAACTTTCGGGGGAATGGGTGTTAATATATATATCAGTATATTATATGTATGTGTCTATGTAGATGTTGTTGCTGAAGTGTCGCTTTACGTCCACAGAAACCGTAGGTTTATTAGGGACGGGAGCCCTGGACGTCCACCTCGACTTTCACACACCTCCTGAGCTCTGAGTGTATGTAGAAAAAACATACACTTACTTATAGGGAGGGGGAAGAAAGGGAAAGGGCGAGGCGTGGGGTGTGTGTGTGTGTGTAGGAGGGGGGCGGCTTAAATAACGGGGTTGTTGTTTTGTTAAGGCTACGCGTTTATATATCTCGTAACGTCTTATACGACACTATTCTGACAGGGGCGAAAAGAAAAGAACAAGAAAAAGAAAAGAAAAAAAAGAAAACGAAGGAAAATCTCCTTCCTGTTTGTTCTCGACAAAGGACAGAACCTGTAGTCAAGGGGGTCGTGCCCATTCATTCAGAAACAAAAATGGCCAGAGTTATTTCGTCGTTTGCCTCTTGTCCTACGGACGGCCACAGTTGACCAGAATATATTTTATTCTCACTCAGTGTGTGTGAATCCGCACGCTATGCCAGTCTAGACTGAAGGGAATAACCTTAAAATGTCGCTTATTGACACGTTTTGTTTGGTCTGTCTGAAAGAAACCCCCTCACCACCGCCCCCACCTCTCCGACCGAGATAGATGAAAAGAGAGAGAGAGACATACACACGGATTGAGAAAGCCAGAGAGAGAAAGAAAGAGAACAATAGAGACGCAGCCGAGAATGTGTGTGTGTGTGTGTGTGTGTGTGTGTGTGTGTGTGTGTGCGTGGTGGTGCGTGCGTGCGTGCGTGCGTGCGTGCGTGTGGTGTGTGGTGTGGTGTGTGTGTGTGTGTGTGTGTGTGTGTGTGTGTGTGTGTGTGTGTGTGTGTGTGTGGTGGGTAGGAGAGAGAGAGAGAGAGAGAGAGAGAGAGAGTAGTATGGGAGAGGGAGGTAGTAGAGGAGATGTGTGTGTGTGAGTGATGTGTGTGTGTGTGTGTGTGTGGTGTGTGTGTTTGTGTGGTGTGGTGTGTAGAGTAGGAGAAGAGAGAGAGAGAGAGACAGACAGACAGACAGACAGACAGACAGACAGACAGACAGACAGACAGACAGACAGAGGAGGGGGAGATCCGTAGGGTCACAGCCGAGAATGTGTTGTTCAAAATGTGGTTAAAAAGAAGGTGGTCCCTGTCCTTGCCAACAGTAGTAATGCCTTGTCGAGTGTGGGACGTTATGACGTGTAACTTGTACACACACACACACACACACACACACACACACACACACACACACACACACACACACACACACACACACACACACACACACACACACACACACACACACACACACGCACACACACACACGTCTTAGGGACAGTTTAACCCGTCTTGTCGCATGAATTCATTTCTACTTCTGTACATAATAATTATATTATACAAGTTGCCACCTCCCCTCAATATTAAACACGATACATGATTATAACCCAGAGTGCGTATATATCTATCTATCTATATATCTATATAGATAGATAGATAGATAGATAGATAGATATACGCACTCTGTATACGCACTCTCTCTCTCTGTATATATATATTCTCTCAAATGAACCGAAACTGTTTCCCAAACATTTTACACAACCGCAAGAGAAAAAAGTGCGAACATCGAACCATAGCATATCGTTTCCATTCAGAGTAGAGAATAAAAGGTGGGGTTAAAAAAAAAGAAAAAAAGACGACGTCCGAGGGCACAAGAAGTAAGGTATAGTGTGTGTTGCGGGTGTAATCATATACCCGGTTATTACACAGCTTCGGGAACAGTTCCGCCTTTGTGCCCCTCTACACCGACGAGGCAGTAGTCTACGGAGTCCTCTGCGACAAAAAAAAAAAGACACAAAAAAAAAAGGTTCCAATTTTTCTCTCGTCAGGTCTGTGAGAAGACAGACTGTATCTTCGGAATAGGTCGCCCTCGATTTTGGAATAACAGTTCAGTTCAGTTCAGTTCAGTTCAGTTCAGCTCAAGATGGTATCTATGCGCTCGGAAAAGCCCATATGTGCTCCAACCTCTCTCTCAGAAGTTTCCCCAACGTTGCCGTAACAGCGAGAACTAAAAAACTATAGTGGGTGTGGGGTTGAGGGTTGGGGGAAGGGGCTGGGGAGGGGGGGGGGGGTGAGGGGGAGGGGGAAGCAAGCTTTTTTACGCTGAAGATGGTTTTCAGTTAGAGTAAGGTTAATGCAGCATATTATATAATAAACAATTATTATTTTTTAAGGTAAGATAAGATGATACTTTATTGTCCTGTTAAAGGAAATTTGCTTCGAAACATACCGTTAATGTAACATGTAAACACACAAAGTTCAAACTGAACATATGATAATTCAAAGTAAGACATATGTATACATGAAGATTAAAAAGTCTGTCTGTCTGTCTCTCTCTCTCTGATCTCTGTCCCTCTCTCTCTCTCTCTCTCTCACACACACACACACACTCTCTCTCTCTCTCTCTCTCTCTCTCTCTCTCTCCTCTTCTCTCTTCTCTCTCTCTCTCTCTCTTCTTCTCTCTCTCTCAGCAAACACTCTGTCTCTGTCTTCTCTGTCTCTCTGTCTTTGTCTGTCTGTCTTCTTCTGTCTGTCTGTCGTCTCGTCTTCTTCTTCTCTCTCTCTCTCTCTCTCTCTCTTCTCCTACCACACCACTTACGACACGCACGCACACACCACACACACAACACACACACACACACACACACACACACACACA
>JABMCL010002400.1:497500-550000 GCA_018857735.1 Alviniconcha marisindica | reverse complement strand
ATGACCCGTAGCACTCAGTACGCAGCATGCCCCCCCCCCCCCCCACACACACACGCCTCCCCCCCCCCCCCCCGCACCAATCCCTCCATCCCGGACACACGCTCACGTTGAATTACTCCTGCCAACCCAGTAACCCTTCACATGCTCTTCCTGTGATACAAACAAAAACTAAATCCTTGCTTGTCGCGCTATAGTGTTCCAGTAAAAAATCAAGCAAGCGGATTTATCGATTGGTTCCCTCTTCTTTTGATGTAAGCACCCTCCACTGTGACGGTGATTGTTTCACTGGCTCGTTATCACCCTGAAAACATGTAGCCTGCTGCACCGGCCTTCCAGAACGAGGCGGGGTTCGACATGCAAAGTGAACAGTGAAATGCTCCGGCTTAGGAAATTACGGTCTGCGGAGGTACTTGAGGTTACGTAGGATCAGTTGAAAGAGTTGCAACTTTACTGCAGTTCTTTGTGTATGTGTGTGTGTGTGTGTGTGTGTGTGTGTGTGTGTGTGTGTGTGTGTGTGTGTGTGTGTGTGTGTGTGTGTGTGTGTGTGTGTGTGTGTGTGTGTGTGTGTGTGTGTGTGTGTGTGTGTGTGTGTGTTTTGAAACTATTATTTATTCCGTAAGTTTAGTTGTTAATTTTTTAGAAAGGCAGCCCACTAGCATCGGTCTTTTAAGTCTTTTAAATACTTCATGTATTCGGCAGAGACTGACGTGCGTCCGTGAATTATTATTTTTTGTTCTTTTTTCTGTAGTTTACTGCAATATTTTTGATATCATCACAGTCCAGTGGTCTGACTTGGTCTTAGCATGGGAATGCTTTCTCTCATTGTACAGAGACTGATATATCTGATGGCTTGTATTAGAGGTAAACAATTCGATGACTTGTGCTGGAGATAATTTGACTGCAATGCAAGTCGACGACTTGTCTACGGCTGTAGTTCGATGGGTTGTACTCGAGGTAAACAGTCTACCATTCTATAGCTTACACTCACAGTGAAAAGACCGCAATTCGATGGCTTGTACTCGAGGTAAACAGACTACAATTCCGTAGCTTACACTCGCAGTAAAAAGACTACATGCAATTCTAAGGCTTGTACTCGAGGTAGACAGACTACAATTCTGTAGTTTACACTCGATGGCTTGTACTCGAGGTAAACAGACCACAACATTAATTCTGTAGCTTACACTCGATGGCTTGTATTCGAGGTAAACAGACTACAATTCTATAGCTTACACTCGCAGTGAAAAGACTGCAATTCTATGGCTTGTACTCGAGGTAAACAGACTACAATTCTATCTCTTACACTCGCAGTAAAAAGACTGCATGCAGTTCGATGGCTTGTACTCGAGGCGTACACTGAGACTGCAATATTATACCGAGCGGTACCAAACAGTTGGACAGACTTCGTTTCCTCGACACATGAACAATTTCGACGTTTCCTCCGAGTCAGTTCGATGTTGCCGGCGAAGTCAACGGCCCGCCATAGATTCCTGACACATGTCAGGCTCTGCGCGAGAGACAGTTAAATATCATTATAACCACCACCATTATTTCCGCTTCCAAATCGATTAAGGTCCGTCAACTTTTAAGCTAGCCTCAGCAGTCATGTAGCCTGCATCTAAAAACTGCAGAGTGGTTCGATCAATGAAAGCACATGCATGCCTGCGGCTTTTCTGGCACTCAGGTATAGGAATACGATATACATATATCAGACACAGCGGTCGTGACACTCTGTCTGTTTTGAAGGACTGAAAACAATTGCGAACGAAAGGTCAGAAGAGTGCAGCGGTTTCATTGGATGGCGGCTCGTTTCTGGGTTCAAAAGAAAAAGTCTGCTTGGTTAGATAGTATATATATATATATATATGCATGCCCCGTCTTCCTTCTTCTTCTTCCTCTTCTTCCTTCTCCTTCCTCTTAGTCTTTCTTCCCCCCCACCCCCCACCCCACCCCCTTTCCTTCCCCTCCCCCACCCTGCTTCTTTTTTCTTCTCAGTCCTTTTTCTGGACAGGGCATTAAAATCCAATTACTAACTAACTAGCTTTTTCAGTCTTTCTCCTTCTTCCCCATCGTCTCCTCCTCCACTTCCTCCTCCTCCTTCTCCTCCTCCTCCTCCTCCTTCTTCTTCTTCTTCTCCTTCTTCTTCTTCTTCCTTTATTTTTCTTTCTACTCTTCTTCGTCTAGAGCAGAACGCAACAGTTTTTGTTGTTTGCCATCATGGTCATCGTGATTTTTATCATCATGGTCATCGTAGTCGTCATTATCGTCGCCATCTCCACAGTCACCGGCACCGTGTTTATACTGTTCGTTCCTCATTGAAAGTCGACTTAGTCTTATACTATTTTTTGTTTTTGTTTTTGGTGCGTGTGTGTGTGTGTGTGTGTGTGTGTGTGTGTGTGTGTGTGTGTGTGTGTGTGTGTGTGTGTGTGTGTGTGTGTGTGTGTGTGTTTTGTTGTTGTTGTTGTTTGTCTGCTGGACACAATTGGAAGCCGATTTCGTTTCGTGTTATTCATTCCAACATAGAAGCTGGCATAGTCTTGTACGGTTTGCTCCAATAATGGAAGCTGACTTAGTCTAATACTACTGGTGCCAACATTAGAAACTGACATAGTCTAATGATGTTGGTTCCAACACTGGAAGCTGACAAAGTCTAATACTGTTGGTTCCAACACTGGAAGCTGACAAAGTCTAATACTGTTGGTTCCAACATTGGATGCCGACTTAGTGACTTATTGTGTCTTCATGCACTGGAAAATCTCATTAGGTTCTATCAGTAAATTATTACTTTGCATTTCCTATATAATGCATGAATAAGTATATATATATATATAGTACGTGAAATACACAATTCGTTTTCTGTTATATCTGAGCGCTTCTTATGTCTGTTCGTGTCCGTCATACAAGCCGTTAAAGTCAACACAGAAGGGAGTTAGTCTGATTCAGCACGAGCGCTCTGGGCCTCGTTCTGTCAGTTTCTGCCTCTAGCAGTTATCAGAATCAAACACATAAAACACATGGATCTTGTTTTAGAACGCTAGCAGTCAGTTGAAGTGTTGCTTTACGTCCACAGAAACCGTAGGCTTATTAGGGACGGGAGCCCAGGACGTCCACCTCGACTTTCACACAGCTCCTGAGCTCTGCTCTTTTCGCTAGCAGTCATTCGTGTTTCAGATTTTTTTTATACTAGCAGTTAATTAAGCCAACAAATAACCGCGTCATTTCGTCCGTTGCAGAATGACGCAGTCTGAAGACCGAAAAGCCCACTACCCAACACCACCATGGCAGGAGTAGCAGCAAGAAGCTCCACATTCATCCACAGCGACGGCGCAGCAGCGGCCAAGACATCGTCCCTAGTCTCTTCCAACCACTGCTGGACTCGGCCGGACTGACAGCAGTTCTCCAACGCCAGTGGAGGTCGTCCAGGTGGAGTTTCCTGACCATGCTTGTTGGGAGGACAAAGCTAGTTGCGCAACGACGCAGGAAAAAATTGTGAAACTTTATTTGTGTGTGTGCGTGTGTGCGGGCGACCTTGCAGTCATTGTTGAGGCGCTCAAAGACGCCTTGTTTTCCCTTGAGGGGAAAAAAAGACAAATATTTCGTTTTGGCTTTACGGAGTGTGTGTTGTGCGACGCCGAACCGGGATAGCCAAAACTTGATGTTTGTTTCCGAGAAGTGAGGTGCTTGCTGGTGTTGCTGGGGTGTTTTTTTTGGAAAGAGTGTCAGTGTGTTTGCACCCTTCTCGTGCGCTTCCGCCTTCCGAAGGAGATAATAATTCAAATCTATGTGATATTCTCAACAACTTCGTTTGCCGTTATACTCTCTTCATACACAACGACGCAGCGTATCAATCGATACGTGTTTGAGAAATCTCTTCGTGAATCCACAAAATTATCGTTGTCATCAGGGCCTCCATATAGTGTATGTGCCTGATTGCTTTGGAGTTGTTGTTGTTTTCTTTCTCACTCTCCAAATTTGCTGTTGAGGAATACGAAGATCGTTTCATTCGCCCTCCAAATTTTCCTGCTGAGGAATACAGAAGATTGTTTCCTTCTGCCTCCAAATTTTGCTGTTGAGGAATACGAAGACGGTTCACCTCAACCATGTCAAAACCGGTGCGTATGCCTCAGTCATCGACCGGCAGACGCCATGACGGTGCCGGTGCCGGTGCCGGTGCCGGGGTGCCGGTGCTGGTGCTGGTGCTGGTGCCGGTGCCACTGCTGCTGCTGCTGCTCCAGAAATCGTGGCAGCAGCGGACTCCAAGGACAGCACGAACCCAGAGACTGGAGAACCCACCAGCGACTCGGCCTCGGGCGGCGAGGGAGAACACAAGGAGACTCAGGAGGAGATCCTCAACCGCATCATCTCCTTCCACCTCTTCACGGAGGAGTCGTACAAACGCCTCGTGGAGAGAGAGGCCTCGGACAAGGCCAAGGCGGAGGAACGTGCCGGGAAGGCTCAGGAAGCTCACCTTGTGGACGGGGAGCTCATCTTCGGTGCGGAGGAGGACGAAAGTGATAAGCCTCCGCCCAAGAATCCGGACCTTCACGAAGGGAGTGTGTTAAGAGAAGAGTACGGGGTCTTCCCTCGTGACTACTTGGGCAAACCCATCGAGGAGATTGACAAGGGCATTCGGGACAAGGTGAGGCTATGGCGGTGTGGTTGAGTGTGTGTGTGTGTGTGTGTGTGTGTGTGTGTGTGTGTGTGTGTGTGTGTGTGTGTGTGTGTGTGTGTGTGTGTGTGTGTGTGTGTGTGTGTTGTTGTTGTTGTTGTTGTTGTTGTTGTTGTTGTTGTTGTTTTGTGTGTGTGTATTTCAGAGAGAGAAAGGGAGAGAGAGAGAGAGAGGAGGAGAGAGAGAGAGAGAGAGAGAGAGAGAGAGAGAGAGAGAGATGTGGATACGTAAACCAACCAGTTGTTTGTCGATTTCCTAAAACCTGTAAGACCGTCACCCATACGTATCATATTGACCATAAAGCCTCATAGTCGTATACTGTCACCCTTCCTTATCACAGTGACTATAAACCCTCATAGTCATATACTGACCGTCGCCCCTCAGTATCATACTGACCATAAACCCTCATAGTAGTAAACTATCACCCTTCCTTACCACATTGATTATAAACCCTCATAGTCATATACCGACCGTCACCATTCTAGTGACATTTACTATTTATAATATAATTATAAACCCTCAAAATTAAACGGACTGTCGGACTCAATGTTGTCGTACCAGTTGCCTGGGTGCAATGTCCGGAAATTCCCTTTCTTCGAGACAAAGGGTTTTGACAAGACTAGTGTTTGTCTACAACAGCTTTTTGAACTGTTTGCATGTTGTAGCCTACCATTCCACCTCTTCAGCTTTAGTCTTGCTTCCCGAGAAAACTCGATGAAGAGAAAAGAAGCTGGAGTACGTATCACGAGCATTTCTAACAAATCTACCTGACCACCCAGCGAGTAAAGAACAAAAAACAAACACTATGTTATAGCCTATGTCGATCCGCTCCTCGGTCGGAGAGCTCAGGAGCTATGTGAAAGAAGAGATGGACATCGTGGGGTACCCATCCCTAATACAGTAATAGTCCGTACAGTCTCTGTGGACGTAAAGCAACATTGAACGAACTCCCCGATCCGTGTATCTCTTACCTACTAGGCTTAGTACCTCCATTTCGACAAAAGACCTTATGGACCGGTTTAAAAAACCAAGTTACCAGCCGCAGTCGTGGCTCAGTGGTTATGAATACAGCGCAATCTAAAAGAGAACGAGGTCCGGAGCGCCAATGTATCGTGTTTGTGCGACGTCTTTCGAGCGCTAATCATCTCCCTTGTTTGTTCTCTCTAATTATCTCCCTTGGTTATACAGCGGCGCTGCGCTGGTCTTGTGTTAGTTAATCCATTGGCAGCAGACGACACCGTGGGTTTGACTCCAGGTTAAAACAGCGTGAATTAGTTTTTTTAAGTTTTTTATTCTCTCCTTGTCAGTTAACACTTATGCAGCTCAATATACCTGTTTCGCACGGCCTTCGATACACAGAACGCACCAACCAAGATCGCTACGCAAATCGTTAAAATATATCCCTGTCCATTATTTCGATTTAGAGCCCCTAACGGTCAAAGGTGTGGAAAGAAGCGGGCTCCACGTAATAGCAGCAGAATTATCAAAATGATCTCGGAATGGCAAAGGAAAAGAAGGGAAGAGAGAGAGAGAGAGAGAGAGAGAGAGAGAGAGAGAGAGAGAGAGAGAGAGAGAGAGAGAGAGAGAGAACTGGTTAGTAACTGGATTTTAGGGTCCTGCCATTAATCGCACATAGTCACCTCAGGACAGTCAACAAGCAAATGCACATTTCCAAACCGTTAGCATAATATAGATAGATATAATTTATATGCAAACCATTTCTCAAGTCAAATCCACAAAAGGAATCCACACACAAATATAAAATAAAACATACACGCACATACTTAATACATAATTTATCGAGCGGCGATAGCTCAGCTGGTAGATCCTCCGACTGAAAAACCAGGCGCAGTACTGTATTGACGCGGGTTCGAGTCCCCAAACCGGGAAGAGATTTTTCTCCCAGAGTCAATTTCCAGTTCAGACTCTTTTACGGTGTCCGTACAGCCACCGTGTGCAATCGCATGTATCAACATTGGTGTACACGTTAAAAATCCCAAGCACTGGCAACCATACCATTGTTTGGACACACGAAAATACTACACACATTGATTTAAAAAAAAAAAAAAAATGGGTAGCGCAACTCATGCAGCTGCTGTCCTTACCTAGGTATGGTGATATAGATATGTTTTTTAATTTTATATATATATAAAAGATAGATATAGACAGAAAAGAAAAGAAAATATGAAGACAAAAACAAGTAAGTTCAAAGACGTATTAAATTCGATCAGTTCAACGAGTAACCGAAAAAGCAACTCACCAGAGAATGTGATGAAGAGAGAACTCGAACTCGAAAACTTTAATACTCAAGGATAGCAGCGTTAGGTCCATTTGGACCTATCTAACAGCCAGTCCTTGCTATACAACAAACACAAATAAGAGAGAGAGAGAGAGAGAGAGAGAGAGAGAGAGAGAGAGAGAGAGAGAGAGAGAGAGAGAGAGAGAGAACTCGAACTCGAAAACTTTATTTTACAAGGATTGTAGTTTAGGTTCATTCAAAAACCTGTCTAACAACTAGTCCTTGCTAAGCTACTGAGAGAGAGAGACAGAGAGAGAGAGACAGAGACAGAGAGAGAGAGAGAGAGAGAGAGAGAGAGAGAGAGAGAGAGAGAGAGAGAGAGAGAAGAAGAAAGAAGAAGAAGAAGAAAACCGTGAAGGCTGTCACGGATTTCGAGCAGACATCATTATGCACGAACTCACACCTGCGCGTGACCAGAAAAGGCAACGTTCTTAGAGTGAAAAAGGCGGTGCTGGGATCAGTGAAGGGACCCTCACGAACGTGGCAGGATGAGCTATGAAAATGAGGGGGAAAAGTAGGGCAAATGTCAAGGATCGGCATTAAAACCATACTAAATTGTATATATATCTGTCCGACGCATTGATTCGATGTCGTCCCTACAGAAATGGCGGAATCCGAAGCACGAGACATGAATCGTTGTTTTTTTTCCGTTTTTTTTTTTTTTTTATAGGTCTACGTCAGTGTTTGAATGCTCGTTTGCAATAAAGTGAAGTGCAGTAAGGGGAAGACACTTCTGTGTACAAAACCGTCGTGGTGGTGATGGGGGCGGTGGGGGCGGGTAGGGTTGGGGGGTAGGGGAGGGGGAGGGGGGAGGATGGAAGGGGGAAGCGGTACGGAAGATTCACTGACGATTGCATTGATGATTTACGCAAGTAAATGCACGTCCCCTGAAAAACTTCCAAGCAGGCCATATACAGGACCCCCTCCACGTTCTTCATCTCCCTCCCCCACCCCATCATCTCTCTCTCCCCTCTCCCCTAAAATCTCACCCCCCCGCACCCCCCACCCCTCCAATCGACTTTCTTCACATTTTACTGTGCATCTGAACAGGTTAAATTACCAAATACATAAAAGTTCCTCGTTTCAAGTCATATAGATTTACATAAACCAAGCATATCTAGTCTCTCGTTTTATCGTTGCTGCTATTGTCGTTACGTTGCATGTTTTCTGGTCCAGTGCCACTTTTCTTTGCATGCAATAAGCATTCGGGGATTAACGAGAATTATGCTTGTCCAACGGAACTGTTTGCCGTCAACAAAAACAAACCCATATAGGCACACACACACACACACACACACACACACACACACACACACACACACACACACACACACACACACACACACACACACACATTATATATAACACATTGAAAACAAGTATTACAGTGTTTATTGGGCGTAGCCGGTAGCCGGAGTGCCCATATATTCTCCAGGGTAAACTTTCTGTGCTGACTCTTATTTCGGTGTTCGTTCCACCCCCGTGTTACCTACCGCAGTAGCACGTAAAAGACCCCGGTTATTCTGCCAAAAGGTGCAGGTGGCAGGTTACAGCTAAAGACGCACACACCTTACGTATGTGGCTTTGCATGAAGTGACACGGTGCATGGTTGGTTGGTGTACACAAGACGCGCCGAGACGGCAGCAGTTTCACGTGGCACCAGCCATGTCAGCGCTATAAGTACACAACTTTGGTGGATATTCAAATAATTATAACTGTAAAATCACATGCGGGCGCAAATAGTCTGCTCGAGAGCGGAGAACAGCGCTATATAAAAGCTATCAACAACAAGAACAGCATATGAGAGAGAGAGAGAGAGAGAGAGAGAGAGAGAGAGAGAGAGAGAGAGAGAGAGAGAGAGAGATTCATGATTTACGCAAGGACATGCACGTCCACTAATAAACAATAATATATAATGCATACATTATTGTTGATCTTGTAAAGCACGGTGTGCTCACCCTTGTCGGTGAGATACTTCGCAATAGAAACTGACCGCGTGTTATTATTATTATTATTATTATATATAATTTAGTATACGGCTGCGACTGAACAAAAGAAACGCGGGTAAGCTACAGCCAGTCTTGTAATCACTTTAGCAGTCTGAAAAGTGCAGCAATAATCATCGAACAAAGCGCACCTTCGGGGTGACATTTGGCACCGGTGCCGTAGCTGCAGACTGCAAAGTCCAACACTAAGCTGGAATCTTAGAACTGACCCAAACCGCGATCTAGAGCAAAGTGACTAATACATTATATACATGCAGCGTAGAGCACAAACACCTTGCTAATCCTTTTCGCTGGTTCCTATACCAGGACCTAATCCCGCACACAACCTTTGAAACGGTGCATTAGACTTCATTCAATTTGTTACGGACAGCCAGACTCGGGGGTCGGGGAAGTTAACCGAAAAACAGCACGTCACAAATACAGCCGATCCAGTAGGACTGAAAGACCACGGTCTCCGAAACTCATCGAGCGTTTGTCGCGAGGGAAGTATACACGCCATTTACGTCACAGCTCCAGCTTTCCAACGACAACCCGAAGGACTGAATCGAACCAGGCTTCTTTTTTTTTCTTCCTTTTTTTATACGTCACATTTACATACATGTGTCGAAACACCTCGGTTCCCGGCTCAACCCAAATCACGCTGCATAGGTTCGACAATTGATCGGTTTCCTACCCGGTTGTGTTCGTTGAGATGTAAATGGTCCCGAAAACATTGTGCTTTTTTGTCTTTTGTCCAGGATTTATACACAGTCAACAGTGACAATTGTCACGCTGTCGTGGGGTCTCGCTTGGCCCACGGAATGAAGAGGTATCACTATTGACTGCCGCCGTAGTAACAGCGGGCTGTACGTTTGTTCCGCTGTTTTGCAAGCACTGAAATGTGTTTGTAAAAAAAAAAAAACACGTGTGCGCGGTTATGTTACATGCATGATTATAGTGGTTGCGGTTATGTTGTTACTGTAGATGTCGGTGGTCAGTGACTCGTCCCACGCGTTAAATCTACACGTTAAATTAACAAGAACAACGGGGGTGGGGGTATGGGGGGGGGAGGGAGAGAGAGAGAGAGAGAGAGAGAGAGAGAGAGAGAGAGAGAGAGAGAGAGAGAGAAGAGAAGAAAAGAGAAGATAATACTTTATTACACAAGGATAAAGATTTAAGCACGATTCGGCTTTTTTGCAAATCTGTCTTTCATGACAATCACAGCAACAGTCACTACATCAAACAAGAATATCATAAATTTTGCGGGGGAAAAACCGACTTAAAAACAAAATGAGAGAGAGAGAGAGAGAGAGAGAGAGAGAGAGAGAGAGAGAGAGAGAGAGAGAGAGAGAGAGAGAGAGAGAGAGAGAGAGACAGGCAGGCAGGCAGGCAGGCAGGCAGGCAGGCAGGCAAGTAGGCAGAGACGGGATGATAATATTGATTCTTGATATTTACGACCCAATCAGTGGAGAGAGAGAGAGAGAGAGAGAGAGAGAGAGAGAGAGAGAGAGAGAGAGAGAGAGAGAGAGAGAGAGAGAGAGAGAGAGAGACAGACAGACAGACAGACAGACAGACAGACAGACAGACAGACAGACAGACAGACAGAGACAGACAGACAGAGAGAGAGAAACAGAGAGACAGAGACTGATACAGACAGACAGACAGAGACAGAGAGACAGAGACAGACAGAGAGACAGAGACAGACAGACAGACAGGCAGACGGTCGGACAGACAGACATAGACAGACACAGATGATGGCAGAGAGAGAGGGTAACATAATTACTAACGGTCGCGGCTGCGTTACACCGGCTGGTTTCCCCATGCACCCACCTATACGCTCACCGCAACGCCTACAGATGTACAATTTTCTGTTACTATTTCACCTTACGTCTGTCCACACTGAAAACAAGTAGGGCAGTGTTTACTGGGCGTAGCGGCAGGAGTGCCCAGATATCGGTCGGTCTGTAACAAAACACAATTAGAGGGAGTGCACATCAGCAAAAAAAAAAAAAAAAAAAAGGTAACAAGTACGTTCAGCGTAACACCAGTTGAAACAAAGCTGGGACAGCCCGCCTGATCCAAATCACCTTTAAAAATGAATGACGGCCGGCCGAGAAATAAGTCAGTCTGTACTGAATGAGCTTCGACTTGCTTAGGCGGGCGTGGTCTTAGTTAGGACGACTGTAGCCTAAAGACCAGAAAGCGAGGACTTGTACGTCCATGCCAGAAGCCGGGGCGCCCTTCCTCGGAACTTAATTAGTAGCTGTGTGAAAGAGGCGGACCTGTCCCTTGTAGTCTCTACGGTCTCTGTGGACGTAAAGCAACATTGAAGAAGATGTGGGTATAGTCAGAGCTCAGGAGTTGTGTGAAAGAAGACGTGGACGTGGGTTCCCGTCCCTAATAATCCATGCGGGCTCTGTGGACGTAAAGCAACATTGAAGAGAAGGGTTCAGAGCTCAGTAGTTGTGTGAAAGAGGACGTGGACATGGGTTCCCGTCCCTAATAATCCATGCGGGCTCTGTGGACGTAAAAGGATTCAAGCAGTTGAAAGAGAAGGGTGTCAGAGCTCAAGGAGTTGTGCGTAAAAAGGAAAGAAGTCGTTGGAAGCTGTGGGTTCCCGTCCCTAATAATCCATGCGGGCTCTGTGGACGTAAAGCAACATTGAAGAGAGGGTTCAGAGCTCAGGAGTTGTGCGAAAGAGACGTGGACGTGGGTTCCCGTCCCTAATAATCCATGCGGGCTCTGTGGACGTAAAGCAACATTGAAGAGAAGGGTTCAGAGCTCAGGAGTTGTGTGAAAGAAGACGTGGACGTGGGTTCCCGTCCCTGATAATCCATGCGGGCTCTGTGGACGTAAAGCAACATTGAAGAAGATGTGGGTAGTCAGAGCTCAGGAGTTGTGTGAAAGAGGACGTGGGTTCCCGTCCCTAATAATCCATGCAGGCTCTGTAGACGTAAAGCAACATTGAAGAAAAAGGTTCAGAGATCAGGAGCTGTGTGAAAGAGGAGGTGGACCTGGGCTTCCGTCCCTAATAATCCCTACGGTCTCTGTGGACGTAAAGCAAGGGGTTCATAGCTCAGGAGCGGTGTGAAAGAGAAAGTTGACGTCTGGACTTGGTTTCAGCAAAAAAAAATATTCGAAACAATTTTTTTGCTTAAACCAAGTCCAGACGTCAACTTCCTCTTTCACACCGACTCCCGTCTTCAAAGGTCCCTACGGTCTCTGCGGACAAAAAACAACATCGAAGAAGAAGGGTGCCTTTAATTGCCCCCCTTTAAAAAAATTTTTTAGGTCTAGACCTAAGAGGAGGATATTCCCTCGGTTCAAAACCAATTGCAGTAAATATAATTAATCGTGGATTTTTTTCTGCTTGTGGAACGACCTTTCCTCGGAGTGCTATAAATTGGTATGTCTGTATTTTTAATTGTTAGCTTCTGTATCAGTACACTCCTGGGCCCATGAAGAAAAAAGAGAGAGGATGAATGGGGGAGGGGAGAGAGAGAGAGAGAGAGAGAGAGAGAGAGAGAGAGAGAGAGAGAGAGAGAGAGAGAGAGAGAGAGAGAGAGAGAGAGATCAGCTGACGTAAGTAAGTTGATGTATTTAAGCCCCAGTCAACCATAGCCATCACACTGTATATCAGGGAAAAAACACTGTTAAAAATAAAATAAAGTAGTAAGCAACCACAACCTCAGAAACCGACAAAACAACAACAACAAAACAAATATTTTGTCAGAGAGGTCTCAGTAGTCTAGGACATTCAAACATAAAGTTATCGGCCAATATTTGCAAAAACAATTTTACAACTGATATAAAATACATACTTAAATACAAAAACAAACAAGTGAACATCTCTCTCCCCCCCCCCCCCCCCCCCCCCCCCCCCCCCCCCCCCCAAAAAAAAAAAAGAAGAAAAAAAAAAGAGAAAAGAAATCGATTAAAGTTAAATCCTTTCCCCAATACAACAAGAAGAATAAAAATCAGAAAACAACACCATCACCCCCCCCCCCCCCACCCCCAACAACGAACAAACAAACAAAACGAAACCAAAACACAAACCAAAATCCCAACGACAACAACAGCAAACAAACAAACAAAAAACATTAAACAAAGCAACTTGACAACAGTAATTACTAACACCAACAACAGGATAGATAGGTAATGGGCTTTTATCGCCCACTCAACCGTGACGGCTTAAATATCAGCGCGAAAGCAGGAACAGAGACAAGAACAACCGGCAATAACGACAGAACAACAACAGTGACAAAATAACGTGAGAGAAACAACACCGAAACTACGCGAAGAACTGTCAGCGGTTTGGCTGGGAAAGACTATTTTTAAATAGTCCCGGAGAACTAATCGTAACACGAACGCCGGTCGCGTGTTTTCTCGTCCACGATCGCGGTGGAGACCGAGTCGGTTGGAATCGGCGAGGACACTGCCACAGATCTGTGGGTCGCAGCCCGCTCCAGTAGGGACAAGTGCGGGGGGGGGGGGGGGGGGGGGGGGGTTTGTAGTCGGAAAGTAGGCGTATGATCTTTCTGAGCTTAGAAACTGTGTGAAAGTCGAGGTAATCGTCCAGAGCTCCCCGCCGTCCTCAATAGTCCTCATGGTCTCTGTGGACGTAAAGGAACCCTAGAAGAAGAACATAATTATTATTTTTCTCCCAGTGACAGACAGCCCCGTTTCCTTCAGTCCTTGTCTTGTCCCACCAGAGTCGGTGATGTCGGAGAGCGACTACATGGTAAAATAGTTTCAAGATCAATTTACTACCTGTATTCCAGAATTATTTTTCTCGTTATTTCTCTGCGTGCCAGCAGCCGTTATTATGCATTCTGCTTGGGCGTTTCTGGGCGGCATTTCTCTTCATACGACAATTCAAACAAGATTCAATAAGTCTCTGTCTGTCTGTCTGTCTGTCTGTCTGTCTGTCTGTCTGTCTGTCTGTCTGTCTGTCTCTCTCTCTCTCTCTCTCTCTCTCTCTCTCTCTCTCTCTCTCTCTCTCTCTCTCTCTCTCACTCTGTCTCTCTGTGTCAGTCTGTCTCTATCTGTCTGTTTGACTGTTTGTCTCTCTGTCTTTCTGTTTGTCTGTCTGTCTCTGTCTGGCTGTCTCTGTCTCTGTCTCTGTCTCTCTCTCTCTCTCTCACACACACACACACACACAAACACACACACACACACACACACACACACACACACACACACACACACACACACACACACACACACACACACACACTTTTTTAGATCAAGCGGCGTTCATGCTTTTATGTCTTCCCACGATCCTTGCGAATGATGGTGATGTGGGGGCCCCTCCACCCACTCCCTCTCCGCCAAAACCTCCTCTGAAAACTCAAGAGAGAGAGAGAGGGACTGAGGGATAGACTAGACAAAAACAAAACAAACAACAACAACAACAAAAAACTGAAAAGAAGAAGAAGAAGAAGAAGATCATTCTGATACAACTGAAATGCCTCCAGACCAAGCAACTGAGTTTGCAATGGCATAACTCTATAACCTCCAGGCTGTTTTCGTTCACTCAGTCATGTATCACACAACCAGCGATGATTGCAGTTGGCAGGGAGCATAGCCGTGAGGCCCTTGCGGCTTTACCACAGACATTGAATAATATCTATTAGTCAATGTCTGTGGGCTTTACTGACTGACTGATTCCACCGCAAATACTAAACTGCGAACTCGGTCTATGGGGCGCGTATAAGTTTGTTTTCGTTGTGACAGTGTCCGACTGAGAGCGCGAAGTCAGTCAGTCAGCATTTTCCTACCGCTTGACCACGCAAGCTTCTGTGATAAATCTACTACTGAGACCCCAGCATGCCTAACGTCATGAGAGAGAGAGAGAGAGAGAGAGGAGAGGGAGGAGGAGAGAGAGTTGTGTCCCATGGTAAAAGAGAGTTACTTCGCTTAGATATGGCGCCATCCATGAACCGATCTGTTTTGTTTCTTTCATTAGCCGGGAGTAGCCACTGTCACTGTCGTCACTGTTTGATTGTTCTGCTACTATTATGCGTCATATTTGTGGTTCTGTGCGGCCGCCGGCCGTTAGACCATGGCCGGCCCACATGGATCTTGAACGTGCGCGACTACGACTGAGTTTGGACATGGAGTATCGCAGCTGTGCACAAACAGCACACTGCCGGAATGCACAATTGACTCCGAGGCCGAAAAACTGGAAAACGGTCCTTCTCCCAGTCTCGATCGAGAGTCAAACCCACGGTAGCTGCTCTCACTGGATAACCAGCGTAGTGCATTAAAGCGTTAAGTGTTACGCCCCTACGCCACCCCCACCCGGCCGCATGATGATGACTGATGATGATGATGATGATGATGAAGTAGAGCTTCATGTCTTCGGATGTCGGTTGACATATTATTAGGGACAAACTGACCAATGCCTAAGCGTGGTTCAATGTTGCTTTACGTCCACAGAAACCGTAAGGCTCATTAGGATGGAAAGCCCAAGACGGCCACCACAGTCGATTTTCACACAGCTCCTGAACTCTGAACCCCCCACCCCCCCACCCCCCCATCCCATAGTCAGTGTCGCTTAAAATACAAGCTGCACAAGATGAATCCCAAAGTAAACGAACATCTTCCTTCATGTTCCATCAGACGAAAAGAGACTGCTCTGTCCTGACTACACTGACTGGCCATACATGAGTCACCCTTTTCTTGTTAAAGGAGAAGAACCACCCTTTTGCCTCCCATGCAGCCAGTTCCTTTGGCCAAATGTCATGTTTTGTTGTACTGTTCAGATTTAGTCGATACTAGAGAAACTCGGAAATAGTCGTTAATAAGTTTAAATCTTCAGTGACAACGTGTATAAACCCAGTTTCATGTTACTACTGTATGTCATTGTCACAATGTGCTGGTTTGTGGGTAAAGAAAAAACAACAAAAATGTTCAGCTAGTGGTAGGATTAGGAGTACTAGGACAGTCCAGCCAAGTCTGATCAGTTAAATAAAGCTGACCTAGACACAAAGCATTAACTAAAGAACCTTGTTTAACTCCTGCTTGAATGATGAAAAAAATGGAAGCTTCTATTGCTGATGTTGTTTGTTTAAAACAAAACAAAAAGGCACACACACACACACACACACACACACACACACACACACACACACACACACACACACACAACAACACACACACACACACAGAATACACACACACACACACACAACACACACACACACACACACACACACACACACACACACACACAACGAGCAACAATGAAAGCAATTTAAACAAACACCTGACACATTAAGTTGATTAATATAAAATAATAACAATAACCACAAAGTAGCCTGGACAAGAATGTGGATATAATTATATAATTTATAAATATATAGTTCTTGAGCCTCTAAGTCTAATGCCATTGCAATTGGCTATGCCACTGAGTGATTAATTTATCAGCAGGAGTTGACACTGACTTTTAGTGACAAACTTGCTGATCAGCGCTTTCTGTGGATACTGTCACTGAATGTTTATTTATTATAATCTGATGCTTTTGGTAAAGTGAACTGATGCAAACCATCTTTCAGTTTCACCCGGCTGTGCACAGAACTACTAGTACTAGTCTGTCTGGTAGTAACTAGGGTGTTTGAGCTAGCAGTTCTTGCACTAAGCAGTTGATCAGTGTAGGCTCAACCTGGTGTGTATGACTATGAGTATGTGTGCATGAGCAGCTTGGGTGATTTTATACCTGGTTGGGTTCCAGTATCACTATCAGTATATCACTTGCGGTACCCCCCGCCCGATCACCTGGGAAATCTGCCATTAGGTCTCCATTGTTGCACTCGTGGACAGAAGAAACCTGAATAAAAGAACAACCACAGAATGCGAAAAGGGTAGTTGATCTGGGAGTATTGATTTTGTCGTAATTGTACAGTGTGGTTTCAGTCCAAATACAGTATAGTATATAATATATGTAAATATATCATTATATGGCACTACTGACTAGGAATATGACTATGTGGTTTCATACAGTCCTTGAAAGTCCTCAAGTGAATTTTGAAAGCCAGTTTTCAAGGTCTTGAAAGTCTTTTGAAATTGTTTGTGTGCGCATGCACGCACACACACACACACACACACTAACATGCACACACTAACTCACACAAACGCACACAAGCACACACACACACACTAACACACACAAATGCACACACACTAACATGCACACACTAACAGACAAACACACACAAGCACACACACACACAGGTGCATGGTCCAAACATTTGATTATTACATGTGCTTTTTTGTCTTTGTGTGTTTTGCAGACATTTGTCGTCATTGGCAAAAAGTTCCGGAACAAGAACATTTTCAGATTTTCTGCCACACCAGCTTTCTTCATTTTGAAGCCATGGAATATAGTCCGGCGTGCTGCATTGTACATAGCCACACATCAGCTCTTCGATATGTTCATCATCCTCACCATTCTTGTCAACTGTGTGTTCCTTACCATGCCAACACTGTCTTTCGCTGAAACCTCAGAGTAAGTATAATTGCACCGTGCAGTACAATAGAACTGTATTGCCAAGTGTCAGTACAATTGCACAAGGAATGTTTTGTGGTACCAAGTACACTCATCACACATTGGCTCCAATCATAAAACATTAAATTACAACAACAGCAAATAAACAGAACCTTGTTTAGCTCCCGCTTGAAAGTCTTTCACAGATAAAATTAAAAACATGAAAAATCCCACTGGCATCAAGCTGTGCATATCACATAAAAATTGCCACTTCCCGAGGACCCCCTCCTAAAAGTTACTGTTATAGTAAAAGCAATTATAAGAATTATCTACAACAAATTAATCAGTTAACCCTGCCAGCTTACTCCGCTGGCCACTATCACCCTGTCTGACTCCAATCATGACCCTGACCCATCCAAGATCCTACGTACACTAAAAGCATCCCCGTCTGGGCTCAGCTGACATGGGAGTGGGCCTAGCTGATTAAAAAACAAATGTTATTTGATCGTCATGCCCAATCCAGTACTGTAGACTGCTTCAGTGGAGGTACTCTGATTTCTAAACAGTACCCTTCTGTCATTGTCACCTGTCTAATGAGTGATATATATATATGTATCAATGAATATATATATATCTTTACGTTCTAGGGCAGTTGAAATAGTTGGAGACCTGTTTTATATATATATAATATATATGAATCTGATGATGATGATGATGTCCACTTTTATAGATGATGATGTTCACTTTAAGAGTGCATGATTCCATACCTGTCATTCCATGCAGTTTACCAGTATAAAATACAGCTTTTTCACTATTTTGGGGGGGCTATGGCCATATTGGAAAATGGATACAGGAAAACATAATTTTCATGAGATTTTGTTGTTGTTTTAAACTGAGCAAAAAGACAGAAAAACTGTCAAATGAGCAGCCAACACAAGCCATCGCCAAATGCACACTGACTGGCCTAGTGCAATAGGCTAAGAATCTTGTTGGAAGTGAGATTTGAAGTCGTGCATGTGTATTTTGCACAACATTGCTTCTTCCTTCCACTGCCACACGTGCCGGTTGGAATTCAAAATGCCGCTGCCACCAGCGAAAAAACAAAAGACCCTGGCCTGCATAAGGGAAATACTGGTTCACAAACTCTGGACTAAGGTTCTCTCCCAAAAGCGGTTTCACAGCTATGTGATTCCATTAACTTGAATGCTCGGTGCATGTATTGTGACGTGTACAGCTGTAGCCAGGGAGTGTGACCAGTTTCAAATGCTGTTAATTATGATTGGCAACAGGAGAGGCATGCACCACAATGACAGCTGATATGCCTCTACGTGTTGAACTGTGGTCTGCAAGGGGCCTTGGCACTGCTGTGTGTAAAGGGGGCAAAATTGCTGCCCATGCTTGCTTAATTGCTAGTAACGAATTTGGGGTGGCTGTAGAGCACGCGTTTCTGGAGGGGGGCCATGGTTGTTAGGAAAACAAAATGTCAACTTCATGTTGGTCTGATGATTCACCGATTGGTGCCATTTTGCTGGGAGCATGCTGTGTTGGACTACAGGTCCAAATACCAATGCTGTGCCGTGCAGTATTTGATCCGGTGCGATGCATCGCCATACAGCTCCATGCAATGCCACGCAGTCCACTGCAGCATGAAACAGTGCGACTTTGCAGACTACTGGAGTGTGGAAATTTACATCTCGTTAATCAGTTGTGTAAAATGTTCAGTAAATGTTAAGTGTAACAGGAAAAGGTTCATTTAACCTTTTAGTAGAATCCTAGACAAACAGTATTCATCATGTAGATACAACACACACGCACGCACGCATGCACGCACGCACGCACAGCACACACATACACACACACACACACACACATGCATATAGAATTGTGTCAGTCTAATATTAAAAACTAAGTATCATTCTAAAGAAAGAATAAAACAAGATCAAGTTGAAAGTAACCTCTTCCCTTGCCTCTGGAACAAAACTTTGAAAATGCTTTTGAACTGGCTTATAATTGCTACTTGACTTGATAATGACAGTGCTCAGGGAGGATAGATGATTGGCTTTTAACACCCACTCAACCATGGTGCTGTGGTTTTCGGCAAAGCAGCTACGTCAAACTATCGCCGTGCCCTCGACAAAAACTGCAGGACCTTTGCGCTTCTCTGTGACGACCTGAGACTCGCTCGCCTGATCGCACGCTTTGATTCAATTCCGGCCTTGATAGAAATCTTTCGCAACTTCACACCTGGCACAAGCCCAGATCGTTTCTTTGACATGTCATGTGTTGACAGTAAGGCCAACCCCTCTGGGGAGTTATGCGTTCGTGGTTCAGTGGACACATTCTACTCGCCTGTGCCCCTTCCTTTGTTTGGTGGAGGGTGGGGGAGGAGTGGCAGGGTGGGGGGGTGGGGGTGGGGGTTGGGGGGCAGAGAAGCAGCGGTGGGACAATGTTCCCTGTGATCCCTGTACCATAGCATAGTGTCAGCTGCATGTTGGCAACACGGAAATTTGCCAGTCTTGGACTTTGGAGGAAGGCAGGTCATGCAAACAGGCTTGAAGAGAGTCCCACATATCCACCCCGCCACCAGTAGGGTTTGAGTTACAATTACTTGTGACTCAGTAAGTTTTCTTACTATATGCTGACCCTAACCGCTGAATGATATAGTTTCATTGTGTTACTGCGCAGGGGTTGAGGTGAAAGCGTGGGTTGCTAGGGTGGGGGAAAGAGGGAGCGGGTGGATGGGGAGTCATAGTCTGCATATGAGACTTGCACTCCAGTAGTGCCTCAGTCTGCTGAGTGGGGTACCTTGTCCCTTTTGTGCACTGGGTCCACATACATGCATGTACAGCTACAAGATGGGTAAATATTGTTTCCGAGTTGTGTGGACCTCAAAATGCCATCCATCATCATCAGCGTTAACATAGTGCATTGCCAAACACAGCAGCTCGGTGATATAGTTTCATCGTGTTCCAGTGGAGGGGTTGAGGTGGAGGGTTGGGAGGTGGGAATCGTAGTCTGTGAATGAGACTAGCACTCCAGTGGCGCATCAGTCAGTCGAGTGAGGTACGTTTTCCCTTTTGTGCACTGGGTCCACATACACACACGGACAGTATTGATGAATATTGTTTCCATGTTGTATGGACCTCAGACGCCATCCAGCGTCATCAGGGTTAATGTATTGCACTGCCAAACATATATATATATATATAAACACTGAAAAAGAATGCTAAATTAATACAGCGTTACAAAATATGTGCATGTTTTCAGGGTAGCTAGTGGTCCACTGATCCACTGAACCTGTTAAGAAGATCTTAATTCGGTGTGAAGATTCCTCGGGACATGAGGGTCCTTTAATGTAATGAGAGTCATGACAGGGCGTAGAAAGGAGATCATAATTATGGTGTGCGTTACTTTAAGCCGTGTCTGTCAATGAGACTTTTCTCCTTTTTTCAGATATGTCTTCCTAGGAATATATGTCGTAGAGATGATCATCAAACTGCTGGCGAGAGGTTTCATCATCAACCGGTACACATATCTGCGCGACCCATGGAACTGGTTGGATTTCATCGTCATCATTTCAGCGTGAGTTCACCCTCAGATCTGTTCAGCAGTGTTGTCTCTTGAACAATGGATGTTCAAGATCAGTGGGTATTTCAGTGCAGAAAGACATGCCAGTTTCTTTGAAAAAGTCTAAAGTGTGTGTGTGTGTGTGTGTGTGTGTGTGTGTGTGTGTGTGAGAGAGAGAGAGAGAGAGAGAGAGAGAGGTGCAGGGAGTTAGGGAAAAAAATGATTCAAATAAGCCTGTTAATCTATAACTATAAGCCTAAGTGAGTTTGGTGCCTGAAAGTGAACCAGTGTCACTAAATGGCATGAAAGATAAAAACTGCCATGCCCGTAACTAAACAAGAATCATTGACTCACCTTGTCAAACATCCTCTTCTTTGAAAGGATAAGGGAAGGCCATCATCAATCAGATGAACACTGGAACTATTTCAAAGATGACATTGGGGAAACTTCTGAGAGATGGGGTGGAGTGCATATGGGCTTTTCCAAGCACATAGGTATCAACTTGAACCGAACTGAACTGTCAACAAACTTTCACCCAAAATAATTTCTTTCACCACTACAATTTGTACAAAACATTCTTGGCCTGGGCAGTTGGGCAGCTGTTATTGTCACACACTCACACACACACACACACACACACACACACACACACACACACACACACACATGCTCGCACACATGCATGCACAACACACACGCACACACACACACACACATGCACGCACTCACGTCAACATCAACACTCCCCACGAAAAACAAAACAAAAAAACAACAACAAAAAACACCACTGAAATTACTGCTACTAGACTACTAGTAATACTAACTGCATTTAACATTTTAAGTACATGGCATATGTTGTTGCTTTTTGTGTGTTGCAGATTCGTAACAATAATAATCCAGCTGGCAGATGACAGTATTTCCGTAGGCAATCTTCAAGGCTTGCGGACCTTCCGAGTTCTTCGAGCTCTCAAGACTGTGTCGATTGTGCCGGGTAAGCCAGGAGACATTTGCTAATCTGTTCTGTCGTGAAATTTGTTACTTCACATCTCTCCTGAAGTCTTTTTGAATGGTGCTGAAATGGTGTTGTTTGAATTCTTGATTTCTTTTTTAAATTCTTTTGTATAAACTGTTGCATCCTACTTTTAAAGATTTACTAAGGAATCTTGCAAAATGTTGCATTAAAAGTCTTTTTGAATGGTGCTGAAATATTGTTGTTTGAATACTTGATTTCTTTTTTAAATTCTGTTTGTATAAACTGTTGCATCATACTTTTAAGGATTTACTAAGGAATCTTGCAAAATGGTACATTAAAAAGGATGTACCTCTGGTGGAGTTTACGTGCCTCGTATTTACTCACTTGCCAAGTGAGAGGTATGGTAGGCGACTCGGGTCTGTCATAAAGGGTTCCACTGTGTTCTGGCGGAAATTTTGATTTTGATTTCAGTCCTTAGCCTATCAATTTGCTGCCGCGCGCACTGAGTGCTGCAATGCAACTGGTCTCTGCTTTCTCACGGAGTCCGCTTTCAGCCTTCATTCATTCCTGCCCCCTCCCTCCTTACCCTTCTTACTCCTCTCCCTCCCCTGCCCCCCTCCCTCCTTACCTTCTTACTCCTCTCCCTCCCCTGCCCCCCCCCTCCTTACCCTTCTTACCCTCTCTCCCTCCCCTGCCCCCCTCCCTCCTTACCCTTCTTACTCCTCTCCCTCCCCTGCCCCCCTCCCTCCTTACCCTTCTTACTCCTCTCGCTCCCCTGCCCCCCTCCCTCCTTACCCTTCTTACTCCTCTCCCTCCCCTGCCCCCCTCCCTCCTTACCCCTCTCCCTCCCCTGCCCCCCTCCCTCTTACCCTTCTTACTCCTCTCCCTCCCCTGCCCCCCTCCCTCCTTACCCTTCTTACTCCTCTCCCTCCCCTGCCCCCCTCCCTCCTTACCCTTCTACTCCTCTCCCTCCCCTGCCCCCCTCCCTCCTTACCCTTCTTACTCCTCTCCCTCCCCTGCCCCCTCCCTCCTCCTTACCCTTCTTACTCCTCTCCCTCCCCTGCCCCCCTCCCTCCATTACCCTTCTTACTCCTCTCCCTCCCCTGCCCCCTCCCTCCTTACCCTTCTTACTCCTCTCCCTCCCCTGCCCCCCTCCCTCCTTACCCTTCTTACTCCTCTCCCTCCCCTGCCCCCCTCCCTCCTTACCCTTCTTACCTCTCTCCCTCCCCTGCCCCCTCCCTCCTTACCCTTCTTACTCCTCTCCCTTCCCCTGCCCCCCTCCCTCCTTACCCTTCTTACTCCTCTCCCTCCCCTGCCCCCCTCCCTCCTTACCCTTCTTACTCCTCTCCCTCCCTGCCCCCCTCCCTCCTTACCCTTCTTACTCCTCTCCCTCCCCTGCCCCCCTCCCTCCTTACCCTTCTTACTCCTCTCCCTCCCCTGCCCCCCTCCCTCCTTACCCTTCTTACTCCTCTCCCTCCCCTGCCCCCCTCCCTCCTTACCCTTCTTACTCCTCTCCCTCCCCTGCCCCCCTCCTCCTTACCCTTCTTACTCCTCTCGCTCCCCTGCCCCCCCCTCCTTACCCTTCTTACTCCTCTCCCTCCCCTGCCCCCCTCCCTCCTTACCCTTCTTACCCCTCTCCCCCCCCTGCCCCCTCCCTCCTTACCCTTCTTACTCCTCTCCCTCCCCTGCCCCCTCCCTCCTTACCCTTCTTACTCCTCTCCCTCCCCTGCCCCCCCTCCTTACCCCTCTCCCTCCCCTGCCCACCTCCCTTGCATTCCTCTCATCACTCAATCCTCCTCTCGATGCTCACCATGCTTCCGCACCCCCCCCCCCCCCCCCCCCCCCCCCCCCCCCCCCCCCCCCACCCCTCACCAACTGCTGGTCATTCTCACTGTAGTTTAAATTAACCTTATGCTCTTTTCCCTCGTCTAAGCTACACGTTATGGTAGGCGACTCAGGTCTGTCGTAAAGGGTTCTGCTGTGTTCTGGTGGAAAGCATAAGATTATTTTATGCCAGTGTCAACCTCAGTAATATACATGTATGATATTGTATACTGTATTCCTTCTCTATAAGAGAGCCAGTTTGGCCTAGCGGTAAGGCGTTGGGCTGGTAAGCAGAGGGGCCTTGGCTCAATTCTGCTTTGGCTCTCCTTTCTCTTCAAAAAGCTTGTGGTTTGTGGGCACTGTCTTGTGACTTTGTCTCTCACAATTAATGAAACATTAAAGTGGCTCTCACTGCTGCCCATCTTAACGCAGGAGTCATTCTGGTGGTGACAATGTATCAACAGGTACATAATCTCCCTCTTACCCCGCTTTCCTCCAATCGATAATTAGCCTTATGGTTTTTGTGAACATTAAGCACCATGCTTACCTTCTTACCTTCTCTTATTTTTTGTAACTAAAGTGGCTGTCACTGCTGCCCATCTTAATGCAGGAGTCATTCTGGTCGTGACAGTGTAGCGATAGGTATATAATCTCCCTCTTTCCCCCCTTTCCTCCAATCAATAATTAGCCTTATAGTTTTTGTGGACGTTAATCACCATGCTTACCTTCGTATCTTCTCTTATTTTTTGATTTTTCTCTTTCCAGGTTTGAAAACCATTGTCAACGCACTTCTGAGAGCCTTCAAGATGTTGTTTGAAGTGATAATATTGACATGCTTTTGCCTGATGGTATTTGCCTTGTTCGCACTGCAAATTTACATGGGAACGTTGAGGCAGAAGTGTGTGAGAGACATTACCAACTACACCGCTACACCATCTAAAAGCTACGATCAGTATTATGCTGAATGGATACGAGACTCAGGTGAAAACATATCTGCATTTCTGGCTTTCTGAGTTGGGGTGAATGTAATGGGTTAGCCGATATTGGTTTATTCTCCTGTCTTTCTAAAGAGAGACTAATTCATATAGACAAGTCATGTTTAGCACACGCATATGTGTGTGTGTGTGTGTGTGTGTGTGTCCATTTGTGTGTGTGCATGTGTGTGTGTGTGTGTGTGTGGAGGGAGTCATACATATAATCAGAAAATTGTAGTAGATTCTTCACAAAATCCAGACAAAATGGATCCTGTGAACTGCCATTTTGGGAAATAATCAAGCTTGACTAGCTTTTTCACTGTGTGTGTGTGTGTGTGTGTGTGTGTGTGTGTGTGTGTGTGTGTGTGTGTGTGTGTGTGTGTGCGCATATACATATGCATAGAATAGTCTCTACGGACAAGATTTTGTGCTTTACTTCAATGATTATTTTGAGAAATGTCATAATATTTTTTGCTATGATGTTTTTGTGATTGTCTTAAGCTAAGTATAACAGTTCTCATAGCTCTTGTCTTCTTATGGCAACCTTGATATAACCCTGTGTGGTTGACTGTGCTCAAAGCACCAACTCACTGACGAGACAGTTGTCTTCTTATGGCAACCTTGATATAACCCTGTGTGGTTGAGTGGGCTCAAAGCACCAACTCACTGACGAGACAGTTGTCTTCTTATGGCAACCTTGATATAACCCTGTGTGGTTGACTGGGCTCAAAGCACCAACTCACTGACGAGACAGTTGTCTTCTTATGGCAACCTTGATATAACCCTGTGTGGTTGACTGGGCTCAAAGCACCAACTCACTGACTAGACAGTTGACTTCTTATGGCAAACCTGATGCAACCCTGTGTGGTTGACTGTGCTCAAAGCACCAACTCACTGACTAGACAGTTGTCTTCTTATGGCAACCTTGATATAACCCTGTGTGGTTGACTGTGCTCAAAGCACCAACTCACTGACTAGACAGTTGTCTTCTTATGGCAAACCTGATACAACCCTGTGTGGTTGACTGGACCGCTCAAAGCACCAACTCACTGACTAGACAGTTGTTTTCTTGTGGCAGCCAACTGGCAGGTGGATGATGAGGGTGAATACACGCTGTGTGGAAATGGCACTGGAACCGGGTAAGTCAGTCGAGGAGACTTGGTGAGATTAGTGCCAGCTCATTCTGATTAAGTCAACTTTAAGAACAAATATTACCAGGGAGGTGTGTGTGTGTGTGTGTGTGTATGTGTTCATGCGTGCGTGCATGCATGTGTGTGTGTGTGTGTGTGTGTAGTGGCTGGGGGGAGTAGAGGAGCGATGGTTAGGACAGTTTGATGATGGTGGTTTGGTTTCGAAAGGTTGCATTGAATCTTGAAGAAGGAGCAGAGTTCATATTGTCTTCAGAAATGTGGAAATGTTTTGGAAAACTGAGGTGTGTGGGTTTTTTTTTGGGGGGGGGGGGGGGGTTGAAGTCTGTTATTGTATTTGTGTAATCTGTTGACGTATATGTTGTTATGTTCATAATTGTAAGATCAGCCTAATATCACCTATGTGAAAATAATTTAAAAGGAAGGAGAAAAATGCATTGGCTTTTTCCAGGTTTGGGAAAAATGGCGTTTTCAGCAATGGTCTTGGAAAGTCTAGGAATTTTGTAATAATTGTCAAGAAGTAACCTGCAGATGGGGAATTTAGGAAACAAAAAAAAAAACAGAAAAAAGGAAATCAAAATAATGGATGGTAAACCTTGAAACTTGCGTCTTTCAAATTGTGTGTGTAACTGAGCAGTAACTTGGTATGGGAGAACGGTCTCTAAGTTTGGGAAAAGTTCAGGAATATTGAAGTAAGACTCGTGTACAAATCATGTGCGTGGTGGTGATGTCATTTGGTTTGGGCTGGCCTTTGTGCTCAACTGGGCATTGAACATCCAGTAACTGTTGGAACGGACCATTCATTTTCACTGATGCTTGTGGTACGTTTCAGGAACTGTGCCGGCAACTACACATGCCTTGGTAGCATCGGTGAAAACCCCAACTACGGCCTCACAGGGTTTGACCATTTTGGCTGGTCCATGCTCACGTCTTTCCAACTGCTCACTCTGGACTTCTGGGAAGACACGTACAACAAGGTAAGGGACTGGCACTTCCTTGCAATCTGTCTTGAACTGATGCTGTCTGTGTAACGGTAAGAAACCTCTGACCTTGTTTAAATATGTCTGACAGATCTCTTGGTGAAAAATCATGAACGCAATGAATATGCAGGCTAATCATGGCCTGATCGACAACCTGAAATGCATAATGTTTTGTGTTGTACTAAAATATTGATTTCTCAGCTTGTATGAACCAGTATGTATTCAATGCTATATTGCCGCTTCGGATCGTAAGATCTCATAATTATTCAATGAGTTAATAATAAAGATGATGATGATGGTGACAGTGATGACCACAGCAGAGACAATGATAATAATGATACGAACAATAGTCATAGTCATGGTCAAATCAGTCATGGTAATAAGTATTTCAACTGTGATTTCGCCCTGATATAACCGCACTGGTTGACTGGGCGTAAAACACCAGTTTACTTACTTACTCACTAACTGTGATTTAATCAACCATTTTTATAGTATTCAGTTTTCTGGTAATTGTACTCTTCTAACCCATAAGCAAGTTTTCTGTTAGGGAGAAGGTACTGTTGCTGGCACCAGGTGCTCTGTCACTGAGAGAAAGTTCCACTGCATGCAATGTGGCAGACATTGTCGATCAACCCAATAAATTAAATACAGTTGTTTCATCCTGAGGGCTGTCTGCTTTGTCACTATTAGTGTTACTTGGAACAGCCTCTCCAGCTTGTCTGTCCACCATTCTGATACACACTCCTCAATCAAATCACAGTTGAAAACCTGTCTATTTTCTGAAACCTTCCAGTAATCCCCAGTTGTTTCCAACCTATAGTACACCCAATGACCATTGTTCCTCACTTATGGTTATGTTTTTTGTTTTTTTTGTTTTGTTTTTGTATTTGTGAGAAATGTCCATTGTTGGTATATATATGACCAATGATATCTCAATGACCATGGTTACTCATGATTATGGTCGTTGTTTTTTGTATTTGTGAGAAATGTCCATTGTTTGTATATATATATATATATATATACATCCTTACAATTATGTAACTGCTGAGCTTGCTCAACAGGGAACAGCACTATAAAAAAAATATCTATTTATTCATATTAGTACTAGTATGATGCAATATATGTCCACATCCGAAACTTCCAAATCTTTATGTTTTAGGGATTCAATCAAAAAACGTTTTTGTCCATATCTGAAAGTTATGTATATTTATGTTTTATGGATTCAGTCACAGTTGTTTTCCAATTTTTTCATGGGATCTTAAAGTTCTTTGGCCAAAGTTCTTTGGCCTCTGCTGAAACGCTGCACATCATCATAACTATTATCATGTCATGAGTGCTCGTTGTCTCCCGCAGGTCATCCGTACCAGCGGCCCCTGGAACGTCCTCTTCTTTTTGATCGTCATTTTCTTCGGTGCCTTCTATCTGCTGAACCTGATGCTGGCTGTGGTGGCCATGTCTTATGAAGAGGAGGCCATCAACACGGGCAAAGTCAGTGGTCGCTGTGATGAGCGTTAGCGCTTGTTTAGTTGTTACGTTACCTTCAGTGTCTGTGCCAGGGGACTCGTTCGGAGTGATCTTTATGAGTTAATTTTTGTGAGAGAATTCCTGATTGTTGAGACAGTCTTGTCTGTGGGTAGTGGACGCTCATAAAGCTGGGTAGCAGATGTTTATAAAGTTGTGTAGAGGATGTTTATAAAGTTGTGTAGTGGATGTTTATAAAGCTGTGTAGTTGATGTTTATAAAGCTGGGAAGCTGATGTTTATAATGCTGGGCAGTGGATGTTTATAAAGCTGGGCAGTGGATGTTTATAAAGCTGGGTAGTGGATGTTCATAAAGCTGGGTAGCAGATGTTTATAAAGTTGTGTAGAGGATGTTTATAAAGTTGTGTAGTGGATGTTTATAAAGCTGTGTAGTGGATGTTTATAAAGCTGGGAAGCTGATGTTTATAATGCTGGGCAGTGGATGTTTATAAAGCTGGGCTGTGAATGTTTATAAAGCTGGGTAGTGGATGTTCATAAAGCTGGGAAGCATGTCATAAAGCGGTAAACCCTTGCAAAAAAAGCTGGGGAAACATGATCCCCCTTTATCCTTGCCCCCGGCCCTTCATCCCATTTCTTTATTACCCCGCCCCCCCCCTCCGTCGCATCCCTTCCCTACCCTTTCCCCCTAGGTAGCAGCCTCTCCATTTAACCTGGGTAGTGGATCTTTATTTACACTTCCTCCCCCCCGCGCATCCTTCCCCTTTACCGCTGGGAAGCCGATGCTCCCCCTAAAGCGGTATTTACCCCTTTGCCAAAAAAAGACCATCCCCTTTATCTCATGCTCCCCCTTCCCTTTACCCTTTCCCTTGTTCTCTCCTTCGTTCTTGTCCTTCTTCCTTCTCCCATCTCCTCCCCTTCCCATTCACCCCGTTCCTCCCTCCCTCCCCCCTCGTCCTCCCCTTCCCATTCACCCCTTCCTCCCCCCTCCCGTCTCCTCCCCTTCCCTCATCTCCTCCCCTTCCTCCCCCCCTCCCTCCCTCCCCTCCCGTTCACCCCTTCCTCCCCCCTCCTCCCCACATCCCCAAAAGATCCTCTGGAACCACTTGTTCATAAAATCAGTGTTCACCCCGCCCCCCTCCCCTCCCCCCCTGCCCTACCTCCCCAAAAATGATTAAAAAAAGAAAGAAATTATATATAATATAGTCCCCTTAGTAAAACACTAGAAAGCAATTATACATTAAGTTGTGTAATGCCCCACCTACAAGATTATCACTGATCAGGAACCATTAATGTTGTTTAAAAAAAAAGTATAAAACAAAATATTGATGTCGTATTTGTTGGCATTGTGTCTGTCCTCACCCAGAATGTTACGGCAGATTCCTTTACCACATGTAATGCTGAACTGAACTTGATTATTGTATTAGCTGTTGTCTTTCAAAGAATGCAAACACCGTGTGTGTTTTTCTCCAAAATGCAGCAATACTGTTTTTGTTGCAATGGAGCACAGGCAGTTGAAACAGCAGCATCTCAGGCACCACAAACTATGCGTGCTAGCTGCTGAGGGTGGCATTTTAGAGGTTACAGTTTACATATATGCACAGCGTTGCAAGACTTCCTGATGTGGAGAGCAAGCACCAGCATTTGATATTCCTCCATAGTGTTTGTCTTGAGAGATTTAAGTGGTCAGTATCTTTTATATTCAGCTACGCATGTAACCTGATGAAGTCTAAGTCTGATGGCAAGCCTATTTATTTGAAGAAGGATATATATGTGCTGTGGTGTTGCTTGCAGTCTCACCGCCATGTTTTGGAATGGTTTGCAGGAAAAGGAACGCGACAGGGTGGCAAACAGCAAGAAGAAAACCAACGCCATGTACGACCTGGCCAAACTCACCTCCAAGAGCAAGCAGATGCATGAACATGCCAAAGATCTGGTGGAGGAGAAACACAACCCGGACAAGGCCGGTGCCAAAAACGACGCCAAGAACGACAGCCCCAAGAACGCCAAGAAGCCTCAGAAGCCAATCAACAGCCAGAAAATCACCGTGTCCCCAGCGAAGAAGCCGGTGAACCCCCAGAAACCGCTGGTGAAAGTGCCCAGCATGGACAGCGGCTACTCCTCCCAGAGTCAGCGCTCCAACAGCAAGCCGAAGGGAAAACCTTTGGTGCACCAGAACAGCCGAGAGGTGCTACGAAACCCCGAGGACGCCGAGACGGCCAGCGAGGGAAGCGCGCCAGACGTGGGAAAAGGAGGAGCTGGGGCTGTAGGTTCCCACGTCACCTTCAAGGACAGCCAGTCTGCCCTGGAGTTCAAGGCCAAGAACCCTCTGGTGAAGCAAGAGAGCATGGGGACGGTGAGTGTCTCTGTTGTCCGTTCTGTAGTCGTGTCTTAAGAACGTAGAAAGCAAGAGAGCATGCGGATGGTGAGTGTGTCTGTTGTCCATTCTGCAGTCATGTCTTAAGAATGTAGAAAGCAAGAGAGCATGCGGATGGTGAGTGTGTCTGTTGTCCGTTCTGCAGTCGTGTCTTAAGAACATAGAACGCAAGAGAGCATGGGGATGGTGAGTGTGTCTGTTGTCCGTTCTGCGGTCATGTCTTAAGAATGTCAAAAGAAAGAAACGAAAGAATAAAATAAAGGGAAAAACTAAACAAAAATGAGAAAAACAAGAATGACTGCTAGCATTCTAAAGCAAAAGACCCAAACACATAAAATGTTAAAAAGAATGCTAATTGAATATGACCATACAAAACTGTGCAAATCTTCGGGGGTTAGCCCTTCTTTTCAAGCATCTAAACAAAAGTTAAACAAGAGTTGAATGGTGAACAATGAAACTGCACTTATCCAGCTTTTGTTGTTGTTGTTTTTTTTTTGTATAATACTTTATGTAAATTGTTTTGGTAGGACTATGCTCTACATGTGAATAGAATATCATATTTAGGTTAATATGTATCATGTGAGCGCTTAGGGCATTGATGAGCGCATGATAAATGTACATTATTATTATTTTTCATTTTTCGCCATTTAGCTGTTGTTTTGTTGCTTGAAAAAGGGGGCTTACCCTGAGAGTCTTTCTGGTAAGCAAGCAAGACCTGGTGACACAGATGAAGATATCTGATTTGAGGTGGATGAAAGGTGTCATTGTAAAACCTTTTTAAATACATTTTTCTTTGTTAGCGTATTGTTTGTTTTAGCTTAAGGACGCCAGGACATTGTTATAAAACCTTTTTCTTTTACAGATGAGACATTGTGGGGGGGGGGGGGGACTTGAAAAAAAAGAAAGAGACCTAAAAAGACTGGTTACATAATCGACAGCTGCATATAAAATATACTTAAGTTGTCACTTTAAAGTTCACCAGGAGAGTGCTTAACTAAAGTTACGGTGGAAAGTAATCGGCAGTACAAAATTAACTGTAGCAGAACATATGAGCACTCTCTGTTGTGTGACTTGGGTGACTGTAACCAGATGCAGGCAGGTCAGAAGTGTGTGTCTGTGTGTGTGTTTGAGTATGTGTGTGTGTGTGTGTATGTATGTATGAGTGTGTGTGTGCATGTGTGTGTGTGTGCATGTGTGTGTGTGTGTGTGCATGTGTGTGTGTGCATGCATGCGTGTGTGTGTGTGCATGCATGTGTGTGTGTGCGTGCATGCATGTGTGTGTGTGCGTGCATGCATGTGTGTGTGTGTGTGTGCGTGTACGTGCCTGCCTGCGTGCGTGTGTGTGTGTGTGCATGCGTACGTGCATGCTTGCATTCATGCGTGTGTGTGTGTTCATGTGTGTGTGCGTGCGCTTTGTAAGCCCAGCCATTGAAAAAGATGAGTTGTTTTTGTTCAGGTCACTCCGACAGCAGTAAGTACAGTCACGCCAGTGCCTGTGTGGTCGTGGTATTGTGTCTCCTGATTTGTGCACATTTACGTACTTTTGTTCTGTCAACCTGTATGCAGAGGTTTTAGAATTCACCTTGGCTGTGGTGTGTTCTCTGTGCTGTCCTTCCCCATATAGAATTTGTTAATTAATGCTAATAACTTTGGTGAGCACCACATCTCCTCTGACAGCATCGGTGTGATACCAAGGGCCGAGCAACGTGTTTAATTAACGAAATGTACTTGTCATGCAATTATTCAAAAAACTTCATTCTGCAAACTGCTGCACTTTTGCTGTGGTTAATCAGCAACAGATTGATGATATTATTATAATATATATATATATACGACTAAATGCACTACTCACAGTCAAAAATTATTACATAACAAAATTACAAACTTTATGCTGTCATTATCTGATTATGTCTCTCAGATTTTGATTATTTTTGAAAAAGACTTGAGCAACCTTTTGATTGTTTATTTCAGTATTTTTGTTGTATTTTTTAAATTTATTTTTACTCATTATTATTTGTCGTTTTTATTTATTTATAGATGCATGTTGACATAATCAATATTTAACATACCCACATCTGTGTATTCAACTTTATGTATTCATACATGTGGAAGTAAGTTTCATTCATAACCATACAGGATTGTGACTCAGAGATTTCTTTTTAAATCCCTGAACCAAAAATGTATATTTTAATAATGTTTAGGTGTTGTCTGATTGATTAAGTTTTAGTGTATCAGAAATATTGTGAAGTGTCAGAACATGCACACACACACACAAAAAAAAAAAAGACCCGAAAAAAAGAAGACTTACAATCAGTGAATTTTGCTTGTCCTCACAGTGCTTACAAAAAAGAAAGAAAGAAAGAAAGAAAAGAAAGAAAAGAAAAAGAGTAAAGTGAAAAAGATCTGCCAGTACATGCCATAAAAAAGAAAAAAGAAAAAAAGGCACTAAATGCTGAAATTTCTACACATCCAGAAAATGATCCAGAACTCTAGACATCCATTGATAATGTAATAATATATGTATACATGTTGAAGTATAAAACTTCAGTGAATGGTTAGGCATTAATATATCGTGGAATGCTAGTGTCCAAAGCCCATAGCTGTTGTGATTATATATGGATCATTGTAATCATTGCTACATCATTGCCATAGAACTAATCATCGTAATTATGTTCTTCTGACTCACAGAATTAATGTTGCAGTGATTTAGTGATTAATATTGCGATGATTTTGGTGATTATATTCCTCCCGATGTGGCCATGGGCAGTTCACAGGGTGTTAAAATCCTCCACAGTCAATTGCTTCTTGTTTTGTTTTGTTTTCTATTGTTGCTGTTTTCTTCTCTTTTTTTTCCTCCTACACTTTGACCCAAATGTTAAAATCCATGAACTAAGTAACTAGTGACTGTACAATCGTAGTGGTGTTGTTTTAAAGCTGGTATGCTGCCATTGGCATGTATATGCTGCCATTGGCATGTATATATATATAATTTATACACCAAAATGTCCACAGGAATTTGTCTTGGTGAATTTCCATTCATACAGTGCATAAACAAATAGACATGACATTACAATTAGTCATGTATCAAACTTAAAACTTAAAAGTTAAATAGATCAAATTTAATTTCAACGATGTAACAGTCATATTCATGCAATAGATCAAATTTTAATTCAACAACGTAACAGTCTCATTCATGCAATGTAAACAACTGTGCACAAACACACACACACACACGCACACACACACACACACACACACACACACACACACACACACACACACACACACACACACACACACACACACACACACACACACACACACACACCATGGCTGTACACACACACACACACACACACACACACACACACACACACTGTACACACACACACACACACACACACACACACACACACCACACAAACAGACACACAGTTGACTGCCTATGGTGTAAGCATTGTCTCACTGGTTCATTTTTTGGAGTCGATGTTTGTCTGCAAATCTTGTGTCCAGAGAAGCTTTTGTCAGGGGATCGTCTGTCACTACTCCTGCAGGCCGAGATGTGTTATTCCATAATGTAACTGGCTCCCCTGAACAAAGCATCAGCTGTATTTTTGTTTGATCACAATGTGTTACACTGGCAGGGTTTTTGTTTGATTGATGTACGTGGTCATTTGAAGGCCTTTGAGGGCATAAGATCTATGTACAGTATAATGTAACTGAATACATATGAGTTGTGAACTTCGTTATCAGAGCTATAACATTGCTAATGAACATTATTTTGTGTCCTGTCGTAACTGTGTTAGTTGTCACGTCAGATGCAGTCATGTGAAATTTACACACAACAGATTTTTAGAATGTTTATAATGTATGACCATGTCCTAGTTGGTCCACATGCACATCACGTTGAACTGTCATTGGTGTAGTTGCATGTGCCATTACATTTCAAAGCTGATTTTATATATTCATACTACAGAGAGAGAGAGAGAGAGTATTATAAAGTCCAAGCATGTCTTGGTTTGGAAACTATTACTGCAAATTTTCACCCATCTTGGGATTTTTTCAAGGCCTGCCCGGTCAGCTTGACTGATTCCTACAAAATGCAGTTTGATTATATATATATATGGACATGCATACATGGACATATCATTTCCGTCTTTAATGATCACATATATTTTAAGAGTTATTTACCGTACTTGCAGCTGTGTGTTTCCTCACATAGTGTAGTGTGCATTTGCTGATCTGTAATTCATGTGTGTGGACTTTTGCATCGACCCATTTTGCCTTGTTCTTGAACCAGTCCTGGTCCCACTGCTGTCTTGGTTGTTGCCCATGCGTAATGCCATTTTATGTTTGTCAGTCTGTACCTTTTACTGTCATGATCCACCCTTCATCTGTTCTTCATTGGGAAAGAGCAAACTAATAGCTACGCCCTGAAGAAGTACTTTTGTTGCGTCAATATTGATCGAACACCATATGATTTAAACCAAATTTATTTGTACATCGTAATCATAAACTCAACAAACGAGTACAGGAAACGCAAAAGCAACATGCTTATTTGCGCGTTGAACACCATGTGAAGCCTGGAAGTATTTGCACACTTTCTGCTTTTTCATTCTGACTGGAGCCTTCGGTTGGGGTCTCTTTTAAATTAAAATGATGATTCACTTCAACGAATGTGGTTCTGTCTTGTGATTAATACACTGCATTATGCAGGCTGCTCACCTGCCCTCTTGAGTAATATTATTTTGTTTCATTTTGCCATGTCTATTTCAATTTAATTCAGTTTTGTTTTGTTTTGTTTTTTAATCTTTAGATTTAATTCTTTGGAAGTCTGGTAAATCTTGAATGATTGGAATGATATATTTAAGTACAGGTGCTTTTGGCATCCTTTGTGGATTCTGAGCCAGGAGTGCTCATTATGTGAACAATGTCATGTTCACAAGGTTGGCTTATTTTTTGGCAGGTGTCCTCGTCGGGTGTGTACCTGGACAAAGATGGCATGTCCAGCATCGCTGATGACGAGCTTTGTTCGGCCAGGGAAAAGGAGGGTGAAGTCGTTATCATAACAGGTAAACGTAATTACCACGATACAGAAACTTCATTCAGGAGACTGTCACCCAGATTGCCCTGAAAAATTATGCCAGTCACTGTAATGATCAGTTACTGTATAGTATGTCTGGCTGTGTTTTTGCAATCTGTCGTCAGTGCTTTGGTAGCTGTCTGCTGTGTTTCGTGAGATGATTTTTCTGTTTTGTGGACTGTCTCCCTAGCACTGAGCTGTCCACTGTGCTTGGTAGACTGTCTTGTTTTGTCTGGCTGTGAGAATGCGTCCTGCGTGTTATGATCAGCCCCTCAGTGCTCTGTGAACGACATGCTGTTGCTCTGTGCCTGACAGCTGGCGGCACGGAGGACCAGGAGAACGACATAGGAGGGAAGCTGACCGACCGGAACTGCGGCTGCTGCCGGAGCTGCTGCTGCTGCTTCATCCCCTGGCTGCGCATCCAGAACTTCCTGCACGGTATCGTGACGGACCCACTCTTCGACCTGTTCATCACCTCCTGCATCGTGCTCAACACCGTCTTCCTGGCCATCGAGCACTACGGCATGTCCAGCACCCTCAAGCTGGTGCTCGCTGTGGGGAATTACGTGAGTGGATGTTGCTGTCGTTGCGGTAGCTTTCCCCACCTGAGCACTCTTAGGTTCTTCTTCTTCTTCTTTCATATAGTGCCCAACTTCAACATGATTAAGACTCTGACGCAGCAGGTTTACCCGCTGTATTTTGCAGCTGTGTGGGTGACAGTTGTACTTTGACAAATGCATTCCATCAGGTGAGAAGTGGAGATTATGTGAGTGGATGTTGTTGTTGTAGAATTCCCCAGCTGAACACTCTGAGGTTTACCCACTGTATTCCATTGTACTTGGACAAAGGCATTCCGTCAGGTGAGAAGTGGGGAATTTCATGAGTGGATGTTGCTGTTGTTGTAGCATTCCCTGGCTGAACCAGCAAATAAATATCCTTGTATCCTTGTCAGTTGTTTCAAATCGGCATGGTGATAAATAACCTCTACTGAAGTTGCCTCGCTCATACCCATTATCAATGGGAGCGGATTGAGTATTTCGTCATATTATTCTTTTCTCTCACCAGGTTTTCTCAGCGGTGTTCATTCTTGAAGCTACACTGAAAATCACTGCACTGGGCAAGTTCTACTTTATGAATGGTTGGAACATCTTTGATCTCATCATTGTCGTCGCAAGTATCGTCGATATGGGTGTGGAGAACATCAAGGGACTGTCTGTTCTCAGAACATTTAGACTGGTGAGTTTTTTTTGGATTAGGGTGTGTGTATGTGTGTGTGTGTGTGTACAGCTGTGGTGTGTGTGTGTGTGTGTGTGTCTGTGTCTGTGTGTGTCTGTGTCTGTGTCTGTGCGTGTGCATACATGAGTTGTATATGTGTGTGTGTGTGTGTGTGTGTGTGTGTTGTGTGTGTGTGTGTGTGTGTGTGTGTGTGTGTGTGTGTGTGTGTGTACATACATTAGTGTGTGTGTGTGTGTGTGTGTTGTGTGTGTGTGTGTGTGTGTGTGTGTGTGTGTGTGTGTGTGTGTGTGTGTGTTGTGTGTGTGTGTGGTGATGTGTGTGATGTGTGTGTGTGGTTGTGTGTGTGTGTGTGTGTGTGTGTGACATTGTGTAGAGAGAGAGAGAGAGAGAGAGAGAGAGAGAGAGAGAGAGAGAGAGAGAGAGAGAGCAGCAGAGAGCAAGAGAAGCAGCAGCAGCAGCAGCAGCAACATGCTCCCATGAGTCTGATGAGATCAGTGTGTGACATGCTGCATGCTTACTCTGCACCCAGTGTGCTGGTATTTTCCTGTTCAGATACTAATCACTTCAAAGCTGTCAAGTATGTCAGGCTCAGCTGAAAAACAAATGCATCAACTGGTTTTACTTTTGCAGTTGCGAGTGGTAAAGCTGGCTCAGTCGTGGGCGACAATGCGGATCCTGCTGACCATCATCATCAACACCCTGGGCGCACTGGGCTACCTCACCATCATCCTCTTCCTCATCATCTACATCTTCGCAGTCATGGGTCTTCAGCTGTTCCGGGAAGACTACCAGAACTACAACTTTGGTGGCACGGAGGCAGAAAGGTTGGTTCTCTCTCCAAGCGCTGCCGGTCCTGGGAAAGGGAACTAAGTTTGGCTTGGGTAATAGTAGTATTAAGGCACTTGGGTCTGCAGCTGTTTAGGAAGACTACCAGAACTACAACTTCGGTGGCACGGAGGCAGAAAGGTTGGTTCTCTCTCCTAGCACTGCTCGTCGCAGGAAATGGAAAAGTTTGGCTGAATGGTAATTATTAAGGCACTAGGGTCTACAGCTGTTTAGAAAGACTATCGGAACTGCAACTTCGGTGGCACAGAGGTAGAAAGGCTGGTTCTCTCTCCAAGTGCTCCTGGTCCCAGAAAAGGAAACTAAGTTTGGCTTAGTTGTAATTATTAAGTCCCTTTGGTCCAGCAGCTGTGCAGGGAAAATCACCATGACTACAGCTTTGTGGCATGGAGGGCAGATGGATGGGATAATTGATTTTTAATACCCAGTCAGCTGTGATGGTCTTTCTTTTATATCAGGGCAGTTGACGAGTTAAAGCACTGTGAGTACCCTGTATTATGGACTCATGTGTTGACAATACTGTGGACTTTCAGTAGCCTTTTAAAACATTTTAAAAAAACAAAAACAAAAAAAACTTACATATTCATTGTGTCAGATGCTTGTATTGTGTCTAATGATCCATATTATGTTTGTGCGTACAGGTGGCATTTCAAGGATTTCTACCACGCCTTTATGATGATATTCCGCGTGCTTTGTGGCGAGTGGATAGAACCGCTGTGGCAGTGCATGCGTGCTTCCAATGAGCTGTGCATGGCTGTCTTCCTGCCGGCTCTCATCATCGGAAACTTTATTGTAAGTTTCACCAGATACAAATTAGATCACACATGCTGATTGCTTAGTTTGAGCTATTCAAAGCCTTCCCTAAGCCAATGCAGTGGAGTAGGCAATGTCCACTTTTAACCCCGTCGGTAAGCTATCCTCAAATGGTTTCAGGATGTGTGTGTGTGTGCATGTGCCTGTGTATAGCACTGGCATAGTACGGAATGAACTGATATGTGTATATGCCAGCGTAGTGCATACTTCAAGTTCATTCCGTCTACACTCACACACACACACACACACACACTCACGCAATCACAAACACACACACACATTCTCATACCATTTGAGGACCGCAAACTGACGGGGCTAAAAGTGGACATTGCCGTGGAGTAGTAAGTAACTTGGTGTTTTACACCCAGTTAACCATTACTGTTATATCAGGGTAAGGTGTAGTGGAGAGCTGCCTTCTCACGCAGAATCAGTTCAGATCGATAATGGCTAATTTGAGGTAGGGAAATTGAAATGAAGAGCAAAAAAAAAAAGAAGTAAAGAAATAAAAATGCAGGAATGAAACAGTAACAAGATGTCTCATGGTTTTAAATGCTTCATCTTTGCATTAACTGTTCTTTGACTTCATATGGAGTGACGTTGTATGTCTAATTAGCGCAGCTTCATTATTTGTCTTAAATCTGCACACTTTTTGCTGACCCCATTGCTTTGGATTCTGCGCATTGGGCTCACGTTAGATGTAAGCACGTTAAAAATATTAAAACAGACGATCTTCCTTGAAAGGACGAGAGGGGTCCATCGTCAATCAGACGAACATCGGAACCATTTCAAAGGCAACGTTGGGGAAAGTTCTGAGAGACAGGGTGGAGCGTATATGGGCTTTTCTGAGCACATAGATACCATCTTGAACTGAACTGAACTAAAAATATTCTTCAGCGTTACATCACTTTCCTTTTTTCTCTCTCTCCCTTCTCCTCAGGTTCTCAACCTGTTCCTGGCCTTGTTGATCAACGCCTTTGCCACGGACACCATTGACAAGCACAAGGAGTCCTTCAAAGATGAAAACAGGCTAGGGCTGGCCATCCAGCGCCTCAAGGACGTCTTCTGCTGCTGCTGCCCGTTCACCAAGAAGAACACCATCAACCCGACGGAAGAGAAATCCAGCCGGGACTCGCCGGACCTGCTCATCACCAGCACAATACCTGAGGAGGAGGGCGAGGGAGAGGAGAAAGGTCTGTCACAGGGACGCTTAGTGGTGGTGTGCATCGGATTGCGCTGGCAGAGTTTGAAACTTGTTGTCTGCTGTCATGGCGGGAAGGATACAGTCATGGAGGAGGATGAAGGATCTCTCTCTCTCTCTCTCTCTCTCTCTCTCTCTCTCTCTCTCTCTCTCTCTCTTCTCTGTGTCTCTGTCTCTGGCTCCATCTGTCTGACTGTGTGTTTGTGTGTCTCTCTCTCTGTCTCTGTATTTGGCTCCGTCTGTCTGTGTGTCTCTGTCTATCTCTCTCTGTCTCTCTCTGTGTCTCTGCCTCTGGCTCCATCTGTCTGTCTGTGTGTCTCTGTCTCTCTCTGTGTCTCTCTCTTTGTCTCTGTCTCTGGCTCCATCTGTCTGACTGTGTGTGTGTGTCTCTCTCTCTGTGTCTCTGTATTTGGCTCCGTCTGTCTGTCTCTGTCTCTCTCTCTCTGTCTCTCTCTGTGTCTCTGGCTCCATCTGTCTGTCTGTGTGTCTCTGTCTCTCTGTGTGTCTCTGTCTCTGGCTCCATCTGTCTGTCTGTGTGTCTCTATCTCTCTGTCTGTCTGTCTCTCCATTTCCCTCTCTCTCTGTGTCTCTGTCTCTGGTTTTGGCTCTCTGTCTCGCTGTCTCCCTCTCTTTGTCTCTCTCGTGCACTCTCTCTTCCTGTCTCTCTGTCTCTGTCACTGTCTCTGTCTGTCTGTCTGTCTGTCTCTCTTGGTCTCTGTCTGTCTGTCTGTCTGTCTGTCTGTCTCTCTCAAATCATCCCCTAACCCTTACTAAGAACCACTCTCTTTTTTTCTGGAACAGTCCACTTCATATTTCCATTTAAAAAAAAAGTTAACCCCTCACTTTTGCTTGATTTTTAGAGTGGTCTAAAATGGAGGGTGGAGGGTGTTTCCCTGTACAAGCACCGCTATCCAGAAACTGGGAATAAGAGGATGGTAATGCAAAAGGTCGAGGTTGTGTAACATCCATCACATCGTCAATAATGGCAGCTGGATTTAAACCAAATTTGCTTCATGCATAACGGTACGTTAACAAAACAGAACAGTTGGGTCGTGCAGCAAGCAAGATTGTATATATATATTAGTATGCCCCTATTTGGTGGCAGTTTTTTTCTTCTCCATTTTCCCCCAGGGGTTGAAACTCTTCACAGTAAGCAGTGTAAAACGACTCCAGGCACATCCTAAACTATGACTAGCCAATCGGTGGTCAGCTTCGGCCAATTTCGCCAAGACTTTGCATGACAAGACTTGCGGCATACCTTGAACGAACACCAGTCTTGGGCAAAAGCTTGGTGAAGAAGCTTGCCAAAAGTATTTTGCCAAATGACTTCACGCTGTGTTAAAACCACCCTTTAATGTTATTTTTAGACACAGAGAAGGACAAGAAGAAGAACGCCAGCAAGGCAGCAGCAGCCAATGGGATGACAGATGGTGGAACCGGTCCAGCTAAGACCAATGGCGTGGTATGTACTGAGTGCAGCACTTGCTGGGTTGCATGCAAGAGAGGATGAAAGAGAGGTGGCTGAAAGATAACTCAAGAGTTTAAGGAAGAAAACTGACCGTGCAAGGCTATGTACCATCTAGCAAGCCAGTGGACCATCCTTTGAGAGAAACTGATTAATGGGTTGCAAATGTAGAAATGTCTATGTTCAGAAAGATGCTGGCAACAGCAAGCAAAACAAGACTAGTGAGGGAAAGAATCAGAAAAGCAAGCATGCAAAAGAACAAAAGCATAATATATGCACACACACACACGTGCGTGCATGCTCACATGTGCGGGCACGCGTGCGCGCCCACACACACACACACATGCATGCACATACATACACACACATACACACACATGTGCCCACATGAATGCACACACACACACACACACACACACACACACACACACACACACACACACACACACACACACACACACACACACACACACACACATGCATGCACATACAAGCACACACACATGCCCCCATGAATGTGCACACACACACACACACACACACACACACACACACACACACACACACACAACACACACACACACACACACACACACACACACACACACACACACACACACACACACACTCACTCACATGTATCTGAACTTTTTAAATAGTTGCTCATTATTAGATAAAAGGAACTGGCCACACAACAGACATGTTTGCATTTTAATGTATATTGTATGATATGGCAACACAATTTTAATTGTACAAATTTGACATTATTTTAAGTTTTTTGCATGTATATTTAGAGTTTTTTTTTTCTTGCATTGTACACAATTTAAATTATATATTTTTTAGTGCCAAATCAGCATTTGAGTTGCATGATCTAACCTTAGTTCCAAAACGTGTGTGTGTGTGTGTGTGTGTGTGTGTGTGTGTGTGTGTGTGTGTGTGTGTGTGTGTGTGTGTGTGTGTGTGTGTGTGTGTGTGTGTGTGTGTGTGTGTGTGTGTGTGTGTGTGTGTGTGTGTGTGTGTGTGTGTGTGTGTGTGTGTGTGTGTGTGTGTGTGTGTGTGTGTGTGTGTGTGTGTGTGTGTGTGTGTGCACGTGCGCCACATTTACCTCTTTGATGAAGGATACATCTTATGATTAGATGGTTTGTGGCAAACGTTCAAATGGCATGCTGCATGACTTGTTTTCTTTTTAACATCTTTGTTTTTCATTTGAATGCATGTTTTTTTTTTGGCTGAAAGCCGTAGAAAATCTTAGAACATTATGCTTACGTATGTGTATTCTTCACATGATCCCAGTATTGGGTGATGGTGCGCCTGCATGCTTTCTTCCTGTGCCCAAGTGTTGAATGAGAACCTTTACTCATAACTGCCTGCGCATGCTGAAATGTTAAAGCTCCACTCTGTGACACGCCCCCCCCCCCCCCCTCTTCCCCAGCCTCAACACATCCCATTCCACTCTCCCACTCTCCCCCCCACCCCCCTCCAACCCCCCACCCCCCTATTTCTCATCCTCATCATGGAGAGCTGAAATTGCAGAGTGAGAGCATTCACTCTTGAAAACTGAGTTAAGCACAGTTGAGTGCAGCCACAGCATGGATGGGTAACCGTTACACTCTAGGCTTTTCTGCCCACCCTGAGATTTCTTCAGGAATCAACGTTCTGTGCAGACTCTTACAGAAAGTCTTTCAGATGAGACTGTAAATTGAAAGTCTTTCAGATGAGACTGTAAATTGAAGTTCCCCATGTGTATACACGTGCGAAAAGGTCACCCTACCCATGTTAAAGATCCTGTAGTTCGTGTCAGAGTTTGGTGGATTGGGGGAAACATTAACCCCATCGCTGCCCCAGCCTGTAGAATTTCCGGGCTGAAAGGTGCACACATACACGCCTGCAAACAGTATAGTTGATGGTCCTGTAACAAATCTACTTTCAACACCGTGCATTTTGATGGAAGTCCTTTCTCATGCTCATGTGAAGGGGGGGAAAAGCCTCAATGGTTTCAGTTTGACGCTTTTATTGGTCATTTTCTGAGTGACGAGGCAGCAGTGGAGGGGTTAAAATAAGCACGCATGCAATAAATGACCAGATAATAATAATAATAATAATGTACATTTATCATGCGCTCATCAACGCCCTGAGCACTCACATGATACATATTAACCTAAATATGATATTCTATACACATGTAGAGCATAGTTCTACCAAAACAATCTACATAAAGTATTATTAAAAAAACAAACAAACAAAAAACGCACTATAAACACACACACACACACACACACACACACACACACACACAGATAAATGTACGTAGCTTTGGATACCACTGTAAACTGGTGCCTGGTTGCATGGTGTGCACAGAATGTGTGCAGAGATGGCAGCAACGCCACGTGGCACAAGCCATATCACGACCAATTTGTTTTAAGTTCACCACCTCGGTGGATCTTGATCTTGATGCGCACTATAAATAGTATAAGTGCAATACGCTGACCAGGACCCAATCTTGGCATCAGCTACTGTCACTCCTTCCGAATCACTTACAACTAGAACACAGTGAGTCTGCTGGAGAGCAGAGAAAAATGCTATATATATATAGAATCAATCAAAGAATCAATCAATCAATCAATCACTCAATCAGTCAATCAATCGGTCAATCAGTCAATCAATCAGTCAGTCCCATCAGCCATATCCCCAGCCCTGTTTGTACTTGTAGGCCATTCCAGTCTTTTTGCCTGCATGCAGTTATTGTGTAAAAAAGTGTAGAAATTAACTGGTTGCATGAAATGTAGATGGCACTGAAATGTAGTGGGTACTAATCATTAACCCATGCCTTTTTTTTTTTTTTTTTTTTTTTTTTTTTTGCTGATAACTCTCCCCAGATTACGGTGGATGCTTTCAAGACTTCCAGCAAGCGGGCCGAATACTTTGACTTTAACAAGGCTCGCAACGCAACGGGTAAGGACTCTGTCCCCTCTGTTGGCACCAAGGTGAAGGACGAGGACAAGGGCAAGGATGTTGCCAAGGAGACGGACACGGACAAGGACAAGGAGAAGAGCAAGGAGGATGAAGATGACCTTGAACTTGGTGACACCGCTGAGAGCATAAAGAACAAGAATGACGATGAGGAGGAGACCAAATTCAAGGAGCCGCCGAGCTGTTTTCCAAACTTCTTGAGGAAAAGGTGATTTTTTTTTTCTTCCCCTTCTTATAAACTCTGCTGATAGCTGTAGGATGGCATGGCCTAATTCTGATCAGTGCTTAATCTTGTTAGTTTGCCTACATTCCCTTCTTTCACTGCACATCGTGTCATCCCCCTTGGAATCTCCACGACAATCTGTTTACTGTCTTCCACTAGCTTCATTAATAGTTCAGAAACAATTAAAAGGAGAAGTAAACAAAGCAGTTGATGGCTTGTTGATGGCACCGTTGTTTTCTGAGCTGCTTCAGGTGATGCAGAATATGTTAAAGGCATTTTTTTCCTTTTAAAATGATGATAACGAACAGTTAGCGCTCATCGATGCCTTGAGTGCTCACATGATACAGATTAACCTAAACACAATATTCTGCATGCATGTAGAGCAAAGTTCTATTAATTCAGCGAAACACAATGGATTCAAGCCATTTATACATACATCACACTGATCTGTACATACATGCACAGACACACACATACACAATGAATGTAGCCAAAATGTGGTATTGATATTAGTTGGGGCAGAAACACTATGAGAAGAGGAAAGTTTTCAGTTTGATTTTGAAAGATAGTAGGGTTGAGCAATGTCTAAGGTCTTGTTGGAGTGAATTCCAAATGTGGGGTCTAGAGCATAATAATTATTTTCAGCGTTATTGAATTTTTTCTCTCTTGGTTTGATGCAGGATGAAGTGGATTGAGCCATTCAACGAAAGCACAGGAGGACAAAGGTGGTTCAAATTCCGAACAGTCATGCTGCGCATTGTGGACAACCGTTACTTTGAGTGGGGCGTGCTGTTTGTCATCTTTGCCAGCAGTATAACTCTGGTTAGTTGTGTGCACTTGCACGCATAATAATAATAATAATGTACATTTATCATGCGCTCATCAACGCCCTGAGCACTCACATGATACATATTAACCTAAATATGATACTCTATACACATGCAGAGCATAGTTCTGCCAAACACAATTTACATAAAGTATTATTTAAAAAAAAAAAAAATAAAAAAAATAAAAAAACGCACTACACACACACACACACACACACACACACACACACACACACACACACCACACACACTGACTGTAGCAGAAACTGGGTACTGATATTAGTTAGGATGGAAATACTGTGAGAAGAGGAAGGTTTTCAGTTTGGCTTTAAAAGATGACAGGCATGTGTGTGTGTGTGCATGTGTGCATGTGTGTGTGTGTGTGTGTGTGTGTGTGTGTGTGTGTGTGTGTGTGTGTGTGTGTGTGTGTGTGTGTGTGTGCAGTGACCACTTTTAGCCCTGTCAGTTCATGATCCACAAATGGTATGAGAATCTGAATGTGTGTGTGTGTGTGCATGTGGGTGCATGTTCATGTGCGTGTGTGGACAGAATGCACTTGAAGTGTGCACTACTTTGGCCTATGCACATATCAGTTCATTCCACACTAAGCCAGTGTATGTATGCACACACACAAACATACATGCCACACACATACTCACACACATACTCACACACATGCATGCATGCACACATGTACGCACATATTCTCATACCTTTAGAGGACCACAAACCAATGGTGCTAAAAGTGAATGTTGCCTATGTGTTTGTGTGTGAGATGGCATTTGTGTATGTGCATATGTGTGTACATGTGTGTGTGTGTGTGTGTGCGTGCGTGTGTGTGTACATGTATGCATGCAAATGTGTGCACATAGGTGTGTGTATGTGTGACAATAAGCAGCACTTATATTTCTTACTCGTGTCTAAACCACTGTAAAATCCAAGCACTGAGTAACTCAGTGTTGTTAATTAAACATGGTGCTTAACGTCCACAGAAGACAGTGTTGTTATCATCCAGGTCATAATAAACTGTCATGTGATGTCACCATCATCACTGTACACATTTTACTTCTAAAAAGAAAAAAAGAAAAGAAAAGAAAAGAAAAGAAAAGAAAAAAAGAAAAAAAAATGCTTTATTCATTCTGAACACAAGTTCTACACAGAGTAAGAAAACAAGTCAAACAAGTCAAAATCTGAAGTGCAGTAACAAAAACAAAACAAACATAATCATTCAATCACCAAACGTGTTCCATTTATTTCAGGCCCTTGAGGACATCTGTCTGTGTCATCGTACTATTATCATAATTCAGTCACCAGACATGTTCCATTTATTTCATGTTCAGGCCTTTGAGGACACCTGTCTGTGTCATAGTACTATTATCATAATTCAGTCACCAGACATGTTCCATTTATTTCATGTTCAGGCCTTTGAGGACACCTGTCTGTGTCATCGTACTATTATCATAATTCAGTCACCAGACACGTTCCATTTATTTCATGTTCAGGCCTTTGAGGACACCTGTCTGTGTCATTGTATTATTATCATCATTTAGTCACCAGTTACATTCCCATTGTTTCAGGCCTTTGACTTTGAGGACATTGTCTGTCACTGTACTATTATGATCATTTAGTCACCAGCTACATTCCCATTGTTTCAGGCCTTTGAGGACATCTGTCTGTGTCACTGTAGTATTATCACCATTTAGTCACCAGTTACATTCCCATTGTTTCAGGCCTTTGAGGACATCTGTCTGTGTCACTGTAGTAGTATCACCATTTAGTCACCAGTTACATTCCCATTGTTTCAGGCCTTTGACTTTGAGGACATTGTCTGCCACTGTACTGTTATGATCATTTAGTCACCAGTTACATTCCCATTGTTTCAGGCCTTTGAGGACATCTATCTGTACCAGAAGACGGACCTGAAACAGGCCCTGTACATTCTCAACATCATGTTCTGCGTTCTCTTTGGCATAGAGATGTTAATGAAGTGGGTGGCCTATGGTTTCTTCAAGTATTTCACCAAGTTCTGGACCATCTTGGACTTTTGCATCGTTGTGGTAAGTCTTTTGTTTAAATGGGTGTTGCATCTGTACATGAATGTTGCAGAACGTTAAATAACCATTCCAAAAAGTACACCTTTCCTCTAATGCGCATGTAGGATTCATCATATCTTAGAGTTTTTTTGTTTTTTTAATATTCTTGATTGATGTTTGATAGTTACATACATTAAAAAGCTCATGCACACATGCACAGTACTAAAAAAAAATAATTGTTGAATGTTTTATTGTGAAATGTCTAGAATGTTTTATGTAAATTATGAGTCAGAAGGCAAATATCTCCACACAGAAACACTGAAGTTATATGGTGTTGCATTGTATTGTAATTAACATGTTTCTTTCAGTTTAGCACTTGAATGTGAGTTGTCAGAAGGTAATAACAATAATAGAAATTTGTAAAGTGCCTACCCCGTGGCTCAAAGCACTGAACAAACATAATATGTCACACATAATGTACATAAATATATATTGATTTGTTATTTATTTTTTTAATATTTTTTTTGGTCACAAGGTGACTAAATATCCTTCTGTCTTTGTATCCTGGTAAGGTGACCTGGATTTCCCATAAAAGCTTAGCAAAGTTTTAATGAACATAAAAAAAAACAATTGGGTCTGCGTACAGATATCCATTGCCAGCTTGGTGGCAGAGTCCCTAGGGGTGTCCAACATTACAGCGTTCCGATCCCTGCGCACTCTGCGTGCCTTGCGGCCACTCAGAGCGATCTCTCGCTGGCAAGGAATGAGGGTGAGTAAGAGTCCATTGGGCTGACCTGTCAACCGTTACAGTTTTTTTCCCTTTCAATTGCCGTATTATTTTCCACTGAATCACATAATTTGTGGATACGCGGTCAAGTAAAAATGACTACGGTGAAAATATGTTGGTGAGCATGGGTCTTTTTCATGTGTGTGTGTGTGTGTGTGTGTATGTGTGTGCACTCACACTCACACATTTGTGTGTGTGTGTACAAAGCGCAAAAAGCCTGCACTTTGTTGGTAAAAAGCACGCAGTTCTAAACTTCTCGCGGGTGGACATATCTGCTCTGGTTGATGTTGATGGTGATGCGGTGGTGTGTCCTGACGGAGCAGTTTGGCTGCATGTTGACAGATCGTGGTGAACTCTCTGATGCGGGCCATCCCTTCCATCTTCAACGTGTTCCTGGTGGGCATGATATTCTGGCTGATCTTCAGCATCATGGGCGTCCAGTTCTTCTCGGGTAATGTTGTCTTCCACTCTCTTCTAGTTTCAGGCGTCAAATAAAACATTGAGTCCTTGAGGCCAGCTTTGAACCAGGGCTTAAACACTACTGCATACACCCCAAAGACAAACATGCAGACATGCGGGTACGGGTCCTGTTCTTCTTTGGTAACAGTGTCTTCCACTCTCTTCAAGTTTCAGGCGTCAAATAAAACATAAATAAAACGTTGAGTCCTTGAGGCAGGCTTTGAGTTTGAGCCAAGGCTTAAACACTACTGCAAACACTTCAAAGACGAACATGCAGACATGCGGGTACGGGTCCTGTTCTTCTCCGGTAACATTGTTTTCCACTCTCTTCAAGTTTCAGGTGTCAAATAAAACATAAATAAAAAGTTGAGTCCTTGAAGCCAGCTTTGAGCCAGGGCTTAAACACTACCACGTACACCCCAAAGATCAACATGCAGACATGTGGGTGGGTACCCACTAAGATAACTGCCAAGCTGTGGGAGGTACAGGCTAATGGAAGATCTGCATTATCTCTTTGTCAATGGAGGAAAGAGTAGACTGTGATGTAGGCCTTGCACCCACTTCACTTGCACTCAGGAACATCAGGTTGTGTGTGTGTGTGTGTGTGTGTGTGTGTGGGTGTGTGGGTGTGTGTGTGTGTGTATTTTTTGCATGCGTGTGTGTGTGTTTGTGGGTGGGTGGGTGGGTGGGTGGGTTTGTTTGTTTGAGTATGTGTGTGTGTGTGTGCTTGCGCGTGCGTGTATGTGTCTGTGTTTGTGTGCGTATGAACTGCAAGTCAGTTCTTTAAGTCTGCATGAATGTATGTGTGTTATGTCAAACTACAGGCCGGTTCTACAAGTGCGTGAACTCCACGACTGGAGATACCCTGTCACCCAGTGTCGTCGCCAACAAATCCCACTGCATCCAGCTTGGGGAGAACTGGCAAAACTCCAAGATCCATTTTGACAATTCAGCATCAGGCTTTCTGGCCCTCTTCCAAGTGGTAAGCACACAGTTTGCAGATATGTTTGGGGTACACCCCCTTTTCAAACGACAAAACAGTAGTTAACCCCTTGACTGCCCCAGCCTGTCAAATTTCCAGGCTGAAAAGATGCCCATGCAAGCCTGCAAACAGTATATTTTCTGGTCCCATGACACATCTACTTTTGTTACTGAACATTTTGATGAAAATCGTTTCATATGCCTATTCCACAAAAGAAAAACTGCCTAATGATTTCATAAATTTTGCACTTTTATTGGTCATTTTCAACTGACATCATGGCAGTGAAAGGGTTAAATAGCGGTTCAGTGGTGATGAAAATGTACTTATCCGGTTGCACTGAACGCACCACAGCTGCAACCGGATAAGTACAGTTTTGGATATCACTGTTTAACTGTTGTTTATATTTTTTGTTTTGTTGCCTGGGAAGGGGGCTTTCCCTGAAAATCTGCACATTTTGTATCGTCATATTAAATTAATTAGCGGTCCTTTCAACTGTTTACGTGTTTGGATCTTGTTTTAGATCTTGTTTCAGATTTTTCGGGATCCCCCAGTTTCCTTTGATTGTCTTTTCATCTCTTCCAGAAATGTTCATGAGCTGTGCCCCATATGGGTGTGTATGTTCTCAGGTTGTGACTTTGTATGGTGTCTTTGTTTCAAGTCTCTCTGCACCAGGTCGGCACATATATTCTCAGCATGTGTGTGATGTATTTGCTTCTGGTCACTCTGCATCAGGTGTGTGTGTATGTTCTCAGTTTATAACTTTTGTAGTGTCTTTGTTTCAGGTCTCTGTGCACTATGTGGGGGAGTATGGGTGCGCACGTTCTCAGTTGATAACTACATGCACTGTGTCTTTGTTTCAGGTCTCTGTGCACTATGTGGGGGAGTATGGGTGCGCACGTTCTCAGTTGATAACTACATGCACTGTGTCTTTGTTTCAGGTCTCGGTGCACTAAGTGGGGGAGTATGGGTGCGCACGTTCTCAGTTGATAACTACATGCACTGTGTCTTTGTTTCAGGTCTCTGTGCACTAAGTGGGGGAGTATGGGTGCGCACGTTCTCAGTTGATAACTATAATATGCACTGTGTCTTTGTTTCAGGCCACATTTGAAGGCTGGATGGAAGTGATGAGTGATGCTGTGGACGTCACTGAAGTAAGTGCTTCAAACAAACACTTCTTTGATAAATGACACCGGGAGCAACAGCAGCTAACACCAACTAGCAATATTAGTGATAGTGACAATGTTGTTATTAGTGATTATGAAAGACTAACTGTTGACGGTGAGTCCACTAATTCAACGTGTAACCTGCCACAGCTGCTAAGTGACCCCTTCCTTTGCCGACTCATTTAAAACTCTCTTTTTTATAGAGCGGAGTGATTGCTCTGAACAGAACTATCCCCATGTAGCATGGATATAAGGTCTTCACGTGCTGCTTCTGAAGTGACCCCAAAAACCTTTTTAAAAGTATAATAGACGATTTCCGGAAATAACAGGCGAAGATAATTTGACAGTGTTTTCTTACTCCGGGCGAATGAAGTCCCCTGTAAAAGGAGGTGCCAGCGGAGAAGAGCCAATCTGTGACTCTTTGAGATCTTCAGGCATGGACCTATTATAATTTATACTAGACTACCACTAGTACCAGCTGGGGGAACCTACTATCTGATCTGCCCGCTCCCCGTGAGCAATGAGTGTTTGATCGGCACTTCTGATGCCTTCTCTGCCTTTTGTTTACGGGTATCCATCATCTTCCCCAAGTGCTCACTGTACCCCCAACAAAAGCGTGCCTACTCTGCGCTACACCCGCAGGCATGGACCTATATATACACGGTCCATGCCCAAAGGCTCTTACCGAGTGCAGTCCCCTGGATTTCCGAAGATCGTCTGTTGGCTTAAATTGTGCTGCATGCCTGGAAGTATTGTATTGTGCAAACTAAATCGCTGATTCTGCAGTGGTGCTCCCACCCTCTCGAAACAGGTTCCCACACGCACTCCACGCAGTGAAAAACACTGCAAGTTTTTGGCAGCAGCTGAAATCATTTTTCTTTTCAACTCACTGCCTCCTCATTCCCCCTTCCCACATCCCTTTCTCCGTCTTCACCAAACAGCAAGCATGTGGCCGTCTACATGGAGTTTAACTGCGTACATTTTTAAGTTTAACTGTGGACATTGACATTAACGTTGGCTTGTCTGTTTGTGGTAGGAGGACGAGCAGCCACGGTTTGAAGCCAACTTGTACGCCTACCTCTACTTTGTTGTCTTCATCGTGTTTGGAGCCTTCTTCACCCTCAACCTTTTCATCTCTGTCATCATCGATAACTTCAATGTTTTGAAGAAGAAGGTCAGTGGAAGGTCTGACTGAAACCAGATGATATAATGTATGAATGATTTTATGTGGTGTGACCTTTGTCACAGTTGTTTTTTCACCAGAGGAATATTGAATGATATGGGAGAGCAAGGTAAAGAGTGTATTGGACATGTATGGGACTTGTGCATTGAAATGTTTCTGCTTTAGGGTGGACTGTAGTGATGGACAAGGACGGAGTAAACTTTTAAAATAATCCCAAAAAAATTGACTTTGATTTTTTATTTGGATTCTTTTCTTTTTTTAATGGGGTGGGAGGGGGGGGTGGGGGGGTGGGGGGTGGGGGGGGAATTGGGGGAGGAGATGGATTATACTTTTAGAAAAATCTGACTTTATTAATGGGATATTTTATTTTTTCAATGGTGGGGGGGGGGGGGGGGGGTATTTTTTATGTCTTAGCCTAAAAGGGAAGGCCACACCAGTCAGTGCTTAATCAAGCAAAACGTCCCCTTCTTGATGAA
>JABMCL010002400.1:460000-495000 GCA_018857735.1 Alviniconcha marisindica | reverse complement strand
TCTCTTCTCCTTACCTAGTGCCTGTTTGTTTGGTGAGTAGGCCTGCAATAATGGAGAGAGAGAGAGAGAGAGAGAGAGAGAGAGAGAGAGAGAGAGAGAGAGGAGAGAGAGAGAGAAATGGTACTTGCTCACGGTGTTGATGAATATGAAAATCCACTAGCCAAAGGAAATGATTACTATCACTAGCCCAAGGTTTTTTCCCACTAAAACTCTGTCCCAAAAATATGTTTCCACTCTGTGTCTGTGATGCAAAGTGTGTGTTAATTCTGATGTTTGTAGTGTAGTGCCATGTCTCATTTGTGACATTTGTGATATTGCCATGTGTATTTCTGATGTCTGTCATTTGTGCCATGTGTTATTTCTGGTGTCTGATATATGAAGCATAATAATTATGCTATGATTTCTAATGTTTGTAATGTGTCATTTCTGATATTTGTGTTGTGTTATGCGTGATTTCTGTTGTATACACTGTTATTTTTTATGTCTGTAACACATGTCATAGCCATGTGTCACCTCTGATGTTTGTAATGTCTGTTGTGTCATTTCTGATGCTTGTGACGTTCCATGCGTCATTTCTCTTGCATGCAATGTCCTGTCAGATGTTTGTCATTTTGCAATAGGTGCAGTCATCATTTTTGTGATATGCGTGGGCTGATGTTTGTCATTTTTGTGATGTGTGCAGGCTCACCAGCAAGAAGAGGTGGGCATCACGGAAGACGACTTTGACATGTTCTACGTGGTGTGGGAGAGGTATGACCCCCATGCCACCCAGTTCATCAAGTACGACCAGCTCTCAGACTTTGTGGCCGACTTGGAGGACCCACTCAAGATCGAGAAACCCAACGAGATCACGCTGGTGTCTTTCAACCTGCCCATCATGGAAGGTGACAAGATGCACTGCCTGGACATCCTGATGGCCCTGGTCACCAACGTCCTGTCCGACGTGGAGGAAACCGAGGAGCTGAAGAAGCTCAAGGAGCAGATGCAGAACAAGTTTGCCGCCGTCTTCCCCTCCCGCGAGAACATCGGCGTCAAGTCCACCACGCTCCAGCGCAAGAAAGAGGACGTCGCCGCCAGGACTCTGCAGCGCGCATGGCGCAGCCACAAGACCCAGAAGGCGCTGAAGAACATCACGCAGATGGCCATGAGGCAGAACTCCATGAGGAAGGACAGCGCCTCGCTGGAGAGGAACAGGGAGCGCCTGACGGGGGTGCGAGCGCTGGGGCGCCGCATCAGCAACGCCCTGTCCAACTTCTTCGGGTCCTCGCGGCCCTCCTCGGCAATTAGCCACATCAGTGTGCGGACTCCCCCCTCCTCCCCGGCGACGGCCCACGGGACCCACCTGCAGGCCCTCAGCAAGCAGGGCAAGTTGTCTAACTCGCTGCAGGTGCCCCAGACGAAGACTCTCTACCCCCAGGGACAGGACAAACTGGCTCAGGACTTGGAGTTATAACACCAGTTCAGAGCAGCCTGCTGTCAGTAGTGGGTGGGTGTTATTGTTTTGTTTTGTTTTTTCTTTCTCTCCCTCCCTTAGGGAAGTTACACTTTCGAGAACTGGAAGCAGACTCGGAGTTATAACACCAGTTCACAGCAGCCGACAGCCTGCTGTCATTAGCGGGTGGGTGTCGTCGTTGTGTTGTGGGTTTTTCCCTCTCTGGGGAAGCCACACTTTGAAGAACTGGAAGCAGACTTGGAGTTATGACGCCAGCTCACAGCAGCCGACAGCCTGCTGTCGTTGGTGGGTGTTATTGTTATGTTGTCTTTTCTTCCCCCCTGGGGAATGAAGTCACACTTTCAAGAGCTGGAAGCAGACTTTCAGTGGAGCTGAATCTGTTGAGCTTCCAATTGGTTGCTTGTGGCGTTTCCAGGCTGGGAGTTTTAATACGTCAGTGAAGTCTTCTTTGCTTGGCTGGTCCTGATGCCATTCGGAGTCCTGTTAAAGAGCTGGGGTGGCCTGGAAGGAGAGAGGAGTGTTCTTGGGCAGGTCGTGTCTTGTGGGACATGGACACAGCAGCGCTGGACTCTGGAGCGCCACCAGCACAGTTCTCCCTCGGGGGGGGGGGGGGGGGGGGGAATCGTCAGCAAGATGTGTCACATTCTCAGGCGCCCTTGATGTGCGTTTGTGAACTGAACACATAGGGCTGAGCACGAACTCTAGTACCTCTTCCCCTCTACCTTTCCACCCAGAGCCCCAGACCCCCCAGCCCCACACCCAACAAACCTGACATGCTTGGAAAGAATCTCATGCTGAGGAGCACTTTGTCAGCGTACTGGTGTAGACACGTGTGTCCTGATTCTTTGTCAGTGTACTGGTGTAGACGTGTGTGTATTGATTCTGTCACCCATGCCAGCCAAAGAGAGTGGTAGGCATGATCACTAATTTCAGCCGCTTAAATGGAGCCTGCTTTGTTGAGAGGAACAGGTCACTGTTGAGAGGAACAGAGCACTTTTGAGTGGAACAGGTCACCGTTGGGTGGAACAGGTCATTGTTGAGTGCAACAGGTCTCTGTCGAGTGCAACAGAATATGTCTGAGTGCTACAGGCTGGTACTGCCTCACTTTTCAAACTGATGACAGACCGACAGCTGTTAACAACGTTATGTTTGTTTTATTTTGAAAACTTCACGCTGCGTTGGACATTCACTAGCGGTGAACATGAGGCACTACTGAAACATGCGACGTTCTCATCCGGACAATACAAGCTCACCAGTGTCAATGTTTCAGGGGGACAAACACATCCAGCAAATCGGCCATGGCTGGAAAAGTATCCAAGGGGCAAGGAACCTGCTGTGGCATTGCATTGTGGCAGAGAGTGGCGGTCCCTTCCTCCCTGGCATCTTTTTTTGCAGAGAGCGTGCTGCTGAAAGGCAGAGACTGAGCAGGGTTTTGTTTTGTTTTGTTTTGTTTTGTTTTTCTCTCTGCTGGGCCCCTTGCATCACGGTGTGCACATGGTGGACCTCACTGGAAACTAGTGCCTCTCCACCCTCCTCCCCTTCTCCTCCCTGAGTGACAAAAGTTGACGGAGGGTGTGCTCAGTGCTGGAGACGGTTCGTCTCAGCACGGTATTTTAATTTAATCACAGATCACATGATTTTGTTTTGTTCTGTTTTGGATACGGATGCCTTTAACATAAAGACAGTCCAGCTAAAAATAAAAAAATAAAAAATGTGAGACTGTGCTTTGTTGACTGTCCAGTCATTATCGAAGTGAAAAAAACCATGGCCAGTGGCGACTTTTCGTTTGACACCTAGGTGAACGGTTTGTCTTTGTGGGTGTGTGGGTGTATGTGTGCGTGTGTGTGGGGGTATTATGAAATCTCAGTTAACATCAGATTACAAAGGCTATCACAGTATCAGAGACTCATGCTGTGGCTGGGCAGTTTACTGAGAGAATTTCTCTCTGTCCCTTTTTCGATCTCATCCTGGCCTGACCCAAACATCCAGCCATTTGCCGATTTGCTTTTACAGCTAGTCATGGTATTGGTACAAGGAGAAGCCATGAAACAGTCCAAATGAAACAGCGGACAGGGTCCTTACCGCCAATGTCCTTACCTGTAACTTGTATAAGAACTTCTGCTTCTTCCACTAACAGTAGCCACAATCATCAATTTGAGTCAGTTCTGCTACCATGCATTATCTGTGTGCTACCATGCCTCCCAACCATTAAGCCTTAATTCTTCTCTTGTCGGAAGGCAGGCATGGGATCTTGAATGCGCGCAACAATTTTATCTTAATGTGCGCTGCACTGTTGTAAAGAAGGGCGTTGCCTTGGCACCCTACCAGGGCCCAGGTAGCTGCCAAACCTCAGCCTACCTTTCAGTGTCAGTATTTTGAAGATTTTCACCCGGGTTGGTAATACTCTTGGATTATGGGATGTTCACGAGGGAGGCCTCGTCAGGTTGTGAAAATGAAAGCGAGGTTGGGTTCTGTGTTGATTGACATGGGGTCATTCTTAATGAGCCAGGTCATGGCAGGTCATGAGATCGATTCCATTCCCTATGATTGAGGATGTACTCTGACGGAGTTTATGGACCTTGCATTTGCTCGCTTGCCTGGTGAGAGTTACTGTAGGTGACTCAAGCCATCGTTGTTGCTGTGTTTCGTGCGACGTCTTTCGAGAGCTAATGGACTCGCTTGTGTGTAGATTCTTTTCATTCCTTAGCGTCCTTCATCTCACTGCATCTTGAGTAACCACCACTTTTTCCTCTCACCTAACAAAGGAAATATGCAAAAGGGTATTTTGCCGCTGTTACTGAACTTGAAAAACAAAGCGAAACACAACAGGACTGGTAGTGATACGCGTATAGTGATTTTTGTACGTTTTTTTCTAAATGTTCATGGTCACTTGGCCATTTTGTCGTTCACAGAGAAGACCTACAATTAGTCCAGTCTTGTTTCAGTCTTGTGACCCTCTTTTTTGTCGTCTACGGAGGTCTACAGTGAGTCCAACCCTGTTTCGATCTCATGACCCACCGTGACCTATACCATTAAGCTCTTGTGACCCAGCGCTTTGTCATCTACACGGAAGATCTGCAGTGAGTCCAGCCTTGTTTCAATCTTGTGACCCACCGTGACCTATACCATTAAGATCTTGTGACCCAGCGCTTTGTCATCTACATGGAAGATCTGCAGTGAGTCCAACCTTGTTTCAATCTCGTGACGTGTCGTGACCGATGCCATCAAGGGTGGTCCAAGGGGTATCTACCAATGACAGGATTGGTGCTGGATTCCAGCACTGAGTGAGCTGTGAAAGAACAGAAGCGGTCCCAGCTGTAGCTGGTGGAAATGGTGTAAAACAGGTAGCAGGAAGAGCTGGCATCATCCTGCTGCCCAACGTCTTTTTTGCTCTGCTGCGGAGCCTGCTTGTTTGTGAATTAATCTGCATGCTTATTTATTAGGTGGTGGGCATTTCTTTGGTGGAAACGTATTAATTTGTGTTTACCAGAACAAACGCCTTGTTCGTTCAATTGCCAAAACTGGAAATGTATGCATTGCTTTTTTGCTGATCACCGTGTTTGTTAGTGTGATTGTTTTTTGTTTGTATATCAGTTTCAATTTTCCTGCATGTAACTGTAATAATGACGTTTATAATGACAGCGTATGTTTGTTTGTTTTTTTGTCTGTGGTACTGTTTCATTTTTTTGAAGTTTTACAAATTCAAACAGTTTGGACATGTGTGCTTGTGAATGTGTGTGCGTGTGTGCGTGTGTGTGTGTGTGTGTATCTGTCTGTGTGTGAGTGTGTGTGTGTGTGTGTGTGTGTGTGTGTGTGTCTGTGTGTCCCTTTTTTTCTCTCAAAAAATTGTAGCAGGTGTGTGTTTCTTTAATCTTACTCTGTATACTCTCATCTTGTAAGATGTTAAATTGCAATACTACTTCCTTTGACTTTGAAGGATTAAGCACTGAAATTATTGAAGGGTTAGAAACTGACAATGTTTTACAACATGCTGCTGAATTGGATGGGATTTAAAGATGTTGTCAACAATATTGGTATGTACATGTATCATTGTGTGAGTGTCTTACTTTGAAACTTTGTCTGTGCATAAGAACAGAAAAACAGATCCTAGGAATCATTTTCATGTTGTTACATTTAGTGTTTTACCAACATTATCAAATCTGTTACTGATGTAGGGCATCAAATGGATGCATTTTTGCTTAGAAAAAGAAATATATATGCAAGGATTGTTCACCAGATAAACTACATGTGTGAAGTTGCTTGAGTCAACGGATCTGATCTCTCGATTTTCAGTTATACCTGTAGCCTTAGCAAGACTTGACACACTGGGAAAATCCCCAAGTTCTGTAGCTGTACATTGTTCTAGTTAATATTCTAGATTTGCATGCTTTTAACTAAGTGCCAAATCCTTCTGTACAGAACACATGTGATAGTTCTCGTCAAGCAATGTGTGCAATCTGTGTTATATTTTTTCCTTTCCATGACAATAAAAATGATTGATAATGAATATTCCAGTACCTCATCCCGCGATGAGGTTTTCAGGTGAGGAAGCTTCTTTGTTGACACTGCTGCTGCTGTTGCTAGCGGATGCTTCTTTGTGTGGAAAATTGCCACCCCTTTATTGCAATTACATTAATTTTATGCTGGCTCAGCGTCACCCTAAATCATAAAAGTTGCCATGGGAACCATGGCTTTCTTGACTGTATAGAAGTCCATTTACCTGTCTCTGAGTATATATATATATATATATATATATATATATATAGAACCTTTGGAAAGTACTGACAAGTCAACATTTACTGTCTTATGGGGGGGGAACAGATCAGAATACTTGGTGAAAACCTACCTCTGCCCTTTCTGCTTTTCATTGTTAAAGAGTCAATCAAACTGTCTGGAGCTCAAATTTGAAGCAAAAACAAAAACAAAAAAGGACTTCTTTTGTTTTTCACTGAAAGAACAACACAAATTCAGCATCCACAACAGTGCTTGTTACTTCCACATATGGAAATATTGGCACATGTTTAACATTTTCAGAGCAAGTTAGGTCTTTGAAAAGAAGAAAAAAATCAACTTCCATTTAGCTGATTGCTATTGTCATGCAAAGATTGTTTTGTTACTGGCAAATCGGAGTGTCGTTTATGCTGTCTGTTCAAGTTTAATGTGCGTACCTGTGATTTGAAACAAAAGTCTTTCATGATATCTGTGGTAGATGTTATATGTGCATGTATATATTCACCCAGTTGTCAGCATTCTGCATAGACATAACAATAAAGTTCAACTGAATTCAGAAACTATGTATTTGGTAGACCACTGCTGCTCCAGGTAAAAGTTACTGCTGAAATTATTTGAGTGTCTCGTAAAGCAAGACTCCAATCTTCTTGTCCACAACAACGAAACTTTGCAAATCTGGTTATAAATATTAAAAATACACAAATACACAAATTCTGCATCTGTAACAAGTGCTTATTACTTATGCACAGATCTGGTGTTTTTCTCTTTGTTTTGATTTTTTTAAATATTTATTTTATGGAGACAGCCAGTGATGTCATAGCAGATGTATGCAATGCCAATGGTTATACGTATACTGTGTGCAGAGTTTGCTGCTGTTGCAATCCATTCAGACATCTAGCAACCACACCCTGCAGCCATATCTGGCACTGAAGAGAGTTGTGGGCTGGGCAGGGTGTCAACTGAAACAAATCTTCCTCTTCTTCTTCTTCTTCTTCTTGCATATAGTGTCTAAGTTCAACATTTTGAAGGCTCTGACACTTTCTAGTGCCTACTGGAGTATTCTGGTGTTTCCATAATCCACTCAACTCTGACATGGACTATGGGATCTTCTGTATGTGTATAGGATTGTTCTTCTTGCTTATGCATGTGGGGGGGGGGGGGGGGGGGGGTGGGTTCAGTTTTTAGTCCCATCTGAAAGGATTTTCATAGAATCTTCTCAGAATTTGATTCAGGAGAAATCCTGGGGCGGGCACAAAGTGAACATAATAGACTGACTCTCCTCAAATCAGTTTCTTATAGTTATATTAGTAAGTACAGTTTTGACAGGGATGCTCTTCATATGTGTCACCAGATGAGACGGATATATGTTGGGTTCACCCCTGCTTGAAAACACACCAACTCTTCTGAGAAGATGCTTTAGTTCTAAGCAAGTGGTCCTTATTTGATGATGGCAAGGATGACAGAGGTCAGTTGTTGGTGAACTTATGCCAGGCTGTTCTGTCATTGTGGACAGGTTTTCTGTGTCTCTAACACCTCTTTGATGCACATGCTTAACCATGCTGAAGAAAACAATCAATACGGCTCAATCAGAAATACACTAAAAAAATTTAAAAAAAGGTGACGAAGAGCAGTTGTTGAAACCACTTCTCTGTCATTGACCTAATAATCATAAGCATTTTGAACCATTAGTTTTCAGTGATAATTACATTTGTGAGCTTTCTTTTCGAATGCGATGCACATTACAATGTACCAGTATCATGCAATGACTATTTATGTTGAACTTTGCTGTCACTGTGATGTTTGCCACAATTGTAACCAACACAATGTGCTTGTGAACAAGGTCAGTCTTCCAATATTTGTGTACTGCTAATTGTGATGAATGACGAAGCTTTTGGTATTGTGTGGACAGTTGCTGGCATGCTAATTACCACAATTGCTGGGGTATTCATTTTTTTTTTTTAAAGATATATGTGTTATATTGCTGGTTGTTAGAAATTTGCCCCTGCTCTGTTCCTTGTCCCATCTCCAGGCTAACACCATTCGCCATTTTCAAAGTGCATTTATATATTAAGCAGTGTTCCTGGAGCTACAGTTCCTCCATGAAGATGCAGATGCAAAACATTTTGCATTCATAGAAAATTGTGAGTTGTCTGGTTCTGTCCCGTACAGTCGCAGAGCACTGTGGTTCGAGTTCCAACACCATTTTTTTTGTCCACTTCCCTCCAGTCAGTTCATGTACCTGTTCTTTTTTTGCATCTGTGTTTATGGGATCCAGTTTTTTTTTTTAGGAAATGACTATAGTGTTTACCCAATGATGGAGTAGGAGAGAGAGTGATGTGGAGTGACCAGTGACTGACTCTAAGTCCAGAGTGTTTTTCTGCCTTGCCACTCAAACCCCCCACCCTACCCTTTTTTTCCTTCTTCTTTTTTTATACTATTTTTGGTTTTGTTTTAACCATGCTGTTCATTTTCTTTCTTTTTCCTCTGACCTTTATTTGATTTAGTCTTTTCACAGTTGTAGTATTAGAGGATGCTGCCTTTCCATAATAGCACAGTTGATACGAGACCTGTTGTTTAAGAACTTACCAGTAGTTTGTTTGGTCATTATGGAAGAATTTGCTGAAACACACACATAATTAACCATAATGGGGGAGAAAAAACAAACAAAAACAATCATCTTTATGTCATAATATTGCGAATATTTAATGCTTTTTGGGAGTGTCATTTTAACACATTGTGGTCTAATTAATGACTTCTAAATAGGTGTTTTATAAATGTCACCCGTTTTAATTATGAACTTAATGCATTTCAAGTCTGAATAGCTTTGTACATATGGGTTTAAAACATATATATGTGTGTGTGCATGTGCGCATAAATTTAGGTAGGTTGCTGTAAAAAAGTGTAATGCTAGTGTATCAAATCAATACCATCTGATATTTTCATGAGAGGAATGAAGGTTGTATAAGATTTGATCTCAAACTGAAAAAAATGTTCACATAAACTTGCTACCACCCCCCCCCCCCCCATCCCCTTCCCCCAAGCCCTCCCATTGACTCATCAATGTTTTTAGGGCTGAATAATGTTGAGCTGCCATCAGCAGAGTTGCATGTGTCACACAAGTCAGCTTTTCTTTTGTTGGCAACACTGGATCACTTTTAAGCAGGAATCTCTGAAACCAGTGCCAATTGAGAAACTGATAGTTTGACCATCTGAATTCAAGACTACACATCACTGGTGTCCAGATGCGAGTCAGGGCTTTCTTTCCCTTGGTGAAAAGAACTCATTACTGATGGATGTGAGTCAGCGCTTTCTTTCCCTTTGTGAAAAGATCACATTACTGAGGGATGCGAGTCAAGGCTTTCTTTTCCTTGATGAAAAGAACTCATTACTGATGGATGTGAGTCAGCGCTTTCTTTCCCTTGGTGAAAAGATCACATTACTGATGGATGCGAGTCAGCGCTTTCTTTCCCTTGGTGAAAAGATCACATTACTGATGGATGCGGGTCAAGGCTTTCTTTTCCTTGATGAAAAGAACTCATTACTGATGGATGCGAGTCAGCGCTTTCTTTCCCTTTATGAAAAGATTGCATTACTGATTGATGTGAGTCAGGGTTTTCTTTCCCTTTGTGAAAAGATTGTATTACTGATGGATGCGAGTCGGGGCTTTCTTTCCCTTTGTGAAACTTCATTTTCAACTGAGAAAGGTTCTATGAAGGGAGGGAGTGAAGGGAGAAGGGAGTACCTTTCAGTGTTATTGTTCTCGGCCCTGCGATCACTTTTGTGCATGTTCATATCCATCCCTTCCTTCTTCACATTTTTTTCTTCTCTCCTTTCACTGTAATACGTTTAGATGCATTTATTTATATGAATCCTTCATTTGTTCATCATTAGTGGGAGTGGTGGGGTTATGGGTGAATGAAAGTCCAATTATCTCTGGTATGCAGATGTGATACTTAAAGTCACTATGTTTTTTTTTGTTTTTGTTATTTAACATAAAATTTTAATCAAGTCAGTTCCACATTTTTATATATTTTTAATGTTTGTTAATTGCATGTATGATGCATCCTCCAGGTTTTTTGTTTGTTTTTTTGCCCCCCCCCCCCCCCCCCCATTTTAAAAACAAAAAAACAAAACGTTTTTATTATAACATCACTTTTAATTGTTAGGAATTTAAAAAACAACAACAAATATCTGCAGATTTTCCTCATTTACTCTTTTTTTAAATTTTTATTCTGCACGTAATTATTTGTACTTTTCATAAATTCTAATTACAGCATGCCTTCTGCATATATATTTTCCCAGCAGCATAATAATCAAGTCCTGTATAAAAGTCACCTTGTTAACCATGGAATTCTTTGGGTGAATGTGTCTGCCTTGGATCTTGTACATAAGAGATGGGCCGATTTATCAAAATAAATCACAACCATTTCAGTTTTGTTTTGATTATCGAGTGTGTGCGTGTGTGTGTGGGGGGAGGGGGGGGGGGGGGGGGAGGGGGGGGAGGGGGAGGAGTGTGTGTATGTGTGCAAAGTGTGTGTGAGATTACACTTTCACATCAGTTTCAGTGACCTTGGCCTCATTTCAAGGTCACATGGATGACAAAAAGGTGGATGTACAACCAATAGGTCTTGGTCATTCTAATCTGATCAAGCTGACATTTTGCATGGTTGATGCATGCAACAAGAAGGCCATAGACAAAATGCTCCTAACTAGTAGTGATTTGCTGCTTCTGGATTCAACATTGCCTGTATTCAGAGAATGACATTTGAAGTCAACAACAGATCCTTCAGACTTTGCAATGACAATTCCACTGAGCTTTACACCTCCATAACGGACTGAGTGGTGTTGATTGAAGTTCAGGGTCGCAAAAGCATCAAAAGGAACAAACAAAAAGGTGTTGTTGTTTTTTTCATTAAACTTTAAACAAGCAATTTCGTTATTGGATTTTTACCTCTGTCAACCATACAGTCACCTCAGGATGAATCGCCCACAGTCAAAATTATTCTACACTCAACACAAAAAGTAACTTGCCAGGTACATTTTTCTTTCCAATATTTTGTTGTTTTTTCTCCACCATAAATGACAAAATGTGAGAGAAAGAAATCTCATTCAATTGTTTCACTACTGGAACAAGCCAAAAAATAATATTGTTATGGATGGAGGCCTCTGCTCTTTTGTTAGCATGGGGTCATTTAAAAAATAACCAAGTTCAGTACCATGTGCAGATAGGCCTTGCTCACGCAAGCAGATCTGGACAGTACCAGAACTTATTCTTTAGTCCTGGGATGGTGCCAGAAGTGACTGTTGCTGGCTGAAATCTATTCCACAGGGGTGTGACACCTGACGGTGATATAATGACCCTGCTGCCTGTGACAACCTGTCTCTGATTTTGCAATGACGTGCAAGGTATCCTTCCAGAAACTTTCTTTTGAATTAAATGAGTTTGTCAGCGAACACTTTTGATCCCACTTTTGTGATAAACATGTGAATTTTGAGAAATTGCCAGCACAATCAATAATTTTACCTCCTCAAACTTTAAAGATCAGTGCACTGTGATCATGCACTCGGGCAACGTATATTGACAAAACATATGGCTTGCTGTAACTAAATGCATGAATGTAAAATTATAGTACAACTTTAAATATTAAAAAATAATAAAAACGGGAAGTTACTTTTTGTGCTGAGTATACAACAGGCTCAAACACAGGTCACCAAATCACAAGTAATAAGCGGGCTCACAGTTCTAGACACAGCACAACCAACAGCAAATGTAACCAAGTCAAAACAATCAAGAATATGCCATTTATTCTCAATATGAACATTTCACTCGTGTACAACTGACAAAAAATACTTTGAGAAACATTCTTCTAGAGTAAATAAAAACAACAGTAACAACACACTGTGTTCAAAATTTTCAGTTTTCTTGAAACCTTTCTCAATGAACTGAGAAATGAATGCTCTGATTAAGCATACATTCTTCAGTCTGAGAAACATTCTTCATGATGTAATCAGTACAAAGTTTTTGAAGTCACAAGTATGTGACAAATGTTATGATGCACAATAACATGTTCTGGAGCCGACTGCATTCCATGGGCACTCCAATGGGTAAGTAAGTAAGTAATTTGGTGCTTTACGCCCAGTCTGCAGTCAACCATCACAGTTATATCAGGGTAACTCCACATGGGTAAGTAACTTGGTGCTTTACGCCCAGTCAACCATTACAGTTATATCAGGGTAACTCCACATGGGTAAGTAATAACTTGGTGCTTTACGCCCAGTCAACCATTACAGTTATATCAGGGTAACTCCACATGGGTATGTAACTTGGTGCTTTACGGCCAGTCAACCATTACAGTTATATCAGGGTAACTCCACATGGGTATGTAACTTGGTGCTTTACGCCCAGTCTGCAGTCAACCATCACAGTTATATTAGGGTAACTCCACATGGGTAAGCAACTTAGTGCTTTACGCCCAGTCAACCATTACAGTTATGTCAGGGTAACTCCACATGGGTAAGTAATTAACTTGGTGCTTTTACGCCCAGTCAATACAGTTACAGGTAACTATTCCAGGGTAACTCCACATGGGTAAGTAACTAACTTGGTGCTTTTACGCCCAGTCAACCATTACAGTTATATCAGGGTAACTAACTTGGTGCTTTACGCCCAGTCAACCATTACAGTTATATCAGGGTAACTCCACATGGGTAAGTAAGTAACTTGGTGCTTTACGCCCAGTCAACCATTACAGTTATATCAGGGTAACTCCACATGGGTAAGTAACTAACTTGGTGCTTTACGGCCAGTCAACCATTACAGTTATATCAGGGTAACTCCACATGGGTATGTAACTTGGTGCTTTACGCCCAGTCAACCATTACAGTTATGTCAGGGTAACTCCACATGGGTAAGTAACTAACTTGGTGCTTTACGCCCAGTCAACCATTACAGTTATATCAGGGTAACTCCACATGGGTAAGTAACTAACTTGGTGCTTTACGCCCAGTCAACCGTTACAGTTATATCAGGGTAACTAACTTGGTGCTTTACACCCAGTCAACCATTACAGTTATATCAGGGTAACTCCACATGGGTAAGTAAGTAACTTGGTGCTTTACGCCCAGTCAACCATTACAGTTATATCAGGGTAACTCCACATGGGTAAGTAAATAACTTGGTGCTTTACACCCAGTCAACCATTACAGTTATATCAGGGTAACTCCACATGGGTAAGTAAGTAAACTGGTGCTTTACGCCCAGTCAGCAATTACAGTTATATCAGGGCAACTCCACATGGGTAGGTAACCCCCATCTCCCCGCTAAAAATGTCTGGATATAGTATGCACACCTGAAAGCATGGTCAGGGGATCTACAGAAAATGCTGCAGCCTTAAATTTGATGTTTTATCAGATGCAGGTGAGAGGGCACAGGTATTCCAAGAGTACCCACACAAAGTACATCATAGTAATTTCTTTCTTTCTTTTCTTGTGCACATTATCAGTTTCACAAGAATGCGATACAAGTATAAGTTCCAGGGGCACACAAGACCACTTTAGCAAAGAAAGAACAGTACCAGTAGCCAGAAACAAATCACACCAGCAACAACAACAAAAACCCTGGTTAATATTACAATTGTTTTTTTCTCTCTCTCAGTTGTAAACATTTCTCACTGGATGCAACTCTTGGCTGTTGTTGTTGTCAAACTAATGTGCCTGCAGGACGACGGTGTCCAGCACTCGACCAACGTCTGTGCCAGAACACGACCTGGATAGGCAATGGTGGCGACAGACAGAACTTCAGAAGTCTGCACCTGTACATCAATGGCAAGGACCAAGGGGTTGTTGCTCCAAACGTACCTTTTCTTTTATTCATTATAGTATAACTATAATGAATAACTTGGATTGACAGAGGAGGCCACGACAGAAGTCTACACCTCTATGTGAATGGGGAGGACCGAGGGGTTGTCGCTCCTGACATACTTTTCATTTATTAAATATAATGAATAACTTGGATTGACAGCGGTAGCCACGGACAGAAATCTACACCTCTATGCTGATGGCAACGACAAAGGGGTGATTGCTCCTGACGTACCTTTTCTTTTATTCACTATAGTATAACTATAATGAATAACTTGGATTAACAGTGGACACTGACAGAAGTCTACACCTGTATGTCAATGGAGGTGAGAGGGCACAGGTATTCCAAGAGTACCCACGCAAAGTACATCACAGCAAAAAAAATTCTTGTGCACATTATCAGTTTCACAAGAATGCAATCCAGGTATAAGTACCAGGGGCACACAAGACCACTTTCCAAAGAACAGTACCGGTAGCCAGAAACAAATCACATCAGCAACAACAACAAAAAACCTGGTTTATATTATTACAATTGTTTTTTCTCTCTCATTTGTAAACATTTCTCACTGGATGCAACTCTTGGCTGTTGTTGTTGTCAAACTAATGTGTCCAGCAGGACGACAGTGTCCAGCGCCGAGTGCTGGACAAGACCAGCATCCATGTCGGAACATGACCTGGATAGACAGTCATGGCCACAGACAGAACTTAAGTCTGCACCTGTATGTCGATGGGAGGACGAAGGGGTTGCTGCTCCCAACGTACCTTTTCTTTTATTCACTATAGTATAACTATAATGAATAACTTGGATTGACAGGAGGCCACGACAGAAGTCTACACCTTTATGTGAATGGGGAGGACCGAGGGGTTGTCGTTCCTGACATACTTTTCATTGATTAAACATAACAAATAACTGGGACTGACAGCGGTAGCCACAGACAGAAGGGTGGTCACTCCTGACATACCCTTTCTTTTTTTCACTATAGTATAACTATAATGAATAACTTGGATTGACAGAGGAGGCTACGACAGAAGTCTCCACCTGTACGTCGATGGCAAGGACCAAGGGATTGTTGCTCCTGACATACTTTTTCATTGATTAAATATAACAAATAACTTGGATTGACAATGGTAGCCACGGACAGAAGTCTACACTTCTATGTTGACGGCAAGGACAAAGGGGTGATTGCTCCAGACGTACCTTTTCTTTTATTCACTATAATTATAATGAATAACTAGATTGACAGAGGAGGCCATGACAGAAGTCTACACCTCTATGTGAATGGGGAGGACCGAGGGGTTGTCACTCCTGACATACTTTTCATTTATTAAATATAACGAATAACTTGGATTGACAGCGGTTGTCACGGACAGAAATCTACACCTCTATGTTGATGGCAAGGACCAAGGAGTTGTTGCTCCAGACATACTTTTTCATTTATTAAATATAACAAATAACTTGGATTGACAGTGGTAGCCACAGACTGAAGTCTACACTTCTATGTTGAAAGCAAGGATGAAGGGGTGATCGCTCCTGACATACCTTTTCTTTTATTCACTATAGTATAACTATAATGAATAACTTGGATTGACAGAGGAGGCCACAACAGAAGTCTACACCTGTACATCGATGGCAAGGACCAAGGGATTGTTGCTCCTGACATACTTTTTCATTTATTAAATTATATAACAAATAACTTGGATTGACAGTGGTAGCCATGGACAGAAGTCTACACTTCTATGTTGACAGCAAGGACAAAGGGGTGGTTGCTCCTGACATGCCCTTTCTTTTATTCACTATAGTATAATAGTATAATGAATAACTATAATGAATAACTTGGACTGACAGTGTACACTGACACTGACAGAAGTCTACACCTGTATGTCAATGGAGGCGAGATATTCCAAGAGTACCCACGCAAAGTACATCACAGCAATTTCTTTCTTTTCTTGTGCACATTATCAGTTCCACAAGAATGCGATCCAAGTATAAGTAATAGGGACACACAAGAGCACTTTTCAAACAACAGTACCGGTAGCCAGAAACAAATCACATCAGCAACAACAACAACAACAAAAACCCTGGTTATATTATTACAATTGTTTTTTCTCTCTCATTTGTAAACATTTCTCACTGGATGCAACACTTGGCTGTTGTTGTTGTCAAACTAATGTGTCCTGCAGGACAACAGTGTCCAGCGCCGAGTGCTGAACAAGACCAACATCTGTGTGGGAACACAACCTGGATAGACGGTCGTGGCCACAGACAGAACTTCAGAAGTCTGCACCTGTACGTCGATGGCAAGGACCATGGGGTTGTTGCTCCTGACATACTTTTTCATTTATTAAATATAACAAATAACTTGGATTGACAGTGGTAGCCACAGACAGAAGTCTACACCTCTATGTCGATGGCAAGGACAAAGGGGTGGTTGCTCCTGACATGCCCTTTCTTTTATTCACTATAGTATAATAGTATAATGAATAACTTGGATTAACAGTAGTGGCCACGGACAGAAGTCTACACTTCTATGTTGATAGCAAGGACAAAGGGGTGATCGTTCCTGACGTACCTTTTTCTTTTATTCACTATAGTATAACTATAAATATAATGAATAACTTGGATTGACAGAGGAGGCCATGACAGAAGTCTACACCTATATGTGAATGGGGAGGACCGAGGGGTTGTCGCTCCTGACATACTGTTCATTTATTAAACAAATAACTTGGATTGACAGTGGAGGCCACGACAGAAGTCTACACTTCTATGTCGAGGACAAGGACAAAGGGGTGGTCGCTCCTGACATACCCTTTCTTTTATTCACTATAGCATAATGAATAACTTGGATTGACAGTAGTGGCCACAGACAGAAGTCTACACCTCTATGTTGATGGCAAGGACCAAGGGGTTGTCACTTATGACAAACTTTTTTCTTTTATTCACTATAATGAATAACTTGGAATGACAGTGGCCATGGGCAAAAGACTACATCTCTATGTTGATGGCAAAGACCAAGGGGTGATCACTCCTGACCTTGACCTACCATTAACTTTTATTCACTATAATGAATAACTTGGATTGACAGTGGCCATGGACAGAAGACTACATCTCTATGTTGATGGCAAAACCAAGGGGTGATCACTCCTGACGTAAGTTTTCTTTTATTCACTATAGTATAACTATAAAACTTGGATTGACAGTGGAGGCCACGACAGAAGTCTACACCTCTATGTCGATGGCAAGGACAAAGGGGTGGTTGCTCCTGACATACTTTGTCTTTTATTCACCATAATGAATAACTTAGACTGACAGTGGTGGCCACAACAGAAGTCTGCACCTCTATGTTGATGGCAACGACAAAGGAGTGATCGCTCCTGACGCACCTTTTCTTTTATTCACTAAAGTATAACTATAATGAATAACTTGGACTGACAGTGTACACTGACACTGACAGAAGTCTACACCTGTATGTCAATGGAGGCGAGAGGGCACAGGTATTCCAAGAGTACCCACGCAAAGTACATCACAGCAATTTCTTTCTTTTCTTGTGCACATTATCAGTTCCACAAGAATGCGATCCAAGTATAAATAATTGGGACACACAAGAGCACTTTCCAAAGAACAGTACCGGTAGCCAGAAACAAATCACATCAGCAACAACAACAACAACAAAAACCCTGGTTATATTATTACAATTGTTTTTTCTCTCTCATTTGTAAACATTTCTCACTGGATGCAACACTTGGCTGTTGTTGTTGTCAAACTAATGTGTCCTGCAGGACAACAGTGTCCAGCGCTGAGTGCTGAACAAGACCAACATCTGTGTGGGAACACGACCTGGATAGACAGTCGTGGCCACAGACAGAACTTCAGAAGTCTGCACCTGTACGTCGATGGCAAGGACCATGGGGTTGTTGCTCCTGACATACTTTTTCATTTATTAAATATAACAAATAACTTGGATTGACAGTGGTAGCCACAGACAGAAGTCTACACCTCTATGTCGATGGCAAGGACAAAGGGGTGGTTGCTCCTGACATGCCCTTTCTTTTATTCACTATAGTATAACAGCATAATGAATAACTTGGATTAACAGTAGTGGCCACGGACAGAAGTCTACACTTCTATGTTGACAGCAAGGACAAAGGGGTGGTCGCTCCTGACGTACCTTTTCTTTTATTCACTATAGTATAACTATAAATATAATGAATAACTTGGATTGACAGAGGAGGCCACGACAGAAGTCTACACCTATATGTGAATGGGGAGGACCGAGGGGTTGTCGCTCCTGACATACTGTTCATTTATTAAACAAATTACTTGGATTGACAGTGGAGGCCACGACAGAAGTCTACACTTCTATGTCGAGGACAAGGACAAAGGGGTGGTCACTCCTGACATACCCTTTCTTTTATTCACTATAGCATAATGAATAACTTGGATTGACAGTAATGGCCACAGACAGAAGTCTACACCTCTATGTTGATGGCAAGGACCAAGGGGTTGTCACTTATGACAAACTTTTTTTTTTATAACTTGGATTGACAGTGGTAGCCACAGGGGTGATCGCTCCTGACGTACCTTTTCTTTTATTCACTACAGAATAGTATAGTATAACTATAATGAATAACTTGGATTGACAGAGGAGGCCACAACAGAAGTCTACACCTGTACATCGATGGCAAGGACCAAGGGGGTTGTTGCTCCTGACATACTTTTTCTTTTATTCAATATAAAGAATAACTTTTAAAGTTTTATTCACTATAGTATAACACTGTAATGAATAACTTGGACTGACAGTGGAGGCCACAACAGAAGTCTACACTTCTATGTCGACGGCAAGGACAATGGAGTTGTCGCTCCTGACATACCCTTTTATTCACTATAGTATAATGAATAACTTGGATTGACAGTGGTGGCCATGACAGAAGTCTACACTTCTATGTTAATGGCAAGGGCAAAGGTGTGGTCACTCCTGACATACTTTCTTTCATTCACCATAATGAATAATGTGGATTGACAGTGGTAGCCATGGACAGAAGTCTACACTTCTATGTTGATGGCAAGGACCGAGGGGTGGTCGCTCCCGACATACCCTTTCTTTTATTCACTATAGTATAATGAATAACTTGGATTGACAGTGGTGGCCACGACAGAAGTCTACACCTCTATGTCGATGGCAAGGGCTGAGGGGTTGTCACTCCTGACATACTTTTTCTTTTATTCACCATAATGAATAACTTGGATTGACAGTGGTGGCCACGGAGAGAAGTCTCACTTCTACATTGATGGCAAGGACCAAGGGGTGGTCACTCAGACATCCCCGGCCTCCCTTCGGGGGTTGGATTGACAGTGGCCACGGACAGAGGTCTACACCTCTATGTTGACGGCAAGGACAAAGGGGTCATCATTCCTGACATACTTTTTCTTTAGTTTTATTCACTGTAACGAATACCCTGGATTGACAGTAGTGGCCACAGACAGAAGTCTACACCTCTATGTTGATGGCGAGGACCGAGGGGTGGTTGCTCCTGACATACTTTTTCTTTTATTCACTATAATAGTATAAAGGTATAATGACTAACACAATTATAGAACATGTCAGTACACCCGTTACAACAATGGATAACAGACATAGTAACTTAGTAAGTAAGCTGGTGTTTTACGCCCAGTCAACCATTACACTACAGGGTGACAATAACATTAACAGACATAAATAATAAAATATACATGTACTGGTTATGCACACATAATATATTATATATATGGGTGGCACTGACAATTTGTTCAAATCCTGAAAGGCAGGGGTCTGGGGGCAGGGAGCAAAGCACCCTGAAGCTGATGAATCTTTAACAAACACTAGCGTATCTGACATCTGTATGTCCATGATTTCAGATTGGAGGCAGCAGCCCAAAAGCACTGATTTGTGACAGTATCAAACCTTCAGGCATGGACTTATACATATATATAAATACTGGACTGCCAGCTGTGCGCTATGCGTGAGAAACACATTTTTCACGCTATACCATGACTATGGTCTTTTTGCATGGGCCACATGTGGTGTGTCCATTTGGAATGGCAGACTGACTGAATCAACTGCAAACTGTTCGTCATTTACTCATCACTCTTATTCTAAATTAAGAAGCAGAAATATTAAAACAATCATCAGTAGCCTCTGCTCCATCGTCGGTAGCACTTCACAGCTGAACAAAAGCAGGTGCGGGCAGAGGACTGAAGACAGAACCAGAAATAGCAAAGCCGGTTGATCCATTCCAATTTCCATCACTTGCATCAGACAGCAGTTGACAATCTTCTCCAGACATTTCACCGAAGATTGCTTCAAATATGTTAAATTCATCTTTTTCTGTGGGCCCAAGTGCTTGTACAAGTTGTAGTATTATTACTAAATTATCATACCCCCATTAGCCCATGTTGAACATACAGTATACATTGGTCTGGTGGTCACAAATGATTCTAGACAGATCTATAACTATATAAGCTATACTCTTTCTTCATCTGTGTCACTGTCAGACTCGCTCAGAGTCTGCGTTGTTCGCTTACAGAAGTGTGCTGCATCTACTTTTTGATATACTTAAAGACTGAGTGTTGCAGGGCATTAGATCATACCAAGATCAATTCTGCATATATATATATCAAAGATCAGTGGAATGTAAAAAGCTGGTACTGACCATAGCCTATGAATGCTGCACTTACATTAAGTTACAGTGCTGTGCTCATGACACCACAGACTTGATAAAAGCTAGGTGCTCAACATGCTTGTCTGTGTTCTTGTGAATTTCAACCATCAACAATCAGTTGAAAAACTTTGTTATGTGATTTTTTTTCTTCCCCCCCCTCCTTCTCTCCTTTATTCAAATTCCTATTGGTAGGACTTCTTGTGATAGCACTTGGCGTCCCCTGGTCACCGTGGGAATTCGAAACATTTTTCTTCTTTCCCATTCCTTTTGCTAAGTACTAAAGTAGTTCCCTCTGGTAAGTCTGTACTAGTATTAATACTCTGTAATTATTATTTTTAAATGAATATGTAGTATATATAGATATATATATATATAGATCTACACCTGCTACTTGTGTGTTAGATCCCATTCCCTCCTAATACTGCCCACCCTTAGCTGCATGTGTATCTGTGGCAGATCTTGTGTGCTCCTAAATTCAGTGACTGGTTCCGTGTTAAATAATATTACTGTTATTTCTTTGAGGTGTATCATGACTTGAAATTGCAGCGATTCAAAAATGCTATGACTGTATGTTTGTTTATTGATCTGAGTATTTATTTTTTTAAACTCTTTTAACAAATGTGAATACATAATTGTTGGTGTTGTGCTGTCTGAGCATGGCAAAAAGTGTGACACTGCAATTTTCTGTCAATGTCACACACAGTCCGTCATTAGTGTCAATGAAAGTTGAAACTGTGAAAGTTGCAGTGCAACACACTGAGCTGTGCTTGATTTCAGCCTAGAGCTACTCAACTGTACCTTAATCATACCAGTTCTTGTGACCTTGACCTTTTCTTTTATTGTTTCAACCTCTAGAAACAATCTTTGTCTTCACACTCCCTTTTTGTGGTTTAACTATTTGTTTACTCATGAAATGTCTACGTTTAATGATACCACTGTTTGGCAGACTGTCAGACAGAAGCCATTACTTAAATAAATTATGTTGTTTACACATCAGTTTTGACTCTATCTATAATCAGTATCAGTCTATCTTTCAGTCTAACAAAAAGCCTCCACCAACAGTTCAATGTGTTCCATGCTTCAGCTATGAAGACATCTGCGAAGATCTTGGGAAAGTACAGCCTTCATGGTGCATCACAGAAAACTCTGAAACAACTATTCCGCTTTAGGAATTAGGCTGAATAACCTTCTCCTCCAGCCACACACTCTCACAATTCTGGAAATTCCAAAATCCTGCATTAGAATTTAGATCACCTTCATGCCAGCTCCTGTTTCTCTCCATTCCAGTGGGGGCTTCATACTCAATTGATTGAACCAGAAAATTCAAGTCGGTATTCCTGTGGGCACCCAAACAACAGTGACCACATGTGCTACATCAAGACTGCAACTTAATCAGTAAATGTGTGCAGCCTATAACAGCTCCTGTAAAGATCACATGTGAAAGTAACTGAATCAGTGAAATATGAAATAAATCCTGCAAACCTTGAATATATTTCAAGCTTTGCAGTTTGTTGGTATAAAAGTTTTTAAACAAAGAATAAATATTGCAGAATTTGTGGAGATGATACTGTCCTCCTGATTTGTTGATTGTATGTAACCTGAACACGTGTTTTACCCATACAAATGCAGGACGTGGCATGCAAGTTTAATCTGATTTTTATTATTTTCATTTTGTAAAATATTCACAGCATACAGTATCATTACTATCAATACATGCCTCACTAACAGTAATCAGTATTGTCTAAAAATAAAGTGCCCTACTGACAGAAAGAGTGAGATGTTTCACAAATAGAGACAGGTATGATCAAATGGATTAATTAAAGAATAACAAGAAGAAAAAACTGTTGCAAACAAAAAATTACACACACAATTTTTTTTTAATTCCATCTGTTTCAGCTGCTAAGGTATACTCTGGGCTTTAACAAAGCTGTAAACCACATCACCTGTACTTAAATTCCACTACACATCACAGCATCAAAACTTCTTCTTTTTTTAATATAAAAAAAATCTGGGGGGGGGGGGGGGGGGGGGGGGGAACCTCCCCTGTTCAATCTTAATCAATGCTATTTTAAGTACTGTTAAGTGTTCTTTTCACATACATGAAAAACCCAATTGTGCCTAGTTATTATTATATTTAAAATGTGCCTGATTATTTGACACCATGATGTATAAAGTATTTAGTTAACAATGATTTGCATTGTACAGCTGATAGTGTAAAAGCAACTGCTGACATGCCTAAGTACTTTATTCATGATACTTTATTCATGATTGCATAAATTTACAGTTGCCCCTGGCACATGGAGTTGCAAAAACTTGCATGCTTTGTTCCCATGGCTTTTGGAGTCTTCTTGGTCATGTCGGACTGATCAATGCTGACTGAAGCAGAATTTCCCTGCATGCCACAAAAAACAAAACAAACATAAAAAGGAAGAAAAAGAGAAAAGCAGATCTTCATATCTTACACAGTGCTTACAAGTTATACATTTGTTATTCCACCCTCAAAGCAAAAAAATACAACTGGTTCCCTAACACATACACACACAAGCAACAACAAACAAAAAGCAATTAAGCATTAAGTGATTAACATCACTTGAATAAATGAAAATTTATAAATATTATATATATATATATATATATATATATTAGCACATAAAATAATTAAAAAACTTCCACACCAAACCTTGTGTGGTCACACCACCAAATACACACAGTGCATACATGTAACTTGTAAGCTCTTGCAAGCTAAAAACTACCCAAAGACACTTATACAAGTTATAGTTATAAATACCAGTAAAGTACAAACAGCTCCCCATACACCTCTTCCCCAAAGTGCAACTATACATAGCAATTAAATGTAGAAATATATAGTTACAAATAATAACAGAAAACAGAATCACAGACACACACACTCATGCTAATGATCATTTGGCTGGCTCAGACGCTCCTTTAGAAATTAGAGTGCAAAATTCTGACCACTTCATCATAGTTCATGTATCTATTTTGCTGACATTGAACTGGCTGTGGGGATGCCTGCAGGCTTCGATCAAGGCAATGAAGGCATGTTTCATTACTTTCAAGCGTTCATGTTGGTTTGGCAAACGGCACAGATGCCTTTACAAAACTGGGGGAACCTACTATGAGTCTATGAGAGCTGCATGTACACCACGAACAGTGCTTGACCGGCATTTCTGATGCCTTTTCTCCTTAAAAAAAATAAATATCCATCTTCATTCTTCGCCACAGCCGCACAGGCTCACTGTACCCACAACAAAAGCGTGCTTACTTTGCTCAGGCACCTACCGAATGCAGTCCCATGGATTTTCGAAGGCCGTCTATTGGATCAGGGTTTTCATGATAATTAGGGCGCCTACTAAAAATCTGAATTTCCAGTTCCCGTCTCCGAGAATGGCAGTGTATTTTCAGCAATAAAACTGCGCAACACAACTTTCTGTTTGTTTCTGATGGTGGTATCGATTCAGGTCTTGGAACAGTTTGTCACTTTGTGTGTCTTTCTTGGATCTCAACAATAACAGACGGTTTTGATCCTCTGAATAGCGGCTACTCCCATACTGCAGAACCCAGTTGCAAACAATACACATGCTGCACCAGGAGCAACTTTCCATGTATCCCAGAAGGCATAACGAAAATGTGCACAGAGTTCGTCATTCTCCTGTTTTCATTCCCATCTCCATTTGTCTCTTCCTTTTTTTTCTTTTTCTTTTCTTTTTCGGTAAAATCTTAACACGGCAGCTGCTTTCCATTTCTATAACTTCCAAACAATGCCCGCTCCCAAGGACTCGTGGTTAAAGAAAAATGACCGACCACAAAACCGGAACTCGTGCTGCGTCACGGGAAAGCACTCGCAAGAGTACTTTTCGAGCGTTTCCACAAACGTTTTCAGGCGCTTCAAGCGAACACTGTCGGGGAATAATCAGTTGTCAAAGAAAGCAGGAGAGAATTAACTGGCAAGCACTTGCCAGATTTTCATTTGTATATATATATAAACTGCTTAGCTTGAAGCTGAAATATCACTAAGTTGTAGACTGTGTTAGTTTTTACATCTATTTCTGTCCCAAACTGACAATACAAGGTTTTGTGCCAATTTTACATTTAGCACTGTCTCACATTTTTCTTTCAATATTGTTTTCAGCAAAGTAAAAAAATGTCTGATACAAGCACATTAAAAAAAAAGAAAAAAGTTCAGTGCTCTTTCATCATTGCAGAAACCACATTGAGTGTTAGCAGTGACTCCCATTTTGTTTAATACTGTGTTAGTAGCTATTATTCTGTGTATAATGCATTTGTAGCCATTTAAGTTTTACATCTTTAATCTTTTTGTGCTTGTGTGAAAACTGTGTTCCAACAAAGTCTGATGGAAATGTAAAAGTCAGTCACTGTTTTTGATAATTCTGAAAGCAAATTTCACTTTCTTTGATAATGAGACATACCATTGGAATTGCCGTTTCTTCGCATAATGGAGACCTTGAATCAAAATGCTCTCTCTGTGGCCAACAGCAAACAAAACCAATTCAGAACAGTCCATAATATTAAGAAGTGTAAGATCTCAATATTCACTTTTCATTTATTTTGTTCAGAAATGTTCTGACATGAGCTTGTCAGGACATGTCCAAGAGTGATTAAAGTACAAGGTCAAAACAAAATTGATCAAATCACAACAAAATGTCTGATTGACTGTTACGGCACACAATAACTTGTTTAGCAACCTATTTACATTCTGCAGACTCTAACCAACATAATAATCTGCATCAGTCACTTTAGAAAAAAAGAGATGGGTGACCTAGCTATTTTATTTAATGGGTCCACACAGGAATTGTGTCAGCCACATGTAAAATGTGGAGAGAGGATGCCTATCTTGACAGTCAGACAGCTTCAAAGTAAAAAGTACTTTTCCTTAACAAAGTATTTGAACAACTTTAGCCTTACAGCTGTCTTGATCTCCGTGTCACAATAAAATCCAACAGTGTTATATTTAGCTTTTTGAAAAAGAAAGAAAGTAAATCCCCAGCCCCGCCCCAACAACAACAACCAATAACCCCCAAAAGAAAAAGAATAAACAACACAAAAGTATAGCATAAACAAACAAGGGAGTTAATCAGTACTCAAAAGATGTCATGCAAACACAACAAAGACTTGAGTCACCTATGGTAACTCTCACCTGGCATGTGAGTAAATACAAGGTACATAAACTCCACCAGAGGCACATCCTCAAAACACAATTTAACTTAAGTCTAACATTATTAGGCAATACTGCATTTTGTCCTATGGGATTCCACTTTCATATATAACTTATAAGCTTGCAGAAATGAAATCACAGGACAACGAAACTGGTGTATATATATCACAGCACAAAATCATGTACTGTATTATCCAACATGCACTTTAATTGCTCTAAATCTCTGCCACAGACAGCAAATGAAACCTTATGGCATATTACATTTTGGGATCCCATTTCGGGGACAGCTAACCATTAACACTTAGTAACAGGCCCTCTTGAAGCAAAACTGCCAGGAATGCTGGCTGACACCAACACAGTGTTCTCTTGCAGCTCATTCCAGCCCTATTGGGCGGTTCAGGTGGGGTTGTTAACTCCCTTGACTTTTGCCCAGCATCGCTTAAGTCCCTTGGCTGCTTTTTCTTCTGATGCATACTTTCTTCACAATGGAAGGCGGTGACAGTGAATTTGTGAATTTTGCACTGCCAACTTTAAAGGCATTTTTGGAGGACCATAGTCAGAATGTGTCTGGCACCAAGCAATAACTTGCTGTTCGTGCTATAGGATGCCCCAAAATGCATTTTTTCCATAGCTCGTGATCTTCTGGTCAGCCAGAAAACAACACAAAAGACACTTTTTTTCCCACCCTCCATCCCCTTTCCCCAGTAATTTTTGCAACTGCAGCAGTGGTGGCACTTGTATTGCTTCACAATTCTAGGTTCAACTTCCATTGTTATACAAAGTGTGAAGCAACGCCTACTCAGAAATCGGCCCAGAAGTGACGCTGCAACCTCTCACAACTTCTTGCACGAAAGATTATGAAGGGCATTCACTCGTGCAAATCGGCTTCACTGAATCGTCCAATATGGTGTCATTTGGTAGAAATAAGGACAGCCTGTGCTGTGTGTGACATAAACTGCAGGGAAACTGGTGTGTGGCCTCAGCTTTGGGCAGGCTTCTGCTGGAACTAGCTTTGATCTGTCCACCTTCATGCGGTCACATGGTCATGCAGGATTTAGTAATAATATAACAAATGATTCTTATAAAGCGCTGTTCTCTAACCAGAGTTTAAGTCACTGCGCTGTACAAACATCTTATGACAAAAACCACACTAACATACATTTCAAACAAACAGAATCTTAAATATTGTAGTCTACCGTTATCACATATCAAACAATAACCATGTTACACACACACACTCACACACACACACAACACACACACACACACACACACACACACACACACACACACACACACACACACACAGTATTAACACTGTAGTCGGGCTGGTTTTTCACAATGCTGCAGAAAGGAGGGCCAGCCTAGGTGGTCAAGCAAAGCTGTGACGCTGTGAACTTGTAAAGTGCTTTGCCGTTCCTTGCCAAACTGAGCCTCGCCTGTGACCTCAATTTATCACTGAATATGTACGGTATTATCCTTAGCTTCAAATCTTCATCTGTGTAATGCTATCATTTTCACAAACAAAACATAACAACCACTGTGTTAACACAAGGATTAAGGCCAATCAAATGCAATGATCACTGCGCTGCGAGCTCATACATTTTTACGGGGTATAGCGCTATATATAAGAGTTATTATTATTACTTGTGAAAACAACTCAACAAATATCATCAAGTAATCTCAGTGTAAAAGGCCACTGTACTGAAAACATTGCCTGAGTGTGTGGATTGACATTGCCTGAGTGTGCAACTCAGCACAGTATTGAAAATAACTTGAGTATACTGACATAAAACAGTGTATGTTATATCACAGTAAATTGCAATGGCAGAGATGAAAATATTATTGCACAGCAATGAAAAAGTACCATTCATTTGCTATGAATTTATGTAACAACACCAGATGCGAACTGCATAAAATAGTTATTTGCACTGAAATACCTCTATCAGGAACTATATTTTGTACATTTTTTTTTCTGAATAAAATAAAACTGGTTGCATGGGGCCAGTGCAAATTATTATGCAGTCTATTTCGTTTAACTGAGTAGAAAAAAAGAAGACAAACAACCACATAATACAATCAATAGTTGAAGAAGAAAAAAAGAACTACTTCAAAGTCAGGCCAGATGATTTAGAAAAATCAGGGCAGTTTGTCTATGGTAGCCAGATGATTGAGAAATCAGGGCAGTTTGTCTACAGCAGCCAGATGATTGAGAAATCAGGGCAGTTTGTCTATGGCATCACTGAAGTGCATCAGATCATTGAGCGATGTCAGCCCAAGGTCTTGCTTCAGGTATGTGAAGTAAAACTCTGGGGCCTGTGAAAGAGAAAAATAAAAATGTGAATAACACATGTGAGGCAAGGCATATTTATATTTACATATACATATATATATATATATAATATATAGAGAGAGAGAGAGAGAGAGAGAGAGAGAGAGAGAGAGAGAGAGAGAGAGAGAGAGAGAGAGAGAGGAAACAGGTAATGGATGAATGAATGTCAGAATGATAATTTATATAATGCATTATCTATACACACACAAAATAAATGAAAGAATAAGCATGCTCACAGCGCAGAAGTTGGGGAGAAGAAAAAAAAAACATACATCCCCCGCCCCCCCTCCCAATCTCCCAACCATAAGAAGCACATGCACATCCACGCACACACGCATGCACACATGGGCACACTAAGCATACAAGATTTAATTTACACACAATTTAAAACAGGAAGCAAACAGAGATTTGAGACAGACGAGGACAGCAGCACAGAATGGAAAACATAGCAGGTCTATAATTCTGGGAAAAGAAATGTCCAGAGGTTTGACTTGAATGAGTCCAGAGAGGGTTTCTGTCAGAGAGGAAGGGGAAGATCATTCCACATAGAGGGACCAAAGACAGAAAAGGCACGGGAACCAACAGTGGAGAGTCTGGCACAAGGAATCTGGAAGCTGAGAAAATCAGAAGCAGAGTGTAGAGTACAGGAGGGAGTGTAAGGTCGACAACAGTCGAAGAGATAAGACGGAGCAGTGTGCATAATACAGTTACAGCACAGAGTGTTTATCTTGTACTGAATTCTTTGTTGGATTGGGAGCCAGTATAACAAAAACTCACTCACCCTCTGACTCAGCTTCTGCAAGAACTTCACATTCTTGCCAGACAGACCAAGCAGCTTTGAACACCTGAAGAAGAGCCAATGTCATTGTCAAGCTTTTTCTCTCTTTTTTTCTCTCTTTTTTTTCCCTTTTTTTTTAAAAATATCAAAAGCAAAACAGAAAGAAAACAAAACAACCATGACAAAAAACAACCAACCCAGACACATACCTCTTCTTCCTAAACACACAATAAAAGCTGTTCCGTAACAACAGTAGATCAAGTATGTGTTTTAGCAGCAAGAACATTTTTATTTGGGGGGGACAAGTGACAATGTAATGAAATGGAATGGTTTCTGTTCATGTTTCCATGTAGCTGAACCCTTTCCCTCAAAGACTAACCCTCTTTTAAGACAGACCAACCCTCTTTAAAGACCTTTTAAGACAAACCAACCCTCCTTCAAGACAGACCAACCCTCCTTCAAGACAGACCAACCCTCTTTCAAGACCTTTTAAGACAGACCAACCCTTTTTCAAGACAGATCAACCCTCTTTTAAGACAGACCAAGCGTCTTTGAAGATGGACCAACCCTCTTTCAAAAACAACCTCCTTCAATACAGACCAACCCTCTTTTGGACAAACCAACCGTCCTTCAAGACAAAGCAACCTTCTTTCAAGACAGACCAACCCCCTTTTAAGACAGACCAACCCTCTTTCAAGACAGACCAACCCTCTTTTTAAGACAGACCAACCCCCTTTTAAGGCAGGCTAACCCTCTTTCAAGACCTTTTAAGATGGACCAACCCTTTTTTTTTAAGGCAGACCAACCCTCTTTCAAGACGGGCCAACCCTCTTTCAAGACAGACAGACCCTCCTTCAAGACAGACCAACCCTCTTTCAGACAGACCATCCCTCCTTCGAGACAGACCAACTTTCTTTCAAGACCCTTTAAGACCCTCTTTTAGACAGACCAACCCTTTTTCAAGACAGATCAACCATCTTTCAAGACAGACCAACCCTCTTTTGAGACAGACCAACCCTCTTTCAAGACAGACCAATCCTCTTTCAGGAAAGACCAACCCTCTTAAGATGGATGAAGGCTCTTTCAAGACAGACCAACTCTCTTTCAAGACAGACCAACCCTCTTTCAAGACAGACCAAACTCTCTTTCAAGACAGACCAACCCTCTTTCAAGACAGACCAACTCTTTTAAGATGAACAAACCCACTTTTAAGACCATTGTTTCATGATTTTGAGGAACGGTCTTCTTCCTTCATGGGGTCCAGTGTATGACTAGGTGCAGGCATACATACCCACTGAGCTGGTTTTTGTGGAGCCAGTTGTGCACGTTCTTCTGTGACCATGAGTCAATGCCCTGGGGTGGGGCGCTGGCAACAGGAGGGACATTCTCAGCCACAATAGGACCATCCACCTGTCGAGCAGAGGGGGAAAATAATGTATTATAGTATTGTATTACTATCTGCCTAGGCAGTGACTTAGTATCTGCCACTTTATCATCCATATGGCTAGAGAAGAGAGAGAGAGGGAGAGATTGATCAACTGATTGAACTTTAATTACGCACAGATAAAGGTTCAGGCACAAATGCCTAAGACAGAGAGGGAGAGAACTCAAATTCAAACTTCAAAACTTTAATACTCAAAGATAGTAGCGTCAGGTCCATTCATGAACCTATCTAACAGCCAGTCCTTGCTATTCTACAAACACAAGTAAGCACAACAATACCACAAACAGATATTATAAGTACGAATAAGCAATTGATTAATGCAGTTTCACAGAGTTCCTACAAATGTGCAGAAACATCGGAATTAAATTCCTTTCAAGGACATACATGTATACACCAATCAAATTTTTAGGCAAACATGTGATTCAACCAAATCCATGCAAATTTGATGAAAGGTTATTCTTAGACTGATATTTGTGCAGACTATGTTTAAAACAAGGAAGAGAAATACAAGATTTTACATTTTGAGGCAGGGAGTTACAGTGGGATGCTCCAGCGAAGTATATGCTAGTTTTAACGAAGTCAAGCTTGGGCCTTGGCATGTAGCGGTTATTCCTGGAGTTAGTGTAGTGGGACTGGTGACTAATGAAGAGTTGTGAAAGGTAGTTTGGGGAATTATTATTAAGAACTTTATGCATAAATTCTCCTTTACTGTAAGTGAGCTGTTGCGGTAGATTTAAAATTCCAAGTGCACTCATCTTTTGCTCTGTAGACAGGGAAGGATCAGGAAGGATTCATTTGCCTGCCCTTCGATGTAGGGAGTTCAGTTTTTTTAGGTGTACTTCACCACAGCCATCCCACACTACTGATACATAATTGATGTGAGGTTTTATGTGAGCGTTGTAGAAGAGAGAGAGCTTGATTGATTGATTGAACTTTATTACACAAGGATAAAGGTTTAGGCACGAATGCCTGGCATTCAACCTGTCCTTGAAACAGTTACAAACACTTATATATATATATATATATATATATATATGATCAAAGAGAGAGAGAGAGAGAGAGAGGGAGAGAGAGAGAGAGAGAGAGAGAGAGAGAGAGAGAGAGAGAGAGAGAGAGAGAGAGAGAGAGAGAGAGAGAGTGTGTCAAACTGCCCTAAAATCAAACCTGTTCAAAATATAATATTTCCTATGAGCATGGCTGTTCAAAATTTACTTCAAAACCTAAAACCTAGAGTCTCAGTCTTTTCATATTTTGTCTTTATCTCTGTCATCCATGTGCATGGATGTGTGTGTGCGTGCATGCATGCATGCATGCGTGTGTGTGTGCGTGCGTGCATGCCTGCATGCATCCATGGTGGTTGGAGCATGCACATGTGTGTGTTCATGGTGGTTGGAGCATGCACGTGTGTGTGTGTGTGTGTGTGTGTGTGTGTGTGTGTGGTGGAGTGCTTGTGTGCATGCGTGCATCCATGCATGCATGCCTTGTAAAGTGCTCTACACTCCCACTTCACAAGGAAGACTGAATGCTGTACAAATCCTCTTTACAACCATCATGATTAGTATCATCACCTCCGACACGTTGCTCCGTCCTCTCTGCCCCAGCTCCTTCACAAGCTCATCCAACTTTTTCTCGTAAGGGTATTTCCCGCTGAAGTCAAAGAACAGCTTGGAGCCCCTGAGGATCCCCAGCCAACCGTCAGGCTTGTAGTGCCTCTCCATCAGCAGCGGAATGATGGGCTTCTGCAGCGCAAAGGCATACTCTGCCTCTGAAAGCGGAGGCACATTTATAGCTGTGTTTATGCTGGTTGAGTGTCGCCCTAATTGTCAACCCACACATTCATCACATAATGCAAATTCTGTAAACTGTATAATATCACCTCGCTGTGCACAGACATAAATGAAACACTGATTAAACGCCCTCCCCCCCCAAAAAATGTAAAACTGACCACCCTGAAATTATTCTGTCCATAAATATAACAAACATTCTGTATTCTTCCAACTGACCAACCAGCCAATGGATCAAAATAAAACTAAGCACTTAAAACAACAAGAAACACATGCATGCATCTCATGCATACACACACACACACATGCATCCACACACAGAGATGCATGCATGCACACACACATTCACTCACACACAAGTGACAAGAGGAAAAAAACTCCCACTAAACCACAAGCAAGCAATCAACTACCAAGCCAGCTACAAGGAGTTGTGTCAGCAGTGTTGTATTGTGAATTGATGTTTAGTACCTATGAGCTACTGTGGATCTGCAACGGTATGGTTATTCCCCCTGCTCATGAACAATGACCTTCTTCAGTAAGGACCCATGTACCACTACCAGTGTCTGTTCACTTTGTTATTTTACATACATGCAGACACACCAAGCTTGTAAATGAAATCCACCCATCATTGCATCCCACTCTTTTCTGTTATCAGTGCCAGTTCTACAGACCTGTTCTACAGTTGGGACTGTCCTTATAACGTTGAGACATGCACAAGAGAACAACCGAAGATCCTTCCACAGCTTCCGCCATGGCCTGCAAAGGTGGAGCCACTGATGTTGTCTATGTCCATCCACACCTTGAATCCTTGAGTACGCAGACTGTTACGAATCTAAAAAAGGAATGGGGGGGGGGGAATCATAAATAACTCCGGGAACAAATCTGAAACAAGAATGACTGCCAGCATTCTAAAACAAGATCCAAACATGTAAAAGGTTAAAAAGAACGCTATTTATTATGGCAAAACACAGCACGCAAGTTTTTGGGATGAGCCACTTTTTCAAGCTACAAAACAACACTTAACAGGTAAAAGGTGAAAAATGAGATGTAGGACACTTATCAGCTTTTGGCTGAGCTGCTGTGTTATGTTGTTTTGGTGTCCATCAGAAACAGCTGGGCTAAATTTTCACAAACTGCATAGATCTGTACCTACTCAAGATTTATCTCACATACCAGGGGATGTGACCTTGGTGGATTTAATTGACCTGATACTTCTTACAAAATTACATGCCATGTGAGAGTTACCAGAAATGATTTGTGTCAGTTATTGTGTTCTTTGTAAGTACATGTCAACCAAGCGCTGCTGATTCCCTTTCTTTGTTCATGCTAATCCTAAGTTCAAAAAATAGTTCTCAACTGAATAATGGTGTGAAACAGTGTCTGCATGCACACAGGTAGTGTGTGTGTGTGTGTGTGTGTGTGTGTGTGTGTGTGTGTGTGTGTGTGTGTGTGTGTGTGTGTGTGTGTGTGTGATAAATATATATGTGTGTGTGTGTGTGTGTGTGTGTGTGTGTGTGTGTGTGTGTGTGTGGTGTACATGAGAGAGACAGACAGACAGGCAGACAGACAGACAGAGACAGAGACACTGACAATCTTTCGAAACTGCCCTCAAACTGCCCACATATCCCTGCACATGCACACGTAGTCTGCATGTGTGTGTGTGTGGATTAATCCATGGACATGCATCAATTCCTACACATCCAAGGCACCCAAGCACGTATGTCCATCAACAGCCTCACCTGCATCAGCATTTTCTGGTGTCCCCACTGGTAGCTGATCATGATGTGACCCTGGCCGCCAGGCTGCAGCGGAGCAGAGGGAGCAGGAGGGGCTGCAGGAGGTAAACCACCACCAGGTTTAGCTGCCAGAGGTGGAGGAGGAGCTGGTGGTGGCGCTCCATCAAAGTGCCAGAGGTCAGCAATCAGCGGACCATCCCCTGGTGGCCCACCCTTCAAGTGGACTGAGTTTTCTGCACATCGACAAAAGTTTTTTTCAAAGTACAAGCAAGGATGTTACAAAACCACACAGTGGATTGAGTATTCTGCACATCAACAAAGTCTGCTTCAAAAGTACAAGCAAAGATATTACAAAACCACACAGTGGACTGAGTTTGCTGCACAACTGTCCACAACAAAGTCTACTTCAAAGTACAAACAAGGATGTTACAAAACCACACAGCAGACTGAGTTTTCTGCACAACTGTCCACAACAAAGTCTACTTCAAAGTACAAACAAGGATGTTACAAAACCACACAGTGGATTGAGTTTTCTGCACATCAACAAAGTCTGCTTCAAAAGTACAAGCAAGGATGTCACAAAACCACACAGTGGATTGAATTTTCTGCACATCAACAAAAGTCTGCTTCAAAAGTACAAGCAAGGATGTTACAAAACCACACAGTGGATTGAGTTTTCTGCACATCAACGAAAGTCTGTTTCAAAAGTACAAGCAAAGATATTAAAAAAAACACAGTGGACTGCGTTTGCTGCACAACTGTGGACAACAAAGTCTACTTCAAAGTACAAACAAGGATGTCACAAAACCACACAGTGGATTGAGTTTTCTGCACATCAACAAAGTCTGCTTCAAAAGTACAAGCAAAGGGTATTACAAAACCACACAGTGGACTGAGTTTGCTGCACAACTGTCCACAACAAAGTCTACTTCAAAGTACAAACAAGGATGTCACAAAACCACACAGCAGACTTTAGTTTTCTGCACAATTCCCCA
>JABMCL010002400.1:447500-455000 GCA_018857735.1 Alviniconcha marisindica | reverse complement strand
CCCCCAACACATCAATCTGCTTCAGATCACTTTTTTGTCAGAAGCTGTGGTTTATGCACATTGCCTTGTGACTGTGCCTTCCAAAACATACACAATATTAAGTGCTTAGAGTCCATTTTCAGTGTTTCAATACCATCAGATGCTCACACCCCTACTCTACTTAATGCAGAACCTTTCTGTATACATAGCCTCACATATATAGATATATATATATATATATATATATATATATATATATATATATATATATATATATATATATATATATATAGATATAGTCCCCCTCCCCCCTTCTGGGATTTCATTTCCTGCCAGTCAAGGTCTCCAGTGGCACTGGACAAGTCTAGAGCTTAGAATAACAACATTTCAGCCAACCTTTGTCTTTCCTTGCCAGAAGAGGGGTCAGCAACTGCACAGCACCAATGTCTTGGAAATACTGCCGGAGTTGTCTGTTCCTGGCACAGTTGTGGAGGATGGTAACTGACTCGTCAAAGACATCACTGTCAGGCTGTAAGTGTAAACAAACAAAGGTACCAAGTTTGTTGCTGTTTGTTTGCAATTTCTTCTTCTTAAGGATTAACACTGTGAATGCAAAAGGCTTTGCGCAGAAGTTTTTAGACACCATAATTATATAAAACAAATCATTTGTTCATTAGCCTTCATCAATCCCCAGACCTAAAAAAAAAAATCAGTTCAGGAGCTGTGTGAGAGTCGAGGTGGTCGTCCTGGGCTGTCCGTCCTAATGAGCCTTCTGGTTTCCGTGGACGTAAAGCTATATATTCAACCATGCTTCGGCATTGGTCTCAGCTTGTCCCTAATATTGACATATTAGGGACAAGCTGAGACCAATGCCGAAGCATGGTTGAATATATAGCTTTACTGACATCTGAGGACATCTGAGGACATTAAGCAACACTACCTACCTACCTACCCAGACCTAAAGCTCAGGATTAGTGTGAAAGTTGAGGTGGACGTCCTGGGCTCCCGTCCCTAATAAGCCTACGCTTTCTGTGGACATAAAGCAACATTTCAACAACAACAACCAGACCTAAAAAAAATGAACACACTTCCCAGGGAATTCAAACTCCAACACTACAGCAGAATTCTCCCGAAAGACCAACCCTGATGATAGACTACCTTGATGAAGACCACCCTCGTGAGAGGCCACCCTGATGAAGACCAACCTGAGGATAGACTACCCTGATGAAGAGCACCCTGATGAAGACCACTTGGTAAGAGACCACAGTGATAAGACTAAGAGACCACCCTCATGGGAGGCCACCCTGTTGAAAACTACCCTGATGAAGACCACCCTGATGAAGAGCACCCTGATGAAGACCACCTGGTAAGAGACCACACTGACTGATGAAGAGCACCCTGATGAAGACCACTTGGTAAGAGACCACAGTGATAAGACTAAGAGACCACCCTCATGGGAGGCCACCCTGTTGAAGACTACCCTGATGAAGACCACCCTGATGAGAAATCTCCCTGATGAAGACCACCCTGAGGACAGACCTAACCAATGACAGGCCACCCTGATGAAGATACCCTGATGAAGGCCACCCTGAGGACAGACCCAACTGATGAAGACCACCCTGAGGACAGACCCAACCAATGACTGGCCACCCTGATGAAGATCACCCTGAGGACAGACCCAACTGATGACAGGCCACCCTGAGGACAGACTCCACTGATGAGAGGTCACCCTGATGAAGATCACCCTGAGAACAGACTACACTGATGAGAGGTCACCCTGATGAAGATCACCCTGAGAACAGACTACACTGATGAGAGGCCACCCTGATGAAGATCACCCTGAGAACAGACTACACTGATGAGAGGCCACCCTGATGAAGATCACCCTGAGAACAGACTACACTGATGAGAGGCCACCCTGATGAAGATCACCCTGAGAACAGACTACACTGATGAGAGGCCACCCTGATGAAGATCACCCTGAGAACAGACTACACTGATGAGAGGCCACCCTGATGAAGATCACCCTGAGAACAGACTACACTGATGAGAGGTCACCCTGATGAAGATCACCCTGAGAACAGACTACACTGATGAGAGGCCACCCTGATGAAGATCACCCTGAGAACAGACTACACTGATGAGAGGCCACCCTGATGAAGATCACCCTGAGAACAGACTACACTGATGAGAGGCCACCCTGATGAAGATCACCCTGAGAACAGACTACACTGATGAGAGGTCACCCTGATGAAGATCACCCTGAGAACAGACTACACTGATGAGAGGCCACCCTGATGAAGATCACCCTGAGAACAGACTACACTGATGAGAGGCCACCCTGATGAAGATCACCCTGAGAACAGACTACACTGATGAGAGGTCACCCTGATGAAGATCACCCTGAGAACAGACTACACTGATGAGAGGCCACCCTGATGAAGATCACCCTGAGAACAGACTACACTGATGAGAGGCCACCCTGATGAAGATCACCCTGAGAACAGACTACACTGATGAGAGGCCACCCTGATGAAGATCACCCTGAGAACAGACTACACTGATGAGAGGCCACCCTGATGAAGATCACCCTGAGAACAGACTACACTGATGAGAGGCCACCCTGATGAAGATCACCCTGAGAACAGACTACACTGATGAGAGGCCACCCTGATGAAGATCACCCTGAGAACAGACTACACTGATGAGAGGCCACCCTGATGAAGATCACCCTGAGAACAGACTACACTGATGAGAGGCCACCCTGATGAAGATCACCCTGAGAACAGACTACACTGATGAGAGGCCACCCTGATGAAGATCACCCTGAGAACAGACTACACTGATGAGAGGTCACCCTGATGAAGATCACCCTGAGAACAGACTACACTGATGAGAGGCCACCCTGATGAAGATCACCCTGAGAACAGACTACACTGATGAGAGGCCACCCTGATGAAGATCACCCTGAGAACAGACTACACTGATGAGAGGTCACCCTGATGAAGATCACCCTGAGAACAGACTACACTGATGAGAGGCCACCCTGATGAAGATCACCCTGAGAACAGACTACACTGAAGAGAGACCACCCTGATGAAGATCACCCTGAGAACAGACTACACTGATGAGAGGCCACCCTGATGAAGATCACCCTGAGAACAGACTACACTGAAGAGAGACCACCCCTCTTGAGATGCCTCTCAACTTTAAGCTTCTATAAAAGTATGGGCCCACTGCTTCTGAAACACTTCCTTTGAATTTTGATCTGCCCATGTAAATGAACCTGTGACAAAGGACCACTCTCTTTGAAGTCCACTTTTGCTTGACTTGAAAGGGTCTTAAAACAGGGGTTCTGCGTGTTGCCCCTCTTAATTTGGACAAAGTCAGGCAGTACACAAGTCCAGTCAACCTTATATCAGTTATAAGAAAAATGCTCAAAACATTTCAACATGTAATATACTGGAGGTCTCCAAGAAGTCTAATATGTACGCCATATATATATATATCAACATAAAAGCATATGAGGATTACAAGTTCTACAAACAAAACAAGCACACAGTATAAACTGCTGACCAATAAGGGGGGCAGGGGAGTGAGTGAGGGGGGCAGTGCAACCCCTGAAGAAAAATGACCAAGAGAAAACTTTTGTGTGTGTGTGTGGGAGGGGGTAGGGGGTGGGGGGTGTACAAGGCAATCCCTGATGAAAGATAACCATGAGGAAAGTAACCATCCCTCTTCTTTTTTTTTAGGATGACTTTTTCTGAAACCTTTGCCTTCCTATTGCTGTGGAAAGGAACTTGTGATAAAAAAGCACACACACACTCTTAACATTGAAAACCACACTGGCTTCATTTTTAGGGTGGCTGCAAAAAAGAGACAGGGAAAAAAAGTATATATCTATATAATATATATATATATATATATATATATATATATGTTTTCAAACTTACACTGAATGATTTATCCAGATTCTTAAGGTCTTCAGCAAGGTACGGGAACAGCTTGGCCTCAGCAAGACCTCTGGCAAAATCCAAACTGGCATCGGTTGCATCCACCCAGAACATCCGAATCCTGTGGATGAGCTCCAGTGCTTCCGCCTGTGTTACGTTCAGACCACTGTCACTGAAAAGCTTGTCTGTCAGGTGAGTCACGCCAACGATCTTCAGCTGACCAGAATACATCTCAACTGTTGCTGCAGCTCCACCAATGAGAGTGAAGAAACTGATCAGCTCAGTGGAGTTTTCTGTCAAAAGCACAGCTAGCTGCTGCAAGAACTGCTTTGCGTCTTTTCTGACAGCCTTACGCATGATGTTGACCAGATGATTGAAGTCATCATGAAGGTCTGGATGCTTGCTGGCCAATGATACTGCTTCATTGGCATCTTCTTCACAGACGGATGTGAATGTTCTGATTTTCTGCTCCAAGGTTTTGTGTGTGTCTGGTGATTCTTGCGACTTTTCCTTCACTGCAAAGACATTGGAAATTAGTTGTCAAGATGCCACATTTGTTGAAACAGAAATGATAGATAGTTAAAAAGATTAAAGCACAGTGTTTTGGGGCACTGTTTGAATTATCTGAATGATTCAAATGAAAACTGCCACTTAATATTTTTTGCATAACTATCCTTATCACAAACACCATATTATTTTGTCTGTGTGTTAGCTAACAAAACTTGACAACTCATTTGCTCAATTAATCATTAGTTATTAGATCAATCCTCTTTAACAATTTCAAGTAAAAAATGATTAAAAAATTAGGCACTGGCACTGAGCTGATTCCTCCCACAAAAATATCTGAAATTCCTTGACACCTGAGCTGAAAAACACAGATTACCTCCCTTTACCTCTGTGCAGCAGAGAGTTTCAAAATGGAGAGGATCGGTCAGCAATGCTTCCTCTGCAGCTTAACTGTAACCTTGTCTTGCTGTGCAGCTTCTTGAAAAAAGCAATGTGTGCAAAACTAACTGCTGGGTTTGTACATGATTTTTACTTCAAAATTCCCAAGCTAAACTAAGGTCAGTTTTGCCTTGGAAGTCCAAGTTGCTGTACTCTGTTATATGCGGACAGTTTGAACACTTTTATGAGCCACGGACCAGGAATAATTTCACGTTAAATAATTTTTCTCGTTTGTTTATAACATCTATCATTTGTGCCTCCCCTCCCCCCCCCCCCCCCCCCCTTCAAATCCCTCTGTTTGTTGGCATTTATCATAAAATTCCCAAACTTCCCAAGACTGTGGCCCAAAATGTCATTTTTCTCAAACTTCTCATGCCTAGAAAAAGGACATTCCAGTTTCCTGAAACTCTCCCATTTTTTTAATTTTTTTATTCCTAAAGATAATACAAACCTTCCCAAAAAAAGACAAACAACAACAACAAACAAACAAAATTGAACACTGTGCCTTTTTAATAACAATAACAATGAAATATTTCTGAAGCATGAACCTCTAACATAAAACCAGAGATTGGCATACTGAGCAAAATTTAAATATAATGCAAATGCTTCATGATCCGGTACAGGACTACAGGTGAGAAAAGAAAAGCTGAAGGATATCAAATCTCCCACATTACTGTCCAGCATACGGTGCACATGCATGCCTGGCAATGAAAGGGTTAATTCAGTTCAGAAGATCTTTTAAACCCTTGAAGCCAAGTTTTCCAGTGCACTGAAAACCCCCAGCAAGGATGCAGTGGCTCTGCAGCCAAACCCTCTTATAACAAAGTGTCCAGGAGCTGTATACATACATGTACCTTTCCTCAACATGGTGTCAGCGTGGTGGTCGTCTGATGCGCCACCACTGTCGTCGTCAGCGTGGCTGCTGCTGACTGATGTGATGAACGGGTTGTTGCTGATGGATGTGACGAGCTGGTGGTTCTGTTGTTTGTGCTCCAGTGGCTGTGAATTTTTACTTCCTCCACATCCCATTCTATGAACAGCAACACCTACCACAACAGCTGCCTATGACCACACCTCCTCAAGTTCACTTCACCTGCACACACACACACATATTTGTACAGCTTCAGTGTTGTAATTTTAAGAATTTAGTTTTCCTTGAAAACAATGTTATGCATATAATATAGCATTGAAAATGTATAACAACAGTCCAAGCATGTCCTAGTTTTAAAACTTTTATTCTAAATATTTGCGAGAGAACAACTCATCCAGTGCTTTTCAACTCATTCTCTCTTTGCACCCTTAGGAACCGTCCAGAATCAATTCAGATCCTGGCTGACCACATCAACATCCCTGGAATTATTCCAGTGTGGTCTGAGCAGCTGCACACAGAGTGCACTGACTGGGGGCCCATGCCCATGCCCAGCCCCCCCCCCCCCCCCCCCCTTCCCCCTCTCTTTCCTGATGTTGATGGTTGAAGTGTACAGAAACCGTAGGTTTATTTGGGATGGGAACCCAGGACGTCCACCTCGACTTTCACACAGCTCCTGGTCTCTGACTGACAGGTTGGGCATGTTGGGCCTTTTGTAATGATCGGCTTCCAACTTCAGGGGCAATAACCGATTTCCGCGCGTTCTCAAAGCACATTCATACTATTAGTATTAGTACTATTACTGATTCTTACCTCACAGAAAGCACTCACCATTATATGCACCACCAGTTCCAGTAATAATGTCGAGAAAAGGGTGTGCAGACTTGCTACGCAGCCAAAATGGCACTTCGGTTTCAAAAACTGACACAGTTCACCTGCACCATAGCGTCTGTGGTGACAACACAACATCACTGCCACGGAGCAACATTGTCGACGTATGAAATACTGTCTAATAATCTCTCTCTCTCTCTCTCTCTCTCTCTCTCTCTCTCTCTCTCTCTCTCTCTCTCAAGGCTTTGTGAACAGCAAGGTGGTGCTGAGTTTTCCGTAGTTAGATGGATTGTTACGTCTTGCAGAGTCGTTTCGAGCCGGCGCCGGTTTTCAACAGCTGGGGTATGGTTGTTTCAGTCCTGGCTGTCAGTGCCGGACTCTATCTCAGTCGACTGAGTCGGTAGTCAGTCGGCATTGTGACTGTGTTACCTACCGAACGGCCGCCCGAACGGAAACGTGACGTAAAGTTGCGGGTTCGGCCCAGCCAGTCAGTGCCGAGTGGAGCGACTGACTGAGCAAACTTAGGTACCGTACCCTAGCTACCCCGCCTCGAGTCACTTCAATCGTCCCTAATACACCGTTGCCGGAGCTCCTCTCTCTCTCTCTCGCTCTCTCGGCGCACCGTCTCAGTGACTGAGTCTCTCGCGGCGCGCGGAATTAAGTGCGAGTTATGTTCTGCAAGTGCATGGGATCTCGGACAGCTACTCAAGAGTCTCAGGGGCTTGCTTAATAACTATGACTCAACTGAAGACAACTACGATGATGAGCCGGACAAGACCCAGCCAAATACTTAGATAATCGTCAGCCGGTGTCAGAGGTTCAGCGTACAGCCATAGTGATTATACCTCAGCTAATATGGAATCAGTAAAGCCGGACAATGTCAGTCTATTCAGCCTTGAATGAATGAATATTTTATTTGGCGCA
>JABMCL010002400.1:427500-445000 GCA_018857735.1 Alviniconcha marisindica | reverse complement strand
GAGAGAGAGAGAGAGAGAGAGAGAGAGACAGAGACAGAGACAGAGACAGAGACAGAGACAGAGAGACAGACAGACAGTACATAAAATCCAGAACACTATCATTAAATTATATTTTTAATTGATATCAGCTGTCTTGGTTCGTACAGATGAGATTATTTACAACTTGATAATGAGACGAGTATACAAATACCATGATATTGTTATTTACAGCTTGATCATGAGACGAGTATACAAATGCCATGATATTTATATTTACATTATTCACAAATTCTTGTCACGTTTCAGGCTGGTAAAGATATTTACAGGCTAATCGTGAAACAGGTACAAGGGCCATGGTGTTATTAGCTACTTTATTCACAATTCTGAAATCAGTCATTGAATCAAAACGTTTGCCCTTGTCAAACACACAGACAAGTCATCCCAAAATATACATTTTCATTTGTGCACATCACAACCAACTGTAGGATGGGTTGAGATTTTTTTCAATTCATACAATACAAATTGTATACATATAATTATTAAAACCTCACAGGGATTTTCTCTCTCTCTCTCTCTCTCTCTCTCTCTCTCTCTCTCTCTCTCTCTCTCTCTCTCTCTCTCTCTCTCTCTCTCTCTCTCTCTCCGCACATCACAGTACAGATAGTCACCAAATACCTTTTTCGCACATCACAAGTAGGCTGTTAATAAGCAAACGAAACAGGAATATCAGTTTGTACACACAGACGATTGTCGCATATGAAACATTTTTACGCATCACAAGCATGCAGTAAGGCTAACTGGGTGTATCATTGCTGAACGCAGATGAATTACTACACTGAGAACAAGGCTTCGTAAACAAAAAAGAGTGAATTGGCAGTAGGTTCAGAGGTGGGGATTGGGGGTGGTGGGGATTGGGGGTGGAGGGAGGGGGATATCTGGCGTTTATCTCCAGTATAAGCGTGTAAGTGTGTGTCTGGGTGCAGGTTAAGCTGTTGTGTGTTGTGGCTGTGGCAGTTACTTTAGCACCTATATTTACTGATATGTTTTAAAATGAGATTTTGTGAATATGTGCATACTGATATATGTATAGGGTGTTTACTATTTCAAATTGTTTGTTTTAGTCTAATTTAAGTAACTCATATTCTGTATTAATAAACTATTTTCTACAGTAACGAAACAGCTCAAGCAAAAGCAGGTAAATATGCTACATATCATTTTTCACCGTTTAACTGCTGTTTAAGTATTGTTTTCTAGCTTGAAGAAGGGGCTTACCCCCAAAAAATCGTATGTTGTGTTTTGTTACAAAAAATAGCATTAATCTTAACCTTCTATGTGTTAGGACCTTGTTTTGTATAGTGGCAAGAGCTCACAGAATTGCTGTTTAGACACATAATATAATTTATTTTTAAATTCAGAGTTACGTATACGAAGTTGGCACTAGTGTTCAAAGTTCTGAAACGCGGTTCGGGTTCGATCCTCAGTGCCTCATGCTTTCGCTGTGTTCTTCAGTTACAAACGCCAGTCTGATGGAGTGATTCCAGTCGATGGAACCAGAAGAAGACAGTGAGTACCTTTGTCAGTTATCGTACGCAAGAGTTTTTGACACTGGCCAACAAACTTTGATAGCTCGAGTAAATGTCGCTCTGAACACTGAGGATGAAGTGGGATTTTTTCTCTCTTTTTTAATGTGTGTGTGTGTGTGGGGGGGGGGGGGGGTTAGACAATTAAGTCTGCCAATTCAAGACAAAGGAATTAAAGCAAATCACCCAGTCACTTAGACCAGAAAAACCTCTTCCGGGACAATCTCTCTCTCTCTCTCACACACACACGGAGTTACATTCTTACGCACGCGCGCACATCCCACTACATTCTCAAACCATGACTGCATGCGCTGTAATAATAATAATAGTAATTAAGTGACAGAAAGCGAGTATTTCACAGATTGATTAGCTGCAAAATGGTAACACCAGTGAAACCAACCGACTGACCATTGGCTCCACGCATTCCCTAGGGACTGTCAGCAAAAAACCAAGACAACTGCCACAGAAAACGGCAGACATTTCGTGGCCGCTGAACTGTCCCAGTACCATTCACTTAACAGACTTTGCAGCGAAACGCCTTCCCGAAGGAGGCGCCGGAATTGTCCCAGGGGTTTCAGCCTGACATTGGCTAACGTTTTATATCAGAGTGAGTTTTGGGTTCATTCGTGCCTGGGGCTACTAGTCTGGCTAGAAAAAGGGACTGAATTTCTAACCTGGCTGGAAAAAATGACCGAATTTCTCGTCGGAAAAAAATGACAGAATTTCTAGTCTGGCTTGGGAAAAAAAGGACTGAATTTCCAGTCTGGCTGGAAAAAAAGACTGAATTTCTTTTTGGAAAAAGGACTGAATTTCAAGCCTGGTTGAATAAAAGGACTAAATGTCTAGTCTGGCTGGAAAAAGGACTGAATTTCTAGTCTGGCTGGGGGGGGGGGGGGGGGAAGGATGAATCTCTAATCCCCCAGAGAAGAGACGAACAGTGTGTCTGTCCTGTGTGCGGCCTCTGGCCTGCAGTACGTAAAAGATTCCAAGCAGTTGGAAATCATAGAAGAAAAGAAGAAGTTTCCCTAGCTACCTAAGGAAAAATAACCGATATTCTCTATAATAATCTAAAACAGAACGAGGCCCAGAGCGCTCGTGTACCTTAGGTGGAGTTTATGTACCTTGTATTTACTCGCATGCCAGATGAGAGTTACCGTAGGCGACTCAGGTCTTTGTTGCTGTGTTTGTGTGACGTCTTTTGAGCGCTAATTAACTCCCTTGTGTGTTGATACTCTCCATCATTATGAAGACTGGTAAACACAAAATCGCAGCCTACACTGACAGGACTGTTTTGGCGTTGCATGCAGCCTTATTCAGGAAAAGGCTGTATGACCAGATTTCCGGCAAGTAAGTATTCTCTAAAGCATTACAAAATGGAAATTTCACACAGACTCGGAAGAGCCCGGAAGCAAGTTGATTTCAACACCACGAACACTGTGGGCAGCTACGTCAGGAAACACCAACAGGTGTACCCGTGTCCCTAGCTCTGGCCAGGACAAAAACGCGTTTTCCATTTTAGCACCGCAGTGAAATGGAACAGCCTTGACAACGGCGTGGTCCACGCTCACTCTGTGGTCAACTTAGGCTACTGCCGGCACCAAAATAATGGGCAGTTCTGAACTTTTTTTTTTTTTTTTTTTTAAATAGGCAGAAACCCCACTGTTGCGCTCTACGCCAATTCACCGGCCAGCGAAATTTGCAACGTGATGTTTCAGATTCACAGCTCGAGGGCAGACTATTTTCTTCTTTCAAAATGAAAGAAATGCTACAGAAGACTCTCTCTCTCTCTCTCTCTCTCTCTCTCTCTCTCTCTCTCTCTCTCTCTCTCTCTCTCTCTCTCTCTCACACACACACACACACACACACACACACACACACACACACACACACACTCTCTCTCTCTCTCTCTCTCTCTCTCTCTGCGTCTGTTCGGTCTTGGGCAACACCACGTGTCAAAGAAAAGTTACGCAGTGTACATCCATTCGTTACATGCAGAGTCGGATCGCCCCGCGCTACATAACCTGGAAAATGATTCATTTTGGTCAGGTTCCCCGGACGAAAACCACAGATCATACACTGACAATAAAACACACTGGCAGGCACGTTTCATAGTTAGCGCTTCAGCGACTAACCCACATGCCTACCATGTAATGACGTACAGAGAAAAAACAACAAAACAAAAACAGACTGAGACATGCATCAAAATAGCAAATAAGTGCCAATCTTATTACAGTCTCGAGGCTATCAGTAAGCCACCGGTTTGTGTATGTATATATGTATATTCAATACATGATGCCAGTTCCATTTGCTTCACTCGGTCAACATCGCAGTCCCCATGCCAGCTGGACACTGCGATGGGTGCACCAAAATAGTGCACACGCTTTTGGCAAAATACAATACCGGGATTCAGAGTCAATATTCGCGCATCGCGACCATCAAATCTCATAGCAACTTGTTAAAATGCCAGCCTACAAAATCCTCAAACTGAAAACTGGGTTTACAACACCCATGAAGCCATACATGCCTAAAGCCATCGTCTCCAACCTTGCCTTTTCGACAAGCTGCTGTTACCACAGTCAAGTAAGACATATCCGCCTCGTGTCACCGGTCATATAAAACATTTCCGCTTCCTGTTACCACAGTCAGATAAGAAATTTCCGCTTCCTGTTACCACAATCAGATAAGAAATTTTCGCTTCCTGTTACCACAATCAGATAAGAAATTTCCGCTTCCTGTTACCACAATCAGATTAGACATTTCCGCTTCCTGTTACCACAGTCAGATAAGACATTTAGATAAGACATTTCCGTTTCTCGACACCACAATCAGACATTTCCGCTTCCTGTTACCACCGTCAGAGAAGGCATTTCCGCTTCCTGCTTGGCTTAAGTCAGTCTCTATGCTTCTAAAAAGATGGATTTTCGAGACGGATGACGTCATGTCCGCTTCGTCAACAGGAAGCTTGGCTGACAACCAGTCAGGACAACGCTGAGTGGCGTATAATATAGTATAGTATAATATAATATAATATAATATACCCTCACAACCCGGCTGCTGTTGCCCGTGCCCAGGAACAGACAACAAGCGATACCCCGTAGTTTTATTGTTTCAAACGGGGCGTGCGCGCAGCCATCATTAAGCCACCTCCCTCACACACGCACGGATGATCAGAGCCAGTCTGAATCCGAGTAGGCTATTATACATGTCCACCTTTGATAGTCCAGTGTTACTACACCTTAAGGTGGACATTACTAGCCGCATGCGTAAACAGTTCCATAAAGGAGGGGCTCGAAAAATAGTAGACCACTGTGAGCTCCACGAAAGCACGGCGTCACGCCAGAAACCATTCATGATCGTTTTTTTTTTTTTTTTTTTTACGTACCGCGTTTCGCTGCAGGGGTGCTGCCGTGTACTCAGTTGTTTTGTGCTTTCTCGTTAGACAGTTTTCATTGACTGATTAGCTGCAACGTGGTAACACCGGATAACCCATCTATAAAGCCGGGAGACGCCTTGTATCGTTCGAAGCAGTTTTTTATTCAAAGTCATAGGTCAAGAAAGCTGTGAATAGCACTCACGTTTCATGCTGCACAGACACGAACCTGTACGATTTTTGTGAGCAGTACTCACTTGCACATTGTCTTAGCTTTGTAGTCACTCCCAGCTTCATTTCGCGGTTCAGACTGCTCCTTATGCTAGACTCTCAGACTAGAAAGCTACAGTTCTACACGTCAGTAACGTCTTCGTTCTACGAACTCTTCCCTTCATCCTGGCAACATCTGTCATGTCTGCATGCTTCTCTCAGCCTGGTCCGCCAGCAACATTTATGTTTCTCTTCATGCTTAAGGTGACCGGACAGAGTTGGTGCCAGGTTTCCCGTTGTCTGTGGCATTTGCCAGACACGAAAGAACTTGCGCATGAGAACAAAAGCGCCGCCAACTAATGGTCGACCGCTTTCGACGAGTCTAGTTTCTGCCCAGTTATGCGTTGCGAAACAAAAAACTGAGCGATGGAGCCTTGGGAGTATTTGTGGCTTTTAAAGTTTCAAACGGTCTCTTCCCCAGGTTTGACTCGCGCTTTTGCCGCGTGAGTTAAATCTTGCTTCTGATATATATATTTCATATCCACATTGATGAGACCGAACCAAAAATGTTTTTAGTGGTGTAACATACGCAGGTTGCACGCAAAAAGCTAGATACACCATAAACTTACACGAGCTGCCTAGCCACATCCGTATCAGTCGAAAAAAGGATTGGATGTTCGTTGATCAACTGCAGGGGGTTCCAGAAACCGAGATCGTCTTCCATCAGGGAATTTCGCCCTTCAAAAGGAGGAACTGAAGAGCCGATGAGCGTCCGTGCTTTGGAGATGGGTTTCCATGTCACGGTAAGAGGTCCACGTCGTCCACGTCACTGGGGTCCTTGCGGTCATCACCGGTAGAAGAATCTCGGACTGAAATCGGAAACGGAAATGAACGGTTAGAGCTGTTCGTGGTTGTTGTTGTTTTTTGGGGGGTTGTGTGCATGTATGTGTTTGTGTGTGTGTGTGTGTGTGTGTGTGTGTGTGTGTGTGTGTGTGTGTGTGTGTGTGTGTGTGTGTGTGTGTGTGTGTGTGTGTGTGTGTGTGTGAGTGTATGTGTGTGTGTGTGTGTGTGTGCGTGCGTGTGTGTGCGTGCGTGCGTGCGTTCGTGCTTTGGTGTTGTGTGCGTGCGTGTGTGTGGTGTGCGTGTGTGTATGTGCGTGCGTGCGTGCACGCGTACGTGCGTGCGTGTGTGTGTGTGTGTGTGTGTGTGTGTGAGAGAGAGAGAGAGAGAGAGAGAGAGAGAGAGAGAGAGAGAGAGAGAGAGAGAGAGAGAGAGAGAGAGAGAGAGAGAGACAGACAGACAGACAGACAGACAGACAGACAGACAGACAGACAGACAGACAGACAGACAGACAGACACAGACAGACAGACAGATGCAAAGAAATTTACAAATTTATACTTGAAGTTAGCTTGAGAACAAGCATGACTGCACTTGTCAGGAAAAACTAAATAAAATGTTTCTTTTGCTATTTCGTGAATCAACTATGATTTTCTTTCAACAAACGAACTTGATCACACTAGACACATTGGAAAATTCTGAAGTGATTTTTACCTGTCCCTATTTTAGTATTTAATGTTAACGTCGAGTGTCCTCGTCAGTACAACAAAGATCGCAATAACGTAAATTACACGATGGTAGAACGGAATCAGTTGTAAAACTGAGCGGAGAGGATATTACGACTGCCCGAACGCAATAATGACGACACTTACCTGAAAGCTGCTTTTTGTTTAATTCCTGTTTGGGCAATGTCAATAGTGCGAAGTCCTCCATTCATTTGCCTACTTATTGTTTTGTACGTTGTTTATTCGAGAGAGAGAAAATAAAAATGACGGAATAAGCACAAACACACACATGCACGAACGATACACACACACGCACACACACACACACACACATACACACACACACACACACACACACACACACACACACACACACACACACACACACACACACACACACACACAACCTAGCTACCACAGATTTAACATATCAGAATCAAGAGAAACTTCCACGAAATAAGCAAACTGCATCGGGGGCTGCAAACAAGTACGATGATGCCATCATTTCAAAACTGTAATGAGATCAGAAGATGGAGGAAATGAGTAAGGCTTCAAAGGTAACACATCGTACGTTATAGAATGGATCTCTTCCGCTGAAGCTTTTGAAAGAATAATGGCCGGGATCTTTTATGTGCTACTGCGGTAAAGCGGGGGTGGAACGGATACCGAAATAAGAGTTAGCACAGAAAGTTGACCCTGGAGAAGAAACTGATTCTCCCGCCGCTCCTGCCGGGACTCGAACCGCAGACCTTTCGATCATGAGTCCGCCGCCTTACCACTGAGCTATCCCCGCTCCTGACGTCTGAGAAAAAGATCATTGTATCTGGCAGAATGGGACTCGTTTACGTAGTCATTTCGTGAACACAAAATTGCGCTGAAGAAGACTATATATGTCACTACGAACAAAAAGAAGAAGAAAATCTTTTTCAATCTGTGTTAGTACGCGTAACTAAACTTTGCCAAAAATCGACACACACAGTTTGCCAGCATGCCAACCACATTCAAAACCTTTGTTTAGGCGGGGCTATTATGTGTAACCAAACCTTGCAAAAGTGAGTAACACCCTGAAACTGAAAGGTTCCTTACTCAGGAGTAGTATTATATAACCAAACCTTGCAAATGACTTGTACCTCATTGCGTCATCGTTTCTCTACTCGGGGCTAGTGCTTTGCAAAAACTGCCTTACACCTCTTGCCATTGCGCCATTCTTTAGCGACCGAAGCGGTTTTTTTGGTTTTTTTGTTGTTGTTTGTTTTTATTTTAGTTTTTCTCTCTCTCTCTCTCTCTCTCTCTCTCTCTCTCTCTCTCTCTCTCTCTCTCTCCTTGAATATTAAAGTTATTGAGTTCGATTTTTTTCTGTGTGTGTGTGTGTGTGTGTGTGTGTGTGTGTGTGTGTGTGTGTGTGTGTGTGTGTGTGTGTGTGTGTGTGTGTGTTACTCAGTATCGTGTAACCAAGGTTAGCAAAAACTGCCTTGCACCTTTTGCTACTTTGTTAGCCTTTAGCACCTGGAACGTGTTTTGTTTAAAAGCAATTTTTACCCTGGGATAATTAGCGTGTACGCAAATTTAGTAAAAATCTACCTTTTCTTTTGCCACTTTGTGAATCTTTAGCAACGGGAACGTTTTTAAAAACAACAACAACTCATTTGCCGTGTAACCAAATTTATCGAAACTGTCTCACATCTCTTGCCGCTTTGTCAGTCTTTAGCAACCGGAATGTGTATTTTTTTGTTTTGTTTTCTATTGCTTTTACTCAGGGATAGTTATCGTGTAACCAAACTGATCAAAAATTGCCTTGCACCTTTTTATAGTGCAGCCAGTGGCTAAGAATGTTTAGCACACACACACACACACACACACACACACACACACACCACACACACACACACACACACACACACCACACACACACACACACACACACACACACACACACAAACAACAACCTGCCTTGCACCTCTTGCGCTAACGCAGTCAGCGGCTACACCACAAGAACCGGATCGTGTCCTACTCACCAGCCCCACCACCTGTAGCCGCAGGGTGGACAGATGTTCTGCGGGAAGTCGCACTTGCCCGTCCGCTCGTTGAAGAAGAACCCCCCGTCCTCGATGGTGCACTGCTTGAGCCCGGCGAACCGCTCCTTCCGGCACTCGAAGTAGAAGCTGCAGCCGCGCGTCAGGGCCGAGTACTTCCCGTCCTCCTTGCCTTTGCACGACGGGGCCAGTCCGCAAGGCTCCGGGGCGTTCTCCGGCCTGTCGCACCGGCCCGAGATAGCGCTGAACACGCTCCCAGCCGGGCACGTTCCGTTGCTGATCATGACGCCTCGGGAGCACTCGATGTAGTGGCGGCAGTTGCTCGACTCGTCCGGGTAGAAGCCCGAGGGCTTGCCCTCGCACGGGTTGGGCAGCAGGCCGCACGGTTGAGGGATGAGCTCGGTGGGGATGACGCACTCTTGGGTTATCGGGTCGAAGCTGCCGAAGTCGCAGGTGAGGTGTCGGACGAACTGGTTCTTGCGGCACTCGAAGTAGTAAGGGCAGCGGCCGAAGGGGTCAGCGTGGAAGCCGTCCTGGCGGTCCGCGCAGCTGGGGTTCTGACCCTCGCCGCAAGGGGGCGTGGATCTGTCGAGGAGCTGGCATCGCACGGTCATGGGGTCAAAGACGGTGCCAGACGGACACTCGTCGTAACCGGCGAACTCCCCGTCCAGGCACTCGAAGAAAATCCCGCATCTGTAACAGAGGAAGCATTTTTCTAGCGTTTAGACAAGATGGGCGATAGAAGTCATAATACTACAAACGGAATACAGAATGCGAAGAATCTGATTAACAAGCAAACTCTAAGGCGGTGTGTGTGTGTGTGTGTGTGTGTGTGTGTGTGTGTGTGTGTGTGTGTGTGTGTGTGTGTGTGTGTGTGTGTGTGTGTGTGTGTGTGTGTGTGTGTGTGCGTGTGCGTGTGTGTTTGGAGGGGTGGGGGGGTTGAAGGGGAGGGGAGTTGTTCTAACGGTGCATGTGTTCAAGTCAGTACCCATTTCCTTGTCACTGTTCACTGGTCAACAATAGACAACCAACAGATCAAGCAAATGCCTTTAAAACTAAAGTAGTAGACATGCTCACAGCGCAGTGACGGACTCTACAGTGAGTCTTTTTTTTCTTCTTAAAGATAGTTACAGACAGTGCCGAGCCATATTGACGAGGAAAATTAATGGTGTCTGTCGTGTTATCTGAGGAACTGAAATCGCTCCTTCCAACCCGTCCTTAGTCCTTTTCTGCCTTCTGTCGACGCGAAATGATGAATGATAGTCATCTGAATTAAAGGGAATTTATTAAATCGACTGTTCGAGTATAAAACACATGCAATAAGCCCTCGTCCCCCTCCTACTCCTCCCGCACTCTTCATCACAACACTCGAAAGCTCTTTTTAGTCCTTCAACAACGCAGCAACGACGAGAAAAAGTGTGCCTCCTCCTGTAATCTCTCTCTCTCTCTTCTTCCCTCCCTCCCTCCCTTCCCCTTCCACAACACAAGCCTGCACGCTCTTTTCAGTCTTTCAAATATGCAGCAAGGACAAAAAGAAAAAAGAAAAAAAGAAAAAAAAAGAAGTACACTGTAAACGCCCCTATAAACGCTCCCCTTCATCACAGCACTCACACGGTCTTCTCAGTCCTTCAAAAACGCAGCAACGACGAGAAAAAGTGCGCCTCCTCCTGTAAACGATTCCCGCACCCCCCCCCCCCCCCCCTCCCAACACCCCCAACCACCACACAACGCAACACTTTCATGTTCTTTTCAGTATTTCAAATATGCCCCCCCCCCCCCCTCCCCACCCCTTCCCCCTATCTTCCGCCCCACAACACAACACTCGCACGATCTTTTCAGTCCTTCAAAAACGCAGCAGCAACGAGACAAAGAGCGCCTCCATCCTCCCCCTTCTCCTCCTCCTCCTCTTCCTCCTCCTCCTCCTCTAAACGCTTCAGACACCCACCGTCCTTGCTCATCGGGGTAGAAGCCGTCCTCTCTGAAAGAGCAGTCTGGCCGGAGTCCCCCCTTCTGCTTGGGAACGTCGAAGAGGGCCACGCAGTCCAGGGCGTCAGGGGAGAAGATCGGGGTAGGCGGCTGGCAGTCGTCCTGGGCGATGTTGCGCTCCTGGTAGCACGTGACGAAAGTCGGGGTCCAGCGGTGGGTGTGGAACGGGTAGATGCCGTTCTCGCGGCCCCTGCACGTGCCGAAGCGGTTGTGGCAAGGGACGCAGTTGGCCGTCCGGCATTGGAGGGCTTGGTACTCGCCTGGAGTGAGGCGATGAAACAGAACAGCCGATGTGGTAATTATGCTGACGGTAATAATTACCGGTTTAGGTTTTAGGTGACTACTTAATATCTAAAGCTTTAAACATCTGAAGGAACAGCTCAGCCAAAAGCAGATAGGTATCCTACATCTCATTTTTCACCGTTTAACTGTTGTGTAAGTGTTGTTTTGTAGGTTGAAAAAGAGGAAAGGCGAGAAAATTCGCGTGTTGTGTTTTGTCCTGATAACTAGCGTTCTTTTTAATCCTTTATGTGTTTGGATCTTGTTCCAGAATGGGTGCAGTTATTCTTGTTTCAGATTTGTTTTTACCTGAAAGAACGCCTGGAAGCAAACAAGCAGCCGATGTGATATAATAATTACAACAATACTGATTTACTTTTTAGTCAGCTACTTCATATCTTAATGCCTTAAATGTTTGAAAAACCCCTGAAAGCATGCAAGTAGTCGATGTGAGATATATTATTACAATAATACGGATTTGCGTTTTAGTTAGCTGCTTACTAAGTGCTTTAAACGTTTGAAAGAACGCATGGAAGTAAACAAGCAGCCGTTGTGATATATTACAATAATACTGATCTAAAGATTATTATTATTGATCGCTTTTATATAGCGCTATTCTCTGCCCGCTGCACTCATGTCGAATATTGATTCTGAATGAGGGACTGTACCAGTTTCAAGGCGCGTTTTTTAATATTCACCAAAGTGATGTACTGACAGCACTGTCTGGTTGTTACAAGGCTGGTGCCATGCGAAACTGCTGCCGTCTCGGCTCACGTTCTGTGTACACCACACAACCATGCGCCAGTTTTCAGTGTCAGTTCATTCGAAGCTACATATGTAGGGTAGTTGCGTTTAGCTGTAACCTGTCACCTGCACTTTAGGCAGAATGAACGGGATATTTTACATGTAATACGGGGCAGAACGGTTACTGAAATCAGAGTCAGCACAGAAAGTTGACCCTGGAGAAGAACATTCTCCCGCCCCTCCTACCGGGACTCGAACCCGCCACATTTCGATCGTGAGTCCAGAGCTCCAACCACTGAGCTATCCCCGGCTCCCAATAATAATAATAACAAAAGGTTAAAAAGAACAACACAAATAATTCCGTTTTTTTTTTTTTTTTTAATTTTTTTTTTTTTGTTACATGTTTAATATCTAATGCTTCAAACGCTTGAAAGAACGCCCCGAAGCAAACAGCCGATGCAGTATATTACAACAGGACCTACCGGTTTAGTTTTTGGTTAGGTACTAAATTTTCGAAGCCTCAAACGCTCGAAAGAACGCCTGGAAGGAAGTAAACAAAGAACGTACGTGATATATTACACTAATACTGATTTAGGTTTTTTGTTTTTTTGTTTTTTACTTATTCCTTTCACTGTCAACAATTTTAGATAAATACTCCTGTTTCCTTCAAAGAGCAGTCTGGAAAAAAAGTTAAACAGGCCAGAAATGCTGCTCTGTAGAACTTGTTTCACCTAAGAATTCGTGACAAGCTGGAATTCCAGCAGCAAGTTACACAGCATCCTTATGATTAAGCAGATGAAAAGAGGCACCTTTCCATAACACATGGAATCCTAGAGGAGGGAGGCAGTCACAGCCATTGAACCGCCACAGAATGGTATTTTCTTCATAACATTTGTGTATGAAATGTACGCGTCTAGGGCTCATTTGAAAAAAGATGCTCTAAGACCCCGTTATCATTATTATTATTATTTATTCCTGTCCATAGTGTCTGCGAAGGGACATAATAAGTCGTTTTCCAAAGCTGTTTCCCTCCGAATCCTTCAGCGTGGCCCATATCAATCACGTCTTTTGAAAAAAGAACTTTTCATCTTTAATATTTGTCTGCCCTTTTCACTTGTATCGTGTTGTACATGTAGTTAGTTATCGGATTTTAACGTCCTCTCAGCCGCACAGGCCCCCCCCCCCCCCCCCCCCCGGACAAAAACGGAACTGGATCGTGAGCCACACAACAGAGTCCTCAACAAATGAACTGTCCAGTGCAGATCCGTTGTTATTACCGGAAAAGATGGACTTCCAAGACCTAGCCACCAGAGAACAGCGAAGGGGTACATCGGGGCGAAGCATATGATTTATAAAGTCATAAGTGAAAAACATATCGCTAGCTGTTCTTGACACATGTCAGTTGTTATGCCCGAAGAAGGTTGGTGGTGGGTGAAGTGGGAGGGGGGTAGGGTTCATTAGCTGGGGATGCTATAACTGAAGTAGACGAGCGAATTCTTTGGCAGCAGGGAAAGCATTTAAAGCTAAGATTATGACCTATTTCAGACGTACTGGAGAATGGGGGAAGTTACAACTGAATTAGAAGAGCGAATTCTTTTGCGGCTGGGAAAGCATTTAAAGCTAAAATTCTGACCTATTTTAGACGTACTGGAGAATGGCACTGTCAAAAGGATCCAATAATTGTCATTATCATTTCGAGCAGTTTGACCTGTGTCATAAGCTAACGAATTTGAATAAGAACTGTGGCTGATCAAAACAAAACAAAAAAGCTAATTCTAGATCAGTACTTAGGCCTAGTGTTTTTTAGTTTTTGTTTTCGCATTGACGACACGTATCTGCCCAGAGTATTATCTTGCAAGAGGTTCTGAATTATTTTGTTTGTACATCATCTTAAGCCTAAAGCAGGTGAGGATTTCGCTTTTTTCCATGCTTCGTCTACTGCCAGGAATACTATTCTTTCTTTCTAATTTCCCCTTCTTAGCCGCTTGATTTTTCTCTCTCTCTCTTCAGTCTTTTTCACAATAGGAAATTAGACTTACACTTGTCATTTAGTCGTTCCCCTTTGGGAAAGTCGAAGGTGTGGTATATATGTATTTTTTGTTTTATAAACAGTGGCGTGGCACAACTTTTTTTTTTTTTTTTTAACGCTGGAACATTGTGGTTGAACTGATTTACATGTGTTCGTTTTGATTTTTTAAGGTGTGTTTGATGTGTTAGTCATGAACCAACAATGTCATAACCTACATCGTTGTCTATAGGCTTTAAGTGTAAAACATCTATCCAATCAACCACAGTATCAGATATTGTGCCATTGATGACAAGCTCTGTAGGCGACGTCAACAAAGGGCGTCGCCAAAGCTTTCACTGTCGCCAGAAGCTAATGCGTATTCACATGAACTCCTTCCAGGCATTAGGACAGACCTATTGAAAGTCAAACTGATAGAGCATCACAAATGGAAATGTTAATATCAGCGCAAAATCAGTGTATGTAGAGTGCTTTTGAGGACGATTTAAAAACCTTTTTTTAATTTTGTTGTTGTTGTTGTTGTTGTTGTTGTTGTTAGAGAATGGCACTGTCAAAAAGATCCAATATTTATCTTTTCATGCAGGTTTGACCTGTGTTATAAGCTAACGAAATTGAATAAAAGCTCTGGCCGATTAAAACAAAACCAAAAAGCGAACTGTAGACCAGATACACAGACCAAGTGTTTTTGTTTTGTTTTGTTGTGGTGGTTTGTTGTTGTTGTTGTTGTTGTTTGTTGTTTTCTTTTCTTTTCTTTTTTGAATTGACCCTATTACTGACGGCACGTATCTTTACAAAGTATCATTTTGCGCGACGTTCTGCATTGTATTATTCGTATATAATATTTTTTGTTATCCCGATTACTTGTCATCTTTGATGCATTGCTTTTCAACACCCTCGTGAGTCGAACATTGCACCTGATGTCCATCACCTACAAAGCATTACCATGCTTTGTTCTTAAACAAGGGCAATACTGAATCACTTCAATGTTTGACGTCTGTGTATGTATGTTTTTTTCTTCTTTTCTTTCTTTCTTCTTCTTCTTCTTCTTCTTCTTCTTCTTCTTCTTCTTCTTCTTCTTCTTCTTCTTCTTCTTCTTTAGATTTGGCTTGAGAAGGGGTTTACATAGAATAAGAGTAAAAATTGTGTTTGATGCTTGTGTGTGTGTGTGTGTGTGTGTGTGTGTGTGTGTGTGTGTGTGTGTGTGTGTGTGTGTGTGTGTGTGTGTGTGTGTGTGTGTGTGTGTGTTGTTTTTGTTTTGTTTGTTGCAGATTTGGCTTGAGAAAGAATTTACATAGAAGAAGAGTTTTGAAGTATGTATTGACTTATGGCTGAGTCTGTTGGTCATGAGGTGACCCTGTGTGGTTGATAGGATGGATAGATTCAATTACTAATTAAATAACTAATTTAAAACAAGATTTGCATTTGCTGAGTAACTGATAACTAATTTAAAAAAAAGTAAAAAAACAAAATTTCAAAACAAGAATATAAATTTTTGACTAACATTGTATGGGGGCCCCTCGAGTAATAATTTTTAAAAAAAAAAGTAAACCAAATCAACTAAAGCTAACATAAAAGTCAAAGAATAAAGACTAACAAGTGAAGATGGAGCAGCCAGAGCAGAATACAGAACAATAGACAGAAGTAATGAACCAGACTAACTAAGAACAACAGTACAGAGAGTCAGAGAGAAAAAAGGACGACAAACCCAGTTCCTAAGTAGCTAATAACTAAATAATTAACAGAAAACAGACCTATCTGAAGACAATATTGACAGAGAACTACATAACTAGAGGAAGAACGAGAGGAGAGAGGAGAGAGAGAGAGAGGAGAGAGGAGAGAAGAAAGAGAAGACAGACAGAAGACAGACAGAGAAGACAAGAGAGAGAGAGGAGAGAGAGAGACAGAGAGAGAGAGAGAGAGAGAAGAGAGAGAGAGAGAGAGAGAGAGAGAGAGAGAGACAGGACAGAGAGACAGACAGACAGACAGAAGCAGACGACGACAGGAGAGACAGAGAGAGAGAAAAGAGAGAAGGAGAGAGAGAGGAGAGAGAGAGAGACAGAGACAGAAGAGAGAGAGAGAGAGAGAGAGAGAGAGAGGAGAGAGAGAGAGAGAGAGAGAGAAGAGAGAGAGAGAGGGGAGAGAGAGAAGAGAGAGAGAGAGAGACAGAGAGCAGAAGAGAGAGAGGAGAGAGGGGAGAGAGAGAGAGAGAGAGAGAAGAGAGAGAGAGAGAGAGAGAGAGAGAGAGAGAGAGAGAGAGAGAGAGAGAGAGAGAGAGAGAGAGAGAGAAGAGAGAAGAGAGAAGAAAAGAGAGAGAAAAGAGGAGAGAGAGAGAGAGAGAGAGAGAGAGAGAGAGAGAGAGAGAGAGAGAGAGAAGAGGGAGAGAAGAGAGAGAGAGAGAAGAGAGAGAGAGAGAGAGAGAAGAGAGAGAGAGAGAGAGAGAAAAGAGAAGAAGAGAGAGGAGAGAAGAGAGAGAGAGAGAGAGAGAGAGAGGAGAGAGGAGAGAGGAGGAAGAGAGAGAGAGACAGAGAGCAAAGCAAACCAGGCCAGTGTCAAGGGACCCTACTAAGACGAAGAGTACTAAGTAAAGACTAAAGTCAGTTTAAAAACAAACTGGAAAAAAAACTATAGACTTACATGGGTCGACAGGCTCGAAGCGGTCTTGGCACCTGACGTTGATGAACTCCCTACAGCGGCCCGTCTCCATGTCGAAGAGCTGGGGGTAGCGGCACTCCTCTTCAAGGGCCGACAGGTGTCCCCCCACGTTCTCCAGCGCCGCCACCGTGCAGTTGTAGTACCAGTGGCACTGCTTGGGGTGCCCCACCAGCTGACCCGGGCGGTGGCGACACGGGTGATCTGCAACACAAGTAAAAGAATTGTTTCATCCGTTATGGAAAATGAAAACGGTATGCGTGGTGTGTGTGTGTGTGTGTGTGTGTGTGTGTGTGTGCGTGTGCGTGCCGTGCGTGCGTGCGTGCGTGCGTGCGTGCGTGCGTGCGTGCGTGCGTGCGTGTGTGTGCTCGTGGGGCTCTGGAGCGACAGCACCAGTACTTCGTTGTTTTGATGCAAAGCGTTCTCTTCATGCCATCTCACTCTATTTCTAGCTTCCTCTCGTCCATTATGGAAAATTTACAGTGTGCATGTGCTCGTGGACCAAGGAGTAACAGCCCAGCAGTCCGTTGTTTCGATTCTCTCTCTCTCTCTCTCTCTCTCTCTCTCTCTCTCTCTCTCTCTCTCTCTCTCTCTCTCTCTCTCTCTCTCTATATATATATATATATATAATAACAGAGAGTGAGGGGCGTGGGGTGGAGAGAGTGGTGGGTGATGAAGAGGGGGGGGGAGAGAAAGACAAAAGTCAGAGAAAGAGAGACAGAGAGAGGGGTGAGAGAGAGAGAGGGGGGGGGGAGAACAAAGTGCACCAGGCCAGTGTCAAAGACCCAACTAGGAAAAAAAAAGAGTACAAAGTAAAGAATTATGTCATTAAAAAAAATAAACAAGCAAATACAGAAACAATAACAACAACAAAAACAAAAATCCTCCAAAAATTTGGATAATATGCCCATTATCATAAATGGGACACAAACGGATTTCAGACAACCAAAACATTCTTCCAACTTTATTTTCCACAACAATACTCGCTTTTCAACATTGATCTTCGTAGCAAGCATACAACACAACCAGGCTAAGCGTATTTTTTCTGTCTTCAAACGGAAAGCTGGCGAGGGTTCAAGCG